>VZTM01042677.1:13664-53537 GCA_013400555.1 Jacana jacana | reverse complement strand
AAAAAAAAAAAAAAAAGCAGAGAAGTATAATGGAATATTCTTCCTTTGATAGGACCCCTCAGGCTGATCCAAACTTTCCCAGTCCACCCAGGGGGATATAATGGCTAGGATGCAACCCATGCTACCTTTATCCGAGGGTAGAATCAGCTTTTATGCTTTTATGCTTGTTCAGTCCTTCTGCAGCTTTGTAAAAGTGCTGGCCAATGTACTGACCCACAGGTTTTCCCTGGCAGGCACCGCCAGTTAAGTACTGGACTGGGACCGTTATCTCATTTCACTGCAGCTGTCAAACAGTATCTGGCTGCTAATTGCCCTTTACCGTCTTTGACTGGAAGTAATTTGAAACAATAGACTCAAATGTGAAAAGATTTCACAAATAATCTTTACTTCTCTATCTAACTTTTTAACATAAAGGTATTCTAAAATGTCATTATTCAGTGGCATATCACAGTAGAAAATCAACATTTAATGGCCATCCTAGGAGGGAAGTAGAAAATGCCATAGTCTCAAACCTGCTGCTACTACTTTTCTTTTATTAAAGGTTTCTCAATAGTCCTAACTTAGCAGATTTTCAGATTTTAGCTAATTACAATTCTTAATATTTGACCTTTCTTTATGCATGTACTTTACAGAGCTCTATCAGGAGATGAAACCCTGCAGTTCTGCTAATTATTTCCAGTTCATTTAGTAATGATACATGGTATTTTGTAGTAGGAGAATAAATCAATACTTGCTTCCAGAGCTAATTTAAATGATTTTCTTTTGTATCTTTACTCAGATCAATGATGCCACAATGCTTTTTGGGTTTTCCTCCCTGTTGTTAGTCACTGTCTTATTTTAGTGAGATATGCACAAAGAAAGAATATCCAGCATAAAGTCCAAGGAGGAAACCAGAATCCATTCACTGAAACATTATTCCATGCCTCTGTATAATCCCATATGTATTTATATGTCTTAATCTCTTTCCTTTCTTCCCTCTTCATCTAGACACGGACGATTCAAGCGTTCAAACAGTGTAACAGCAGCTGTCCAGGCTGACCTGGAACTGGAGGGCTTTCCAGGACACATCACCATGGAGGACAAGGGACTTCAGTTCGGCTCGTCGTTCCAGCAGCACTCAGAGCCCAGCACACCCACCCAATATAGCGCAGTGAGAACTGTACGGACACAGGGACTGTTCAGTTACAGAGAAGATTATAGGACCCCAGTTGACACCTCAAACCTTCCACCACCAGAACCCTGGCTAGAGCCAGCCATTGAGACAGTAGAGACTGGTCGAATGTCTCCTTGTCGACGGGATGGATCTTGGTTTATGAAGTTGCTACATACTGAAACTAAGAGAATGGAAGGATGGTGTAAAGAAATGGAAAGAGAAGCAGAAGAAAATGATCTTTCTGAAGAAAGTAAGAACATTTTGGTATCTTTTCTTATAGATGTCTGCTAAAAATAAGAAATCTGTTAGGATAAAGTTGTGGTTTGTTTTTTAATTATTCATTTTGTAGTACCAAAGACACTCTACAGAACCATTAGATATAAGACTCCTGTTCTGCAACTGATCATGCCAGGTTGCATTTCCCAGAGTCAGGGTCCATGAATGTGGCTGAGTAGCCCAAGTCTGGTATTAGATGTGGCTCAAATGGTGCAAAAGCTCCACCCACAGCTCTGACTCTGACATGTTCTTCCCACTCACCTCTGTGGCTCCAGTGCTTAACCCGTTGCCAGAGCACACAAGTTGGTCCTACATGAACGTCTTTTTTGCCATTTGCCTGAAACCTGAGAATTTACCTCTTATTAATGAACAGTCATGTTTAAAATGCTTTCCATTCCTTTACAGGCGCTTCTGCCTATGATAATGGGTCTGTTGGAAGAACAGAAAGGAGTAGGCAAGGACAATAGTTAGAGTTTTTCTGCAGTTACACAAGCATGTGCAATACGAGATAGTTCGGCTGCATTTTCTTATTACACTTTTGTCAAGAATCATTATTATTCTCTCACGTCCTGTGGACACCTTGAAAGGAGTGATGGGATAAAGTGAAAAATAATGTAGACTATTTTGGAACAAAATCCAAGCCAGCGCTAATGATAGTAATATATCAAAGTGGTCCTAGCACTCAGTAGCCAGCTCCCTGTGATTCCCTCTGAGGTCAATTATCCTTGTTCTTCAAGCTCAGTTTTATAAATATTTCAATCCCTGCCAATCTGAATTATTGTCTCAGACGAGCTTTTCTCAGATCACAAATTAGTTCATACTAAGTTTTCTTACTATCATCTTTTCTTGCGCTCTCACGAATCTCCCCATTGCCTCCCAGTACTCTTTCCTGATTGTCTTTTTTCCCCCTCAATGAGTTCTTGCTATTATCTACCCCCAGGTCTTGGGCCAGGCCTGCATGGTGACTGAAAGGCCAATTTCTGATTCTTGTGCTGACCTTTTCAAAAGAAAGAATGTCTACATGTTTACATCATCTTTATTATTATTGTTATTATTAATTATTTTACAGTCATATTTCTCCACTATATTGTGTGCAAGTCTGTCAAGTAACGACGTAGGATTTGGGGAGGGGAAGCGCATAAGAATGTTTTTCTTCAGCCTCCAGTGCTTTCTAGAGTGTAGGTTTTTGTCCTGATTTTCATCCTGGCAGAGCTGAGCTGAGAATTTTGCCTTTGCGTTGACAATGTGAAGACTTTAATACCATTCTAGAGGCTGTTCAAGTAACAACATATTTCGTTTTGTTTAGGCTGTGTGAGGATTTCCAAACCTTCTTTCATAGTGGTTATTTTTTTTAATACTTCTTTTCACAATATAAATCTTATTTCTCAATTTCCCGAATCTTTGCTGAATACTGTCATTTCTCTGCCATCATTAAGTATCTCAAAGCACCTGCTTTTAAGATTGCCTGTTCCTGACATGTGGGGACATCAGTGGTTACTCTCTGAAGCAGAGGTTCAAAGACCAAGACTTTCATCTCCTTGGAAAGAGTAAAATTATTACGGATCAAATGGCAGAAAAAGACTGTTGCCTCTCTTTTTCCCAAAGAGGGCAGTGAGGGCTCTGCAGGCAAAGGATGGACTTTTCCTACCTCCTCTCCCTGAAAGCTCTTCCTCCTGCACATCCCTAATCAAATCTGCAGCCACGTGAAATGAGCAGTGGAAACACTCTCACATCATACCCTGTCCTCACTCAGAGGCACAGACAAGTAGGTAGTGGTGTTTTTCTCCAGGAATGTGTGCTGTTAGGAAAATTTGGAGAAGCTGGGTTTTGCTGACTGCCCATTCCCAGGTGCAGAACCACCCTTCTTTTCATCAGGTGAAACTATGTCCTTGCGCTCCAGAAATACTCTGAAACACCTTGCTGCAAGGAGGAAACAGCAGTTAGGAAGATAGTTTTCAGGAAATTGTACAGAGGACATGTAGACTTCAGCAATTTTTGTTGATATTCAGAGTTAGTGATACCCTTTTAACCTAGTGTCGTGGTTTTGACCAATTGGACAGATGATGACCCCTCCTCCCCCCCCCCACTAAGGAAAAGAGAGGAGAGGAAAGGATTAAGAGATTCAGGAGTTTAGATAAAAACTAAACTACTTTAATGAAATATCAATAACAATAATATAATAAACAATAAAAAGAAAAATTAAAAAGAATATAAAAGAAAGGATAAAGAAAAAAAAAGTATACAGTCTATACAAAACCGTATCAGGCTTCCAGGACGATGATCACGTCACCAGCAGCACCAGTGAACGTCCCAGGCTGGACTCAGTGACCGGCAGGAGCTGGATCAAAGGCAGACGAACAGACAGGGTCCTCCCCAGATGTCGGCCATTGAAGGAAGAAAAAAAAACTAACAACCCCTTGATCCCTCAGCTTTTTTTACTGAGCATGATGCGGATGGGATGGAATACCCTAATTGGCCAGTTTTAGGTCACCTGACAAAATTACCTGACCTTGGTTGTTCTAGCAGTAAGTATAAGCAAGGGCCTCTCTGCATACCATCCCTTGGTATAATCAGGTCTTATCACTGTGAGACGAAACACTCTCTGAACAATGTGCTGTTAGTTTCAGACTTTAGTTAGTTAGAAGAGGCCCAGCTAAAAAAGTAAAACTACTGAACAGAAAATTGGTTTGTTTTGCCTCAAACCAGGACACCTAGAATATTTCAGTCAGAAAAAAAATTGGAATATCAGGATTTTGTTTCCCCATTTGCAGAATGACTCTGTAAGAGAAAAAGAAAGAGCAATTCCTTGATACAGAGTTACTAAAGCACAACTGAAATGCACCATTGAAATCCCCTTTCCAAACTAGCAAAAATAGGTTTATTATTAGGTTTGGGGCAACTTTGTGATCTCCCTAGTAGGTTAGAGAAATGATTATAGAATAGGTCTATATAGTGTATTCAAAATCAGGTGTTTGTCTTCAGCTTATTTTTAAAAAGTGACACCCAGACTTCCGATTTTCTGTTTTATGTGACCCATTCCAAGAGATATTCTTCAAATAATTTCCAGATTACATTATCTTTGAAATGGTATCCCTTCACCTAATATATCTTACATCAAGTGAAAGGAAGTTATCAAAGAATTACTTTCACTGAGGGAATGATCTTCACCATATTTTAAAATTGCAGGGTGAATAAGTTTTTTTCCTGTTGAGTCTTTGACACATTTTGCATCCCCAGTTTGAGCTATGGCTGTTGAAAGGTATGTATCCACAAGAACTAAAGTTTAATGGGATCCCAGCACGAAATGTATCTTGACGTATTTAAGCATTTGGCAGTTCCCTGTAGAAAATACACACAAACTGGGGAGCCAGAAGCAACTAAATCTGTTTTTCCATCTTCCAGCAGAAGCTACTATTCCCAAAACACTTCACAGCAAAGTTAGCACATTCAAACTGTCATTCTTAATGCAGAATCATTTATTTTTGGCCTAGGTATATTAATCGTACCTGAAACCCAAATATAACTTTGTATCTCATAGGACAAGTCTATCTTTATGGTACCATTTCTATTTTGTTTTAATCATGGGAAGAGTTAAAATAGAACTGCATTTTAGAAAACAAATTCATTTTCTGCGTTAACACAATAGCCCTGAGATCACAGAAAGCTGTCTGATTGCTGTATTGATTTTTTCTTTCACTGTAGCTTTTCTGCCATAATGTTGTTTTAAGAACTTCACTCATCGGGTCTTAGAAAGGGAGAAGATAATCATTGCAGCAAAAATAGCCTCTCTCTCTCTTTTCACAGAATTTGTTTATTTGGTCAGTTGCTATGAATTGTATTTGGACTCTCTGCAAAGTTCATATATTGCTTGTGGGGGCAGTTATTTGTGTTCTCAGCGTTTGTTATAACATATATATATATATATAAGAGATATATATGTGGCTGTAACTGTTCCCAGGGTAAGCTATCTGATCATTTGCACTAGCAGGGTGCCTTCAAGCGAAGATATGTGTTTCTCATGGGTGCTGACTGGGGTTTCAGTTTTACACCCTGAAAATTGTGTTTGGCTATTACCAGTGTGCTAGGTGATGACAAGAAAAACACTCTCAGTTGTCACAAAGCTATTGAAGACCAGGAAGGCCAGGACTGTGCCACCCAAGGGCTCTGTGATGGGAGCAGGGAGACTGGTGCAGGGAGGGGGAGAGCAGGTGAGCCGAGCTTGTAGGCAAGGTCTGGCAGAGGGAAGCAGAAGACATCCCGGGCTTCTGAATGCCACATGCTTGGCCACTGAAACATATCAGTGCACAAGTCAAATGGAGAACAGCCACACAGAGTTTACTCTCATATAAAAATCCAAAGATAGGTGCAACAAAATTAACAGTAGTATAAACTATGCCAGCAGAAAGGTTGTTTTGCTGATATCTTCGGCATCATGGTTAGAAGCTCTACTGACATAGCTACGTAGGACAGGGATCTGTACTGGAGAAAAGGCATTAGAGAGAATGAGCTCTTCTCCCACCTTGATTCTGCAGGTGCTGGATTTTTCCTTGCTGATCCTCTGTCTGGTATTTCCACAATAGTGCAAGGGCTTTACTAACACAGCTCAACCATAACAGAAAACATAGAGTTAAATCTCCTACACTTTGAAATAAAATAAAATTTAAAAATGAATAAATAATAAAAAAATCCAAAAAAAACAAACACAACCTCTCATAACCAATTTATTTTAATATATTTGTCAATTAATCATCCTTAAAAGCTTTCTGAGGTGTTTGACCAAATATGGGTTATCCTTTATCCAAAGAAAAATTACTAACATAATTTCCTAATGCTTTTCACAAACTCATCCTTCAGGAGCTATTGAATTTTACATTTGGAGTGTTGTGAATGACTACAGAATGTCTTAATTGCCCTGAAACAGTCTTTAAAGTCAATAAAAGACAGTCCCATAGTGGGATATCCAAGAATTCCTCCTAGCATTTGTATTGTTTTGCTCAAATTTTCTTCTCTTTGAACTCAGCTCCATTGAGCAATGTAAAAGCAAATGGAAAAAGCAAATTTGCACCAAGTCCCACTTGGTGCACAAGGATCACATTGCTCTACCTACCCTCCAGAGCACTGTCAACTTGTAGCTCTGCTGTCCTAAAATGTCATCTCACACTGAGCACTATATGTTTATTATTATGCCTACCTTCTGTATTGATAGTAAAAAAGACCCATATTTCTGAAGATTACTAATTTAAGTTTAGAGATTAGACAAATATTGTGCCCTGTGTTGAGTTAGGAGGATGGTCTAAATGCCAGGTTGAATATTTTTTCCCCAGGCACTCCCCACTCAGATTGTGTGTGGAGCAATTTGTTTACAAGTATAGAAAAAATATGGAACAACCAAATGGAATGAAAATTTAAATTAAAACACATCATTTAAATAAACAGTAATGAATGCCAGAAGCAGATTGATTGTTAGTAGTTTCTCATTGCTGCTGCAGCAGTGGCAGTGTTGAGCAAAGCTTTTAACCTGTCAAGAGCAGAGTTACAGCATCAGACTGCAATCTTGGTTTCATCAATAGAGGTCTTACTTTTTCCCCTCTACCTTTGTGATGTGACACCATATTCAATTATGAGATTTTGTAGCATTTCTCAAGCAATGCAACACATATATATTACCTGCAATTTTCTAATATATTTACTGCAGGGGGAAAGATGCCAATGTGTTAATTGTGCATGTTATATACAGGCAATTTACACAATCTCCAATCAGGGTATAAAACCTGAGTCTGCTTCCACTGGCGTCATGGTCAGGGTTTTCTGTGTCTTCAGAGTAGAAGCCATACAGGACCACAAAACAAATGGAGTGCTTCATATGCTTCAAGGAATATAATTAAGGTTGTGTGACTCTTTTCTATCATTCAAGCAAATATCTTTATGGAGGGAAGTATATGGATTGTGTGAAAATTATATATATTTATGTGTGTTGGTAGATTTTATCAGTATTTATTTACAAGCAAACTCTTCTAGGCATCACCAAACATCTCAATCTCTCCAGTCTCTAACATTTATCATTCTTTCATGGAGATAATCAATCTGCACTCATCAGAATAATTCCCCAATGCATGAAATTAATAACAAGGCTTTGGCTGTCTATTAATATTGCACTAAAGATTATGAATTGATGTGTTTTAATACTTTAATTTAATTACAGCAAAGCAGAGTAGCATGAATATGAGAGATTCTAACTTCTATGTTTTATTACGTCTGATTTACTTACTGAAATGGAAATAGAGTTAGATCTTTAGTAAATGGTCGGGCTGTAATTATAAATGTGTTTTCACCGCTGTTACTCAGTGACACATGCAAGTAGCCCAGAACCACCATTTTGCATCCCCGAAGGATGTGTGTCACGTCAGAATGCTGCGCTGCCAGTGCCTTGAGTCTTGTCTCGTCTGACTGGGCTTTAAATCACCAAAGCTTGTTGACATGATCCTTCAGGATAATGAAGATAAAACAAATGTTTACTTAATAAGGGGGTTGGGGTAACTGGGAGATTGGCTAGAAAATATGAGTCATGTAGAGATTCTATGAAGATCTGCATTCCTGCAGTAGGGCTAAAACCAATGCCCCTTACTCAGCCCATATATATGAGCTTTGAAATAGAAAATTCCATGGAGGAAACTAAAACTGAACTTTATTCACTATGAGACAAGCACTGCAACCATTAGCCTAGAGAATCATCCTCACTTTCTATCTGCTCAGTAAATAGTTGAACGCAGCATGGAACAGGCAATTCCTGATACAACACAATTCCCCATCCTGGGAAAGAAGGGATTCTGACTCCACCCTGGGAGTTTGTCTTATGTCCTGAGCTGTAGGGCACCAGGGGAAAAGGACACAAGGCTGTTTGTCATTTCTAAGTCTTTGCCTTTATTAAAAATTATGAAAAGGAAACCAAAGCAATTTGTTTCAGAACAAATGAAACATTTCTTTTTTAATTTATGGGTTTTGTTCTGGTATTTGTATGTTTGTATGTTGTTCAGGTTTTAACACCCAAAACATCAGTTTCTATATGTCAATAACTCCATAGAGGAAAGTGAGAGGTTTGGTGATCAAAACCCCCAAACCAATTAAAATGCTTTATTTCATTTGGCCAACAAAACCCCAGTGAGTTACTCATGCAGCCCTGAACCGCTTAACCCTTTCACAAATAGCGCCACACGGGACTGATGAATTATGCATATTGCTGTTTAATTTAGTGTTGTGCCACAGATGTACTGTTTGTTTAACAGAAAATGGAACAGAGCTTGAGAAGCATAGCTCTACAAATTAACACATGCTTTTAAATTTACAGAGTTCATAAGTTTCCACAGAACTGGAACCTTCTTCCCAAACTTCCAAATTATGCCTTGCTGCTTTTTTGTGGTTAAGCAGATGTTTTACTGCTCTGAAGAAAGCACAATCAAAATGTTTTACCTGTTCTCAAAATATTTTTTCCACATGCCACTCAGACTTCTCCTGTATTAATTCTAAATAACAGCAACATGTTAAACCCTGCCAGAGTTTAATGTTTTCTATATCACAGGCTGCAGATCAGGCCTGCTGTACTATCATAGCTTCATTTCACCCTCTGCATCTTCTTTGAATTATCAATTTGGTTTCCTCAAGTTGAAATAAAAGATGTCAGAGTAATTCCTGTCTTACCCCTGCCCCTACCTCTCTCTGTCTTCCCTCTAAGTGTTATTTAAAGATCTGGAAATTTGCTGGATAAACTCAATCTTCCACTGAAACCCCAGCTTATAATGCTTTTTCAAGTGTTGCTTTTCCAGTGTAGAGAAGGATATGGAGGGAAGGAAGAATAGGAAAGGAGGTGTAGGAAGGAGAAGTAGGAAAGTATATACCAAAGCAAAGGATGGTATTTTTTCCAGCAAATGTGGGAGTCCAGGAGGAGTTAGTTTTCTAGGGATAAGCAAGTCAATAGAAAGAAATAGGCATCTCCAAGAGATTCAGCTCATCTAAAAATAAGTGCTTAACATGGCTGAGCTGGTGAGCTCAGAATACTCATTATAGAGCATCCAGAAATTTCCATTGAGACAGATGAGACTTGGAAGCAAAGCCAAGTAAAATGAATTTGGTCCCTTTCCTTGGTGCTTATGCACACTGTAAATGGCAAGTCCACTCACAGTAGGAAAAGCCCAACAAACCATGGGCCTGATCATGAGTTGGTAAAGTCCTGGAGCACCTGATTGTACTCACTTTTTCTGAAGTTCCTTGCTTAGGTCTTTGTTTGTTTTCCCAGGTAGGTAACCTGTAACCCGTAATGGAGGTACCAAGACATGTCTCAGAGGCATGATTCTGCTATGGACCTCATCCTTATGCATTTGGGTTAAGTCACTAGTGATTGTAGGACCAGAAGATATTATCGAAGGTACATGTAAAGCTCTTTTTGACATCAGAGGAAACAGGCATCTGACTGCTTCTTGAGGAAAGACTATTTCAACAGCTTTCAATTTACATCAGCAAATGTAAATAGGAGGGGGTGGGGGTTGTCATTTACTTTGACATTTAAGATTGTTCTCAAAAACATATGTATGTATGCCCACTTCATGAAGCTGTCTATAGTCCCTGTTTTTTTTTCTAACTTCCTTAGGTAAGTACAATCTTAGCTGTTCAGAGTTATTAATCTATCATTTGTTATTGGCAAAGAGTAAGGTGCCACAGGGCTTTTTCATATCTCCAACTTTTTAAAAAATATTTTATGAATATAATCACAAAAAGCCAAACCAAATATTTGCTTCTCTTATAAAATAAACAGTAATTTCAGACACATGGGGTTTTGAACTGGATTTTGCATTTAAATAAACTGTCTGTGTGCTTAGTCCTAGGTAAGATCCGAAGTGCTGTTGGAAGTGCTCAGCTCCTTATGTCTCAGAAATTCCAGCAATTTTATTGGCTTTGTCAGCAGAATCTGGTAAGTCACCATGTCTGGCCATTCTAGAAGAGTTTAGGGCTATTCATACAAAACATAAATTTAAATGTTAGAATGTAATACTTTTACTTCAAAGGCAACGACAAAAACAAATGTAACGCACCAAGACAGAAGCATTCTGAAATATCATTTTTGTGTCTCACATTTTGTGTTTCTGCTCTACTTTTTCTTTGTTGTTTTTTTGTTTGGTTGTTGTTTTTGGTTTTTTTTTAATTTAATCTTTAAGTGTGGTGTTAGTGCATTTTTTTTTCAAAACAAATGTAATTTCAGTAATTTCAGTAATTTCAGTCTGGCTGCATTTTGCCTTTATTTTCTTTGCTGTCTTTATTAAAGAAAAAAAAACAAAAGAGAAAGGAACTAATGCAAGTTTTCTGAGACATAATATTATGTCTTATTTTTATAATACCGTAAAATAGTAACTATATTTCTGGTAAGAACGAAGAAGCTTTTTACATGACGGCAAGGGAGAACAGTAAAATTGCAGAATAGCAAAGAATAAGTGACCCAGCTTTCTACCTACCTGGAAATAGGACTGATTTGGGAAACAGGAATATGCATAATGTTCATAAAATTGGGTTTCATAATTTGCATTGCCAATTATACATAAGATGTCCTAGGGCTAAAGGAACAGAAGCAGTATATTACTTGTGAGAGTTACTGCTATTGTTCTGGAAGTTCATTAGAGACTAATTCAATTCTAAATGTTATCTTCATTAATATGACAGTGATATAAACATTGTGGCAAGACAATACTAGTCAATAGAACATAATTCTTTGAGCTATAGCTGGTGGTAGAATACCTACATTCTACGGCTCACTTGAAAGTCAAGCATAACTTTCACTTTTTGACTGCCCCTATACCTCTTATATTAAAAACTCTGAATTCTGTTGCGTGCATGACAGCAGACATGACCTATATGTCTGGCTAGATACATTCCTTTACTTGTTAGTATTCACCACATTAATTTTTAAGGCGACACATTCATTCCACAGAGACCTGCTTGCTACTTTCCATCCATAAAGTTAGAGATCCAGAATTCCTGAAACTGCAATCAAATTTTACTGAGAAATTCATGCCAAAAATGTCCTCCTACCTTCTGATAGAAAATGATAAGATATATGGTCCTCATTAGGAAAGGATCCAATTATCCACTTCAAAGACTCTGTCAAAACAAGAATTTTAATAGCTGTTACAGAATGACAGAGGAAATATGCAAACTCAGGCAGGCAGGGGATGACCACGTTTGTAATATCAAATACATCATGTGTGCTCCCTATCTAGTCATTTATTTCGTAGTGAAAGAAGGAAATCTTCATCAATGTCTAGAAATTTCTCACTGCAAATTTCAAAGTGCCCTCCATTACCTGATTGATTAAGCTATGCAAACTAAGATTTGGAGAGCCTAACCTCCACTCCACTTCATTTATCTTGAAGTGGGTCCAGCAGTTGTGCTGGAGAGCATTACTGTAATAAGAAGCACAGCTCCTGTTCAGCACAGCCATCAGCTGTTTGGAAGCGCGAACAACTCATTACTGCAAAAGCAATAGGAGCACGAGGAGAAATCTACAGCTTTGCAGGCAGCACTGGCAAGACTTTATTCTTCTCCTTCTTATTTGGATAATAAACCTTTGAACTCAGTAACAGCAGCTTTATCCCATGCTGAAGATTTAGGCTCTGAATATTCTTCAGCTTCATTAAATCAGCAATGGGCTCTGCAGAAAGCAGCAACTGCAGAACTGTACTTTTAGTTCATTCATGTTTTGAGGCTTTTCTTCCTATGCCTAATGACAGAGTTTGTTGTTAAATAGTCACTTAGTGCATATCCACAGCAGGCTTCCACACGCTCCTAAGGCACCATCTCGGTGCCCCAAGGGAACGCTGCCAGGGAGCAGCCAGATAGTACATTCCCCAACTTGAAAACCTCTAGCACTTACAGGGCTACCCCACAGCAGTTTCTCCACCAGTCTTCAACAACAATAAGCACAAACATAGGAAAAAAGAACAAGAGTGTTTACTTCTGCCAGTTCAAGATGCAGCAAGGAGTTAGGGAGAGGAAAAGCTTACAGGCTGGAATTGAAGCAGGGAACTCTCCCATCGCCTATGGACTTTTCTAAAGGGTCATGGGAATTTCAAGGGACGTGCTTGATTATGCTCTGGGTTAAACTCTCTTACCAAAGACTCTCATTTAGGGTAAATTCATAAAACCCTAAGCTTCAATTAAGTTGTTTTTTTTTAACAGTCTGGCTGGCTGTCTCCTACAGTGTACCGTTCCTGCTAACTGCTAGGGAAAAAGCATCACTGATTAATAACTACTCCCTTCTGCATTATTCACATTATCTCTTGCAACACCCTGTTTCTCCTTTGAAGTGTCCTCCTCCATACTCTAGTCGGCACAGATCCTGCTCAGCTCATGAGATCATCACTCAATATGTCATGGTTGCAGGCAAAAACAGCAGCTCAAGCACCGGCGAGGTACTTTTTGCTTGCTTTAGGCTTCAGGAGGAGGGCTGAAAAGCTGAATTCCAACTAAGATACAAATAAATTAGTAGCTTCTGAAATGAAACAGGTTTAAGCCAATCTTTTCAAAACTTACTTAGCTGTAATAGTAACCGTTTGTGCCAGCGTTTATCCACGGACGGAGGATCCATCGGCAGTAGCAGCAGGAGGCAGCCCTCTTGTGTCCAGAAAACGCACCGCACGCTCCTGTGCGAGCAGCTGCACTGGAGGCTGGGATCTTCCCAACCACGATGAGCAGTGGGGCAAGCAAAGGTCTAGAAGAGCAATTAACCTTGATTCAGAAAGCAAGGGCATTTCAATGAGTGGCATCATTTTGTGGCTGATCAGAGGAAACCAGGGAGAGGGACTGAGGAGAGCAGGCTGGAGAGAACAGACTGCAATACAAGATATATTGCCACAGGACTGTCCCAACAAATTTCACACAGGAAGTTGGTTCTTGAAGCCTGAGTTACTGACCTCTGCAGAGTAACTAATACCACTGACATAAATTTTAAATAGTTTTGGACTAATTTGGGATCTAGCCAATTAAGTTCCTTTCAGTGAACACTAACCTGGAGTTGTATCATGTTTCCCAGAAGTCTGTTATAATCTATGTGGCCCGTTCTGAATCCCAGAAGCTCCCTATGAAAAGGAGACTTTCTTCTAATGAAGAGGACTTCTAAGTGGGGAGGCTTTTAGGCTGATTGTTGGCATGGATTCCCAGAGAGGCTTAGGTATGGGTGACAATGCACATAGTTATGCCTGGCTCTCACAGTGGCATCTGCAAACCCAAGTTTGAGTAGCAATTCCCAGATAAGACCACGAGAAATGTGCAATTTGAGGCAGAAATTCAACAGAAATGCTGACTTCTCCCAGGTTTTAGGCAAATATATGGGATTGCTTTCAATATCTGAAATGTCTTTGTCTACTAAATTCGTAAAATTGCTTCCGCAGTAACACCAGTGTTTCTAACACCGTAAACTAGTCACTGCAGCTTTTGTCCAGGAAGGGGGGAGATCCAGAATGCTTTTGGCTTGGTTTACACTCCATCTCTCCCAGCTCCAATGTGTAGACCATCTTAACTGCTTCCTCCTACCCTGGAGTGGAAGAGACAATTCTTTGTCATTTATGGTTGGACTTGATGATCCCAAGGGTCTCTTCCAACCTATATGATTCTATGATTCTATGCTCTTCACAGAGATCTTTAAAAATTAAAACCTATTTCATTAAACTGACAAACCTTTCTTCTTGAAATAATACTGATCCTCATAGAACAAAGGGTTAAGAGTCTGCATACTACCTTTTCTTGTAGCTGACATCAGGTTGGTAGTCAAAGGAAGGGTCACATTGCTAAATTGTTACCACCACCGTTTGCTCTGTTAAGTCTTGTGCACATAGCACCATGGAATTGCACTACCTGGGGGTGGTGCCTTCCCAGTTCCAGACCTTTCTTCCCTGTAGAACAAAATCCTACCATCCCCATCAAAATTTTATACCTTATGTATACATTTGAAAGTGCAAGACAATGTAAACATGGAATTCAGCATAGGCTGCCACCTTCTTCGTGGTATTTTTAGGTTTGCCTTCTAATCAGCTATTGTGAATGTAAATATTAACTATAAAGACTCTTCAGGCTGTCTGGAATATGAACCTTATTCCCCCCCTGGCTTTTAATAATCATCAGGCACTGGCTGTCAGCTCGTTATGCTTTAGAAATGCAGGTCAGGACAGCATATGGTGCTAAGGAACTTCCCATGCCGCATGGTTCCAGGAAGGTTCATGTGTGACATCCACCTCATTCATGCTGGGGTGGTGTAGGAGACACAACTTTCCAGTCCCACCTCCCAGCTGTAATGCACACATAGCCTTAGCGTGGTAGCAATGTAATCTGGTGTGATGACTTTCCTGGCTCAAAGCACCTTAGGTTTTATTCACATTGTCTCCTTTGTGTGTGACAGGACCCGAGTGCCATGCCGAGACCAACTTCCCAGGACCTAGCAGGTTTCTGGGACTTACTGCAGCTCTCAATAGAAGACGTCAGCATGAAGTTTGATGAACTGCACCAGTTGAAACTCAATGAATGGAAAATAATAGAATCACCTGAAAGGAAGGTAAGTAGACCATGGACAATACCATTTACTCCCCATTTGTAGTCCTGCGGTCTCCTTATGGTAAATGCAATACTGAAACATAATAGGTTTCTAACCCTAGAAAATATCTAATTGGCATGGCCCAATTTATACATGGAAACCTTCATCAGATGTGAGGGTTTTTTAATTTTTAACAATATTGAACTAAACTGTAGAACAAATCAAATGGATTTTGCTAAGTCAGTCCACTCCATAACACTTTTGTTCAAATTATTTGGATTCACATGATAAAGGCTAAAACTCAAATAGGTACTGCCTAATTCAGACTGAGGACAATAGTTCCAAAAAGCCAATCAGTGTGAACTTGGCACTCTGCTACATTTGGGGCAGCTTAAAAATGAACACTACAGTGTTTAATCCTGCCTGCACGGCACAACTGATACTAAAACAGGAGTGAGATAAAAGCACGTGGCAAAACATAGCGTAGGTCAACCTAAAGCTTGGCCCACAAAAGGTTGGGGGACAAAGAGTACTTCTGGCAAAATACCTGCACCTCTGTGCTGTAACTCCACCGCTTGGGAGGCACCCTAGCCACGATGCTTATAAACCAAAGGACCAAAGGTGCCAATTGCCCACGAAAGCAGTGTAACTCTGAAACTGCCTTTCCCGTGTCTAGAGCTCCATCCCTCACCTTGATTATCCCTCTATCCTTGCTGATTATTGTATCAGTCAGATGAAGACAGCATTTGGTTTGAGTCAGTACTGTTGGCCTCAGGTGAATACTTGTTTGGTTTGGGAGGAATTAGGAGGCATTTTGACAACTCTTTCATTTCTTCATGCTCCTCTTGGATTTTAATTTTCAGCCAACTGGTTGGTGGATGGTGAGTTTGCAACTCTTGCTTACTAGTGACAACTGGAAGTAAGAAATTATTATAGTGACAGCAACAGTGATGTTCCTAAGAGGGAAATAACTAAAAGTGGAAAAAAAAAAAAAAAAAGATGGGACAACAGGAATGGAGCCCTTATGTTCCTAGCTGAGAATAGGAAATAGATAAAGTAAATTCTGGAAGAGCTGGCTCTCATGGGGAATAGCATCTTAGGCTGCTGCAGCTGAGCTGAGAGTGTAGAACTGTAGAACTATGTTATTAAATGAACGTAGTTATTTAGTCTTGGCTAATGCGTTGTGGTAGTAGAAGCAGAATTAGTTCTTTTTAAAAAAAGACCGAACAATGAAGAGTCTGAATACCATAGCTGCATAAGCTCCATTTTTGTATTATTTGAATCCTGCTGTGCATCAGATTAACTGTGTTCTCCATAAGGAACAGCCCATACTCTGGACTACTACTATTACTTGAGGAAGTGATACTGCAGAAAGATCAATTGTAGTAACCGTGCTATACATAAGAAGTTGTGGATTCTCCATCTTTGGGGCTATCTAGTCCAGTATTAAATATGGTCCTGAAAAACCTGCTTTAATTTCAATTTGCATCTAATTTCAAGTGGGTTTTGAATGGGGGTGGTATGAGATCACCTCCAACAGTCCTTCCAACCTAAACTATTGTATGATTCTGTGATTCTGCATCATCTTTTTAAGGTCTTTGTGTGATACTTCTCAGTCTCTAAATGGAGAAAAATATCAATTTCATACTTGAAAACAATTCTTGATTTAAAACCTGCAGAGCAATTTACAGCTACTTTGGTACCAAAATTTCCTGACTCTCACTTTATAATTCGATAATTCTTCAATATAATTTTCTTTAAAATGGTCCAGGCTGGCAAGCAGAACAATTAGCCCTATGTTCTCTCTCTGGTTGGTGCTTGCATGTTTCCATTTAGCAATTCATAGAGGAGACTAAACTAATAGACTTGTATACACAGCTGCTATCTCATATCCAGCTGAGGCGAAACTCAGTATGATTAATTTAATTAAAAATCCTGTCCTGCTAATATTAGACTGTCTTTTCACTTGATCAGACCACACAGATGCGCTGAATTCTTATTGGAGAGCCAGTGTGTGTTTCTGTTTATAATGAATGTAATAATGTGTCAGCTAAAATTAAGCAAATCCATACGTAGGTGAGGTGTGGAGGTTGCATGTGCAGGATACCTGCGAGGATGGTAGAAGGAAGCATAGTCTTCTTTAAGGCACAGGAGTGCAGAATTTGTGGCAGTTGCTGAAACAAGAGGGTTTCGTCAGTGCCCCTAGTGTGGGTAGCTATTCCAGTAGTCAGCTGGCTGGAGAGCACAAATTGAGCATGCTTGATGTATGTAACCAGTATTTTGCATTTCTTGTCTTTGATTTGCATGCTCTGCTGACGGTACCTTCCACACACGGTTCACCCTCGGTTTTAATACCCTATTGCAGGAAGAAAGAAAGGTTCCTCCTCCTGTACCAAAGAAGCCCCCAAAAGGAAAATTCCCTATCACGAGAGAAAAATCTCTGGACCTACCCGACAGACAGCGACAAGAAGCCAGAAGACGGCTAATGGCTGCAAAGAGAGCAGCCTCTTTCCGGCAGAATTCAGCCACAGAGCGTGCAGACAGCATCGAGATATATATCCCAGAGGCTCAAACCCGGCTTTAAAGACAGAATGCTGCAGAGTTCCTTTTTTAAACAAAATGCTTGTACAGTTTGTCACTTACCTGGTAATTTTTGTCTCATTCTCTCCACTAAATATGCCCTTGCTGTTGTGTTCTTTGTGCCATAAGCACAGTGGAATGCTTTTGATTTCCTCAGAATTTGCTGAGCTCACCGCAAGAACAACTTCTTTTTGTATTTATTGTCTGACTTACAATCAGCTACAATGGATAGGGCTTGTCAAGACCTGACTTATCCAATATATTCTCAGAGGACAACAAGAAACACCTCTTGAGATGGAACCCAGCTTACTTTTTTGTTATTTATATTTTTATAAAATGTGTGATAATTAGGGATAAGAATAACAAACTATAAATGGGTGCATCTCACCATTCACTAGAGGCATTAGCTAATCCAAGTAGAAGGTGCTACAAATGTAAAGAGCAGGAAAGAAAGAACCCATTTATCTCTTTGACCTCCAGTTTCTTTTCCCAGAACCCAGCTAACACATTTACCCATGTGCTCTGCCACTCTTCTCATCTTTGTTACGGCAAAATATCATTAGGCCTCTCATGTCATGTCAAGTTTCTGGAGATGAACAGGGATATCCAGCCACTAAAACTCCAAAGTTCATCAGAAACCAAGAAGCATGCAAGTCTGGTGGTGGTGGTGGGAATGCCCACTGAGAAACGTTTGCTGTTAGCAGTATAACGACACTCTGACACCTAAGCAAAATTATAATGCAAGAGGACTTGAGTGATGGGTGAAAGGAAAACGGAAGCCTTAAAAAGTTAGACCTTCTGTAGCAAGATGTGTAAAGAAAAAGTTATACTCGCTCCTTTGGAACGCTCATTGCTTTTTTAACAGTTCTTTTACGTGTTAACACTTCTTTTATAAACCTTCTCTCTTTCATTTCAAGAGCTGCGCTACATGTAATCTTTCAAACTCTCAAAATGTTCTATCAATTGAGTTTCCAGGGTATCCTTGAGAAAAAAAAAAAAAAATCTTGCTTGTTTAAAATGCCAGTTGTGATGTTGTAAACAGTTTAAGAAATATGAATGTGAGTGGTAAGTATATCTAAGTTTAAATGGTTATGTTAAGGTAAAGGTGAACTGTGGTTTACAGTTGTATTTTTTTTTAGAACTATTTTTCTATGCAGTATCATTTATAGCAAGAATAAGCTTCTTGCTCGCTTCAGATGTAAAAAAACCCACAACTCAAGAGATAAGTCATTTCCAGCCATGGAATTTAAGGGAAATAATATATTTTCAAGCCTCACATTGTCAGAAGAGAGAAGTGGTAGCTACCACAGTCAAGAGGCTTTAATTGAAAACAAATTAAGACAGAGTTATTCCACTTCACCTACCTTCCAGAGCCAACCAAGCAACCCAGCACTTAGAAGTCTTCAGGTGAAGACGCAATAAGATGAGTAACCCGCAGCCCCCGACTCCAAGATTTGAATCCTTCTGAACACTACTTTAGGTCAAAACAGTCTGAACCCAGTGAGACTGACAGCCCCAACTACCGCATCCCCTCTTTACCTGCTTTAAAAAAATGCAATGTATTTAGCCATAGGCAGAACAGCTATTTAATTGTACTCGAGCACTTTGGTTCTTCACCTGATGAGCACTTTAAGTCCGAATCCCACGCACCCTGCAGGCTGATGGATGACTGAAAACATGAAATATTGTAGGTTATGCAGATCTGACATTGCTTCAATTCTGTTTGCTTTTCTTTTGTTTTGTTTTCTTTTCTTTTTCCTACAGCGTGTAGTATTAAGTATGAGTTCTGTCTTTGGAGCACAGCTGAGAAAGCATGTGTAGCTTCAAGATACGAATCTTTAGAGGTGAAGTTTTGAGAAGTTTCTGTGAGGAGAAAACCCTGTAAATTGAGCCTGATATCTGGTATATATTTTACCAAATAGCCTTAAACTATATTTGGAAGCAAAAACCAAGACGAATGTATATCCTTCAAAAATGCAAAAATTTAAAAAAAAAAAATTTAAAAAAAAAGGAAAAAAAAAAAAGAATCCCTGAAATATTCTTCTATAGATGAAAACATTATATTTCCCATCCCTCATGTTTTCAAGGCATTTTCTGTTAAGGAAAGAGCTGAATCCTGGGTAGTGTACAATATTGATGCTACTTCCTGTCTCTGTTGTACTATTTTAAATACAAATATACTTGCAGACATTGGCCTCTCTACTCTTGAAAACTGGTATCTTATTTAAAGTGGAGCTGCTAATTAGAAATATCCACACAGAACTAAAGCCGGGGTCTTTCCTGGATTTAAGAAGTTTAAAGTAAACACACATACCCCTATACATATATCCATAGATGGCAGCTGATACATTTAATCTGATTTTCCTGTAAACTTCAAGGAGAAATCGCACTCGACTTAACTCGCTTGAAAACCCCCACCTGCAGCCACAGATCATGCAATTAAGATGAGCTTTATTTGATCCTGACAGAAATCAGACTTTATAAAGATAAATTGTAAAAACGGTAGACTACAGATAAGGTTAGATCCCAGCTGACCTGGTGATGCTGACTTGGAGCAGTCCATATAAGTCTTTAATTTTAGGATCGGATTTTGATAGGTTTTGATATCTTAAAATTTTATTGGGTGTTCTCAGGCAAAAAAAAGGCCTATGTGAAGGATGCCAGCCCTGTATTTTACATTTCCCATGCCATTATGAAACTGTTCAATATAAGCTTTGGATATCTATGATTTCTGTTTGTTCCACCTTTGTTCAAAAAAAAAAAAAAAAAGAATCAAAAGTAAACTAGATGCCTACTGAAAAATCTAGTAATATGTTACCTGTGCATGTTACATTTCAAAGTGCAATATATTAAATCCTTGTACGGGTAACATTCTAACATTCTATCATTTAGAGGCAAACAAGCCATTTCTATTTACATATTGTACATCTGGTTAGTTTAGAAAAACAACATTATGCTTATCATACTTGTGTTGCAAATCAATCAAAGTCGCATTGCTTTAGTCCCTGACATGAGAAACACAGTGTGTAGCATTTTAATAAACATGTAAACAGATCAATTGTAATCTGACACACACCCCCATCATCAAAATAAAACTCATTTACAAACAAACATAGGAGGAACATAAATAAACATAAAGATAGGAAGTGGAATTCTTTCTACTTAGAGACATCATGGTGTAGACCCACAAAGTACAGCTAGATATAACAAAATAGTCTAGTGTTTAATTGAATACTAATTGGACTAATATTTATTTTAGCAGATGAAAATTATAGAAACTCTCCATTTCTTCGTTGCCTGTAAAACACAAGTATAATAAACAGAATTCTGACAATATAAATGAAAAAAGAGATCTGACTGGTAAAATTGTTGATATTTGCCATACTTATTTTTGCTTTGTATATTTTTTTAGATTTCAAATTCTCTGTAAAACGGTGAAGTACATTATAAAGTGTTCTATTATTTTATGTTGACCTGATTAGAATGCTCTTTGGCAGCGTGCAAAGAGTAATAATGTTGTATGGTTTAACACCAAAAAAACGACATTTTAATTCTTGCTTAAGAATTAAAGCACATGTTAAATTGTCACAATGTTAAATTTGAGATCAATCAGGAAGGAATTAAAGCGTGCATAGGAAGGTGTGTGGATTTCATATATATATATATAAAAAATACATTTCATATAACAGAAATTATTTGTTTTAAAATAAGCCCATGTCCTGCTGTATCAGTAAACTAATATTCTAGTTTCATCTTCTTCAGCACTGCATCTATTATCAAGTGAGGGAATGTTTGGTCAATTTGTGCTTTTGCAAGGAAAAGAAGTAACTGCTACACGATGACATGCCACACATAAGCTCATGTCTCTTTATGCTCTGCTGGAGCGGTGCCCTTGGGAGGCTCCTGGCCCATGGCACCCTCAGCAGTGCCACCACTCCATGCCAGGTCCTCCCCACACAGGTCTATCCTGGCTCCCCTGCGCCGAGTGACAAGCCTCCAGGTCAGCCCATCTCAGCCTTGAGCCTGCCCTGCATGGTGTGTCAGTGGGTTTGATGTCCTCCTTGGCACCAGCGCAAGGGGCACATTGGAGGTTGACCCATCAGGTGCTCATTTGCACATGTTAATTTGAGATCTGAAGTTGGTCTGGCATCTCCAGGTGTTGAACTGTGCCTGCTGAAAAGCTATGAAATCCTACATAGCAGGAGCCTCAGTATTGGAACAGAGACCTTAAATGGAATGTGAAGCATCATTACTCCCGTAACTGTTCCCAGATCATCTTATAAGGTAGTGATACCACTGACAAACTGCGTTTGAGGAGAGGAATATCAGCAAACCCCTTGGTGTCTAGAGAGGTGCTCCCTGGTGTGTGACAGGTTGACGCTTACGTTTATATAGTGCCTTTCATCCAGAAGGATCTCCAAGCACTTTATTAGCCGACACAAAAACTCCAGGCTGAGCTGCAGCTGGGGCAGGTCACCCTGCCCATAGCCTGGTGAGCCGGCACGGCGGGATTCTGGGGGCTCTCCTGCTTGTCCCCACACTGCCATGGAGTTTCCTTCCACACCAACCTCTCAGCAGCCAGAAGGACCCTTGTGGTCCAAGCCTGCGCTGAAGGAGAAGCGAAGACTCGCTGAACCAAGGGGAAGAGCTGAGCAGAGCAGAGGTGAGGGCAGTGCTCATACTGTCCCTCCAGGGTGGATACAGGAAAAAAAGAGCATCAAATTAGTTTCCAGAGCAATCTCTGCTTAAACAGAAGTTCACAGTGATGGCAGTGAGGGTCCCTGCCATGGAGGAGAGGAGAGTCCTGGCCAGTGCCAGGCGTGGAAGCTGATGGCACCTGCAGCATTCTTGGCAAGTCTCTCCTTTGCAATTGCATTCTGCTACCGCCTTCTTTATGGGAGAGAACCATCTGGGGCATGTGCTGCACAAGCTGCCTTCCCCTGTGGTGTAACTGCCCAGTGCCCTGTTCTCTCCCTAGGTCTGCCCTCTAGTCAAGCCAGCGTGAGCGATAACGCAGGGCACAGCACTTAGGCATAAGGGTTACGCTTTAGTTTGGGCAGCTGCTCTTTACTGAGACTCAGCTCTAACCCTAAGGGTTCTGTCTATGGCAGAGCAATGAGGCTGCCCCTCTCTGCACTGGCAGGATCAGCAAGCTAGAGGCAGCCAGTTCATACTGCAAATAACAGAAAGACGCCATATACATACATATATATATATATATACACACACAATATTTTTTGCTGTCATGGTCCCGGACAGCTGGACCCAGGAACCACAGTTCCTGCAAAACATGGCGCTTCCTTGCAGCTCAGCCTCAGTACTGATGGCTGTGGCAGGATCGCTGCCTGGTGCAGCACCACGGCCCATCTGCAACTGGTCGCTGTGATCACCTCCAGGGACCATCTTTGAGGAACAGCTGCTTTATGGCATACTCATATGCATACACAGACTCTTGGCAGGAATTAAGCCCTCTGTATATACAGAAATTGCTTAATTTATCTCTGAAATGCAGCTACCTCTATGGTGTAGTGCTGCAGCTGTTTAACTACATAATAGGCTGTTCAGGACAGCAAGTATAAAACCAAAATTGAAATGGAAACTTGCCCGCAAGAGAATTTGGCCAGCATATTTAGGCTGATTCGGCTCCTCTTAACGAAATAAAACTCTAATAGCTGCAAGAGGCCATGGCACTCATTAGATCTAAAAACCATATTCCACATCCCTTCTCATTAAATGCATATCACATTTCATAAATTATGATCAC
This sequence comes from Jacana jacana, assembly GCA_013400555.1. Lineage (NCBI taxonomy): Eukaryota > Metazoa > Chordata > Aves > Charadriiformes > Jacanidae > Jacana > Jacana jacana. Next base: position 30,197 of record VZTM01042677.1, on the reverse strand, counting down.
AGAAGGCGGCTGCATGTTCACAGTCCCACCTTTCCACACATGCGTGTTTCTCCCATTACCCTTCATTGCTGAAACAGAACTGGTCTTTGGAAGTCAGAACGTAGATAATGTAAATTAGCATGTCTACACAGCTTGCTCTCTAACTGAGCAAATACAGAACAGTTTTCATCAGCTGGCAATTTAATTTTCTACTTTATTAAGGCCAAATTGTTATTTTTCTAAATTGGTTTTGTTGGACGGGATTTTTTACTTCGCTAGTACAAAACCATGAATATTTTCACCTAAGCTTAAACAAGGGGGAGGCTTATTTGAAGATATGGTCACTATTCACCAAAACAGCCTGTTAGTGAGGATTATTCTTCTCCTTCTCTTCCTTATTTTTTTCATTCAACACAGCACGTTCCATTCCTAAAACAAAACCGATATACAAGTTTCTTATTTGTGAGACAAATTATTGCAAAGCTTGAGGCTAAGTTCTGCTCTCAGTTTTATTTGAACCAATGCTAAGGGACAGATATCAGAAAGAAATGTCAGATTCAGATCAGTATCATTGAGATCAGTATCTGACTCAGCAAGTCCTGCTGAGGTAGGAAGGACTCACTGTTCGACTTAGAAAGAAGGTAATTACTTTGTAGGATATAGTCCTTCCTTTCATGGAAGCCACGGTCAAGCAGAGTGCTTGGTATTGGGTTCAAGTCTCTGACACTAGCCCTCACAAAGAAATATTAGCTTTGTTTATAATTACCTGTGGAATCCACATGCTCATATCCATGCTTTGATTTACCCTTTGGAAGTTTAATAGTATGGCCATCTCATTTTAAAAGGGCTCAGCATGTATGTATTCTTTAGTTCAATTTATATATCCATTTCATGAATTAAAAAAATTTCCCTTTCAAGTAGCCTGACATATACTGCTCTAGAACTGTTCTTTCCTGAAGAAAAGCCACTATGACTGTGCAGGATTTTCTGTACAGAGACGAAACTCATACTTTCATTTACCATGTGACATGCCAAAATAATCGTGTGGCCTAAGGACTAAATTAAATGCCTCCTATAGAATTTCAAGGAATGTTAGAACCAGGAAACTAGCTGTTTAGTTATCATTAAAAGTATATATAAATATATATAAATATATATATACATAAGAAATCATATCAACAATGAGGATGAACTGAGTGCCAAATATTCACCATCTGTACAAAGCTACACTTCACTAGAATTAAACTATTTTATGTAATTCTTTCTCATGCTTTTATGGTTCTTTTGATAAATTCTATTTAGTAGCATGCAGGATACCTAAATTGAATGTACAGTATGTTGTTTCATTGCTACAATAATTTCTTGCTTCTCAGTAATATCTTCTTTACTAGAATGTTATTTGTTACTTTGAAGACATATTTGAGAATTGTTTTGAGTTACTCTTTTTCATGATTCTCTACTCACCTCCAGCTGATTGTAAGAAAATGTGCTTCACTATTTTGCCCCATGGCTCTTTTATGAAGCTGCCTATTTTAATTGGTTTATGTAATGTTTATGTTCATCTCCTGTAAATAATTCTGCAATTAAATTTTTTGAGAAAAATAGAGTACACTCTTTATTACATTTTAAATTTTGCATTAGTTTAAAATATGCCTTTCCAATCCAACAATTTGTAGACCTCACTAAATTATTACTATAGACATATAGTCTTTTGAGTGTCGGGAAATTAATTTTCAATTTTGATAGAGTTTATCTGAATTTAAAGGAAAACACAGTTAAAATCTGGAGGAATCTGACAAATAACTAAGTCAGCTATGCTATGCTCTCAATGTGTTTTGATTTATAGTCATTGATACTATAGGTATAGAATATCATGCACTGCTTTTGAATCAGACCTTCGCGTGCCATTAACAAAAAGAATAATAGCCTCTTTTGCATATAAAGCATCCAAAATGGAAATATTTTTAAGCAGGATTTATTGGGCAGAAGTAAATGAAATAATTTGTTTTAGAAAAGTGAATCCTGGAGCATCTCTGTGTCTCTCTTGCTGCTTGTAACAGAATAGCCAGGAGGAACTTTTAGCCCACTTTATGATGTTTAGTTACTTCCAGGCCAGACAAGTCTCCTTCTGGGAATGGCTTTAGCATCTCAGCAGAAAATTTGATTAATACTTTGCATTGGCCACATTTCTTGATAAGACAGAAGTCACAGTAGGCATGAAACGAAGATGTGTGGAGTCCCTGAGTCTAAATAAAGGACATACCAGAAATACTATGAGAAATATGAATTTATTTGGCATAGGAAAGTTCTTTGTTGCTCGAATAATTGGATTTTTATTGCTTATTCATTATATATAATATCGTAACACTTTGGAGCCCTAACTATGGACCGAGTCAACATTATACATTTATAAAATTAAAAGATTTCCTTTAACACAAAGAGTTTACAATTCAGCCATTAGGTGAGAAACAATAGGTAGGCAGATACAGGAGAGAATCCGGGGCAAAAATTGAGATGGTATTAATTAAAATTAAGAGTGCTGGTTGCAGCATTCCAGCAGCCCATCAGTTGTCAATTGTTTCATGGCCATCAGAAAAAGAAAAGATAATGAAGTAGGTTGGAAGATACCCTCAGGGATCTCTTCCCAAGCAGGGAGGAAGTCCGAGAAAGGTGTTTGTTTGAAAATTTAGAGAGAGATGATGAATTTTGGCATCATGAGTCAACTGGAGGTGGAAGCTGACAACTCCACAATTAATGAGTGGTGCTATGTACACCATGGACAAGCAGTATATGAAGAACCTGTGAAAGGTCTTGGAAGTAAGACCAATAACGTTAAAGATTCAGTACCCTGCTGGCTCATTATTTGTATAAAGAAATTTTCATATGTAATACCTGTTGAAGAAGGCTTGAAATTTTCCTGCTGTATGTCAGCAGTTCTAATGAAAATGAAATTTAAAGAGAGGGGTCATTAGAGTGGCTTAGTGCTCCTTTTTGTCTGTCTCCTAACAGCAGATGTTATGACCTAGAGCACCACTCAGAGCAGTCCTGTACTGATATTTTACAACTAAGAAAGGCCTTGATCACTTCCAGCTGAAATTTCGATAACCACTTAGCTTGCCTTAGCCTTCACATGTTCCTGAAATAGGGTGGTCCTTCCTGCAACCTGGAAAGGATCTCAGGACTAACTAGCAAGCTGTTTCTTGTACAACAATACAGATGGTTGCGTGTCAGCCTTAGTACTATAGGCATACCCATACAAATGAGGACAGTCATTGCTGATGAACTCCTAAGGTCAGTAAAGCTGAAGCATAGATGTGGCGTATTTTATTTCAGTTGCTGAACCAAATAATCAGGTGCAGAGTACATGTTCTGGAATTAGCATATTTATTCCAGTTGAACTGCACTGACACTGGCAGTGGGCTTGTGGAAGGCTATTGTTTTAACCATAGCAGCACAGCTGAAGTGTGAAAATTTTGAAATGTAGACAAGTGCCTTACATAACCTATTGCAGCCCTAACACAATCCTGGGACAGATTCTGCTGTGAATTTTTTTAAACAATCATTTTATAAGGAGCTAGAGGATAATATGGTCATAAAAACTAGACAACACTGATTTGTCAACATCCTGTCATGTCAACTAATTTTAATTTCCTTCTTTGACAGGATGAATGGCCTAATGAATTAGGTAAAAACCGTAGGCTGCAATAGATCTTCACCTCACTGAGGCTTTTGATACAGTTCCAGTGTAGCATTTTTATATAAAACTAGGAAATATTGTCAAAATAAAATTATTGTATAAATAAAATCTAATGCAGCTGAAAAGGCCTTTTTAAATACATATATCCTCTTGACCCATTGTGAAACCAGAAGGGCTTTTGACCTGGGAGAGAAAGTGAGAATCTCAAAAAATCAAAGCTGCTCTCAGTACTAGTCAATAATTTCATTGACAACTTTGTTGATTTGCTAAAAAATATAGCATTCATTGATGAAATGGTACCAACCTGGAAGCAGTTACAGGTTGTACAGAAGATATGGTCAAAATCCACTGTGATCCCAAAAAGATGGACACACTTTCTAAATCCAATGTGATGGAATTCAGTGAAGAAAAAATACAAAATCCTATATTGAAAAAGATGTGATCAAGCTCAAACATGACAGAATATCCATTTCAGAAAAGTAGAGCAAAGAAGATGCAGGCTATGGTGGATCAAAAGCTAAATGAGAGTCATCCTGTTGCTAAATCACACAAGCTAAATCACATGCTCTTAAGGAAGGGGTGAATCTAAAAGTGAATGTATTAGCATATCATTAAATTAGTGTAGCATAACAAATTATCATGCTGTGTAATCATCCATGTATACACAATCTTAAATTGTGGCACACACACATTATTGGACTTGACATTGCAAGCCAAGCTCAAACAAATTACCCATAGAAGGAAGAAGTCTTCAGATCCATAAAAATTAAACTCAAGTATCAGAAGCATGGCCATCCCATCTTCCATCCCAGCTGCTCAGCAGCAACCTTCATTTTGCTGTGTGTCAGGTGTTTAAGAACTTCTAACAGGCTGAAACATCCCTTTTAGGACTTGGTTGGAGATTGGTTCCACCTCTGTCCTAGGCTCAAACCCCGGCAGGGCTGGGGCAGAGGGCAGGATGCTTTTTCTGTGCTTGGCTGCCTGCATTTGGGAACCAGACTGCCATGTTTGGGCAAGATACTCAGCAAGACCCTCTGAATCTCTCTATCTTCAACTTAGCCATTTCCACTGAAGTCTCCTCTCAGATGGCAGAAATTACCCTCTGAAACTCAGGCAAATGCTCAAACACAAAACGTGAGACAGGCAGAAGCATTTCAGAGTATCTGTAAGTGACACTGAATGACTGCGACCTCAGTCATGACACTGAGAAAGTGGAAAGCCAAATTCTGGGGATGTAGGCACATCTCCTGTATGCTAGAGAGAGGTTCTTGCTTCACCTTGTTCAGTACTGATAAGGTTTTGGTTAGAGTATTAAATCCTGCTCTGGAGGAATTGAGAAGCAGGTGGAGAAAATACAGAAGAAAATAACAAGGATTATAAGAGATTTAGAAAGCAGGACCTAAGTGAACAGAGTTCAGAAACTGGATCAAGAAAGACTGACTTGTTTCAACACAAACAGGGTGTTACAAACAGTTAATGCCACTGTTTCCCCACTCCCTGGAAGGATGTTATTATTGTGATTAGAGTACAAGCCTAGCTCTTTTTTTCACTAGGGTGGTGTATCCTAGAAAAAACTATTTAGCTCAAGGGCTTTTTATTACAAGGTAGCAAGCATAGCCTACACAACCTTACAGATGTGATCCACATGTCAGCATCCCCTGGAGAGCCACAGGAACCACCTCCCAGCATCCAGGCTGCACACACACTCTGAAAGGGATGTGCCTGGGTCACTGGTCCCCTCCACTCACTTGACCCACAATCCTATTTATAAGCAACTGGCCGTTTGCAGGTGCAAAAAAAGTACTCACCTGCCAAACCTCCTAATGCTGCTGAGAAAGCTGTCCCCCAGCTCTTCCCAGAAGGAGGTGACCGGGTGGGGTGTATGGTGGCCACAACCGGTCCCCTGGCATCACCCAGCTCCCAGGTACCTGGGCTGGCCTCAGCGCTGAGGGAGGTGGGTGTTCAGGGTCATGGCTGGATGTCTACTTCTGTGTATGATGGGTTTGTCAGATCACACAGGAATGAAGCTGGGCTGTTCCTGAAAACAAGTTGTAGACAATCTGTGATAGTGGTTGAGTCAGCAATGTTCTTTCCTCAGTACAAGGTTCGTATCCCTTTATGTTGGTAGGCACTGGATTGCTTGAGATGTTGCAATTAAGGGAAAAATCAAAAGCAAGTTTCTGCTCTACATGAAAAATAACATCACCCTCAGTCTTTACTGCTGAACAGAATCTCAGATCGTACCAGGCACAGAAGTAATTAACATGCTCAGCCAAAATCTTCTAGAAAGTCTTTGTGGCTGTTGTGTGCTTCCTGTATCCTTCATGACCCACACTAACTCTCCTGCATAGGTGTGCGCTATTTAGACAGCATATAAAACCACAGAGGGGCTTGTTTGTCAGAAGGGCATTGCTGCCACATTGGGCTCTCCTCCTTGCTACTGAACATCATCATACTCACTGCAGGACAGAGCTTAGGTCGATGGAATGGAAAACAATGACAAATCATTTTAAATGCAGGTCCTTGAGGAGTGTATGATAATAGACTGCATCAAACAAATTTTACAAAAGAAAATAGCTTTCGTAAAAATCAAGGATCCTAAGTTTTAAGGAGTGACATAAAACCAGACATAACAGAGGTGATAAATCAGTTTTGCCAGATAGGAAATAAATCATGAGTGAACAGTAAGGGAAGCAGATGAATGTTATCCTTTGGGGTTTGAATATGTCAAAATAAATTTTGTAAAATATTTATAAATTTATGAAGCATTGACAACATCTTAGAAAAAAGCTGGTATTTAGAATTTTATGAATGTTTATATATTTGTATGAGTTTATGTGGCTTTGTATGTGTGTATGTGTATATATATACATATGTATATGTATATATATAATATGTATGTATATATTTATCCATACAGAAATAAAAAAGGAACAACTTTAAATTTTTATATACTTTTTTTTTTTAATGGCAAAAATTTGTATTTGTTTTGGTTTGTGTATGTCTGTACCTTGGGATAAAACCATCCATTTGCTTGTCTAAGTCAAGGAAAGAGGAAGCTGAAAAGAAGAATGAGGAAAATAGGACTGAGAAAATGAAAAACCTATAGACCAAAACAAGCATAAATGCTATTTTCTTTATTCCCTGCTTATTAGTAATATGTGATTTATTTTATCTGATTTGAAACAGAATTTGCCATAATTCTGCTTCAAGGTGAAAAAGCATTTTTGGGGTTAATTCACACTATGTATCTCTTTCTGAAGCCAGATCCTGAATCAAATACACGGTCTGTGCGGGAACAAGCTAATTCATGCATTTTGACACCTTCCAGCCCAAACTAGGAAAGGTAGTTGTCTCATCTTGGGACAAACTGCTGTGTATCAAATTCAAGTTCTTTTATTCAGATTCACTCCATTCTCCCAAGGTAATATTTCTAAAATACATTTTATCAATGGACTTATTTAATGTGACATCAAATGAACAAAATCTACAAGAGCATCCTCATTTGTAATAATTACTAAGATGCTGTAATACTTCTTCAGATTTTTGATTCTGAATGTAAGAATGAAAGAAGAAAAAAGCCTAATACCTGGACATAAATGTGAATCTCTATCCCCTGTCAGAAGCGTCATTTAAGGCCACATATGTACCACCTGTGACAGCACACATGGAGGAGAGGTTCCTTTTATGTGCCATTTCTGAGCTTGCTTGTCTCCAAATATCAAAGTAAAATAAGTGTCATCAAAATGCTGTTCTAAGTCAGAGGTTGTAAACTTCTCTCAAATTAAATGTTTTGAAGGAGAATGACGTGATACAAGGAAAGGATGAGGCTTGTGTAGAGGAGAACCTGAGGAGCAGGAAGCAACACTTCAGGGTCACTTGAAAGAATTGTTGTATGAAGCCTCCAGGGCATGTTTACCATCTGAGATGTGTTTCACTTTGATGGCATTTACCTTGTGAGACCTAACAGATGGTGACCCTTCCCTGGCTTTTTTCTGGGACCAAACTTTTCAGTTCTGGAAAACATATGGAATAGCTGGCCAGTGATCTATTTAGTATTTGTCTTCACTGTCACAAAGGAAATATCTGTTAATATCTTCGGTGATGATCTGATTTGTGGTCTACTATCAGATGCTACATTGGGACCATTGACTTTTTTTGAAGAAAGATTAAAGGCTTCTGGTGAGGCCGCTGTTGTATTTTTACCTGTCAAGACAGGTTAGGTGAGTTCAGGGACAAGATGAGTGATAACTCTGAGTCAATTCATGCAAGGGTGCAGTTTGCAAGGTAAAATATATGGGGGAGATCGTTCCTGGGGAAGTGGGTGGGAGATGTCAGAGATGGATAGGAGGGAACAATAGCTGCTTTTCAGTCACAAGCCAATTTCCAGTAGCTAAAAAATGAAAGATGACTGTAATCAAAATAGGATCTAACTTGCTGTAATTCTTGCATTAACTCACACTTCCCCAGGGAGATCTGGATTTCAGAAAGCATAAGAGGGGCTGACAGCCCTTTCACCCCCGTCACACCACTGTGCTCTTTCTGCTAATCTACCCCCTTTCTGAAGCTCTCAATATAAATGTTATGTCCTTTTGCCCCCCCAAAAACAGACGATACCATGGTCCTGGGTGTTCCCTCCACCTGCAGCTCTGGTTAGAAGCAAACTCCTTTGACCTCTCCTTTTGCCGAGGAGACCAGCTGCAGTGGAGGTGAGTGGCACTGCAGGAAGCAATAGCAGCAAAAAATCCCCAAAACCTTAAAAGGATGGGTAAGGAGCTCTTTTTGAGGGCTTTTGAAGCCAGTAAAAGCTGCCAGTCTGTGCAGGACCCAGGCAGCTTGTGGGCGGGCTGTGGAGGTGGCGTGGGTGGAACCACTCTCCCCCGCCCCGAGTAAAAGAGGCTTTTCAGGAGGCACCTTGAAAGTGTGGAAGGTGCAGGGAGCAGCAAAGGGCACACTAGGAGGAACCCAAAGGTCTGTCAGCAAGTCCTTTGCCTGAAGAAATCGAGCCAGCGGCCACACACAAACATGCAGGTAACCAGACAACTGGCTGCAGTGAGTGCTGGAGACTGGCACTTGCAATGGAGGGTGGTGGAGGCAACACCTGTGTTAGGTGTGAGCAGATCAATGACCTGCTTAACATGGTGGCTGAACTGAAGGAAGAAGTGAGAANCCTCCTGAAGGGAACAGAGGGTCACCCATGGGGAAGTCTGCTGCCTCCCTGAGGCCTGGGTCAGAGTTGTCACCAGAAGGCTACCTGGTCTGGTGCAGCCCTCTGATTACTATCCCTTAGAAGTTATGCAGGTGGGAAGCGACAAGGAGGATATGAGAAGTTTAAAAGCAATCAAAAGGGGACTTCAAGGCACTGGGGAAACTGGTTGAGGGATCAGGGGCACAGGTAATTTTTTTAATTAGTTGCAGGTAGGAATACTGAAAGGAACAGGAAGTCAGGCATGATTAACAAGTGGCTCAGAGACTGGTGCCACCAACAAAACTTTGGGTTTTTTGATCTTGAGGAACTATATGGCACCTGGTCTGCTGGCATCGGATGGAGTACATCTGTCTCAGAGGGGGAGAAGAATTCTGGCATGGGAGTTGGCAGGGCTTGTCGAAAGGGCTTTAAAATAGGTTTGAAGGGGGATGGGGTTAACCTCAGGTACACTAGAGATGAGCCTAAGGAGAGCCCTCAGCCTGACATTTCACAGGAGGTGGATGATGACAATAGTATCAGAATGGTTTGTAGCAAATGGCAGGATGATACATCAGGGTTGGGAGGGTGGGGTGATAGCAAGGGCCTCCAACCTGTTGTGCTGACGCATGCTGTGAACACTTCATCAAGGGCAAGGTCTTGTAAAGCTGGACCAAGAGCCCCAGCAATAACAGGAGATAGGAGGGCAGCTGCTACAAAACGTCTTAGGGAATCAGTGGTGTGCCCCTCTAAGAAGGTGATATGGCTGGCAGACCAACTGAAGTGTCTCCAATGCACACAGCATGGGTAACAAACAGGAGGAATTGGAAGCTATCCTGCTACAGGAGAACTATGACGTAGCAGCAATTGCAGAAACTTGGTTGGATGATTCCTATAACTGGAGTGTGGCCATCAATGGTTACAAGCTGTTCAGAAGGGACAGGGGAGGAAGAAGGGGTGGAGGTGTTGCCCTCTATGTAAAGAAGTGGCTAGAGTGTGAGGAGTTGTTGCTAAAGAATAGCCATGAGCAGGTCAAAAGTCTATGTGTAGGAATCGGGGATTGGGTCCTTGTGGTAGGAGCCTACTACAGGCCGCCTTCTTACTCCAGCTTGAGGAAGTATCATGATCGCAGGCTCTCATTCTGCTGGGGGATTTTAACCACGCTGACATCTGTTGGAAAAGCAACACGGCTGTCTGCAGGCACTCCAGGAAGCTCCTAGAGTACCTGTGTGACAACTTCATGAGGAAAGAAATGAACAGCCCTACTCGAGGAGATGCATTGTTGGACCTGTTGGTCACAAATGCAATTGAAATCATCAGGGATGTCAAAGTTGAAGGCAGCCTGGGCTGCAGTGATAATACCCTAGTCCAGTTCACTGTCCTAAGGAGATTGAAACCCATGTGAAGCACAATTAGGGCTTTAAACTTTAAGAAAGCAAACTTCCAGCTCTTTAAGGAGTTAGTAAATAAGACCCTGTGGGAAAGTTCTTAGGGACAAGGGAGCAGAACAAAGCAAGCATGTCTGTAAAGATGCTCTCTATAAAGCCCAAAAGATCTCAATCCCCACATGTAGGAAACTGGGCAAGGAGGGTAAGAGACCACCATGGTTGAGCTGTGACCTGCTGGTCAAACTAAAGGGCAAGATGAGTCTAGACAGGAAATGGGAGAAGGGACAGGCATCCTGGGAAGATGTAGGGATGTTGCCCGTCCATGTAGGGATGAGGTCAGGAAGGCCAAGGCACAGCTAGAACTGAACTTGGCAAGGGATGTAAAGAACAACAAGAAAGGTTTCTACAGGTACATTAACCAGAAAAGGACGGTTAAAGAAAATGTACCCCCCCTGATGAGCAGCAGTGGGGGACTTGTATCAACAGATGAGGAGAAGGCGGAAGTTGTGAACATTTTTGCCTCAGTCTTCACTGGCAACCCCTTTCCTCCTAGCTTGCATGTTGATGGCCCACAAGTTGGAGACCAAGGTGACAAAGTCCCTCCCACTGTAAGTGAAGACAAGGAACCTAAAGAGCAGAGTAGAAGGGGAGAATCACCTCTCTCAACCTGAATGAACCAGTATAATAAACGAGTATAACTATGGTTCTCCCACCTTGCTTGGTTAAGGAAACACAAAAACAGGCAGATTGAAGGATGCCTTTGAGGATGGCAGTGTGGGATAGTCTAGGGAGGCACTAAATTCTTCAGTTCTTTTTGACTGTGTCAAACAGAAGGGCAGAATCACTCAGCAGTCCCATTTTGCTAATCTGGAAAGTGTGAGGAATGACAGGAATGCATCACATCTCCTTCCCAGCCTGCCCTCCCTTTCCGAAGAGGGGAATGCATGCAGGAGAATGGCTGTGCCTTCACGTTGTGCCCAGCCGCACAGCTGGGCTGCGGGGCCGCTCGGCACCTGGCAGAGTGCAGCTGCTGTGTCCAACAGGCTGAGCCAACGTTCCCAAAAAAGGCAATTTCAGAAGTTTATACTGCCACCCATTGCTGTATCTGAGCATATTTTCCCTGGAAGTGATAGCAAACCGCTGAACAGATTTCATTCGCAATAGCACATTTCCCTTTCTGGAGTCACAGCTCTCCATCACAGCAAACAGATATATTTGGGAATAGCAGGCTGTGAAGCATGTCTGTGTAGGTTACGGTGGAAATTCTTTCAAGGCAGAGTGTGATCAGGCTGTGGATTCATTGCATCTCTTTTCAGAGCCTGCTGCTTCTCAGCCAAGAATACTTTAGTCCCAGCTTTGTCCCTTTGCCACAGGGGTTTTGTTCCAGATGTTGTCAGCATGTTGTAGTGGTTCAGAGGAGAAAATTCAGGTCTTTGTAACCTCTGAGGTTGCACAGCCATTGCCTGACAACAAGATACATTACCCCACAAGATTGGAAGCAACCACACCTGCAGGGCAGCTGCAATGGGAGCTATGACTCCTATAAGGCGAGGTGAGAAGAAAACTACACTTGGAACTGTGGTGGTACATCTGGGCCATCAGAATATGTTGCAGTAGTAAAAAAAATCTATGTTGTCCTGTTTTTCTTGAAAAAAAAAAAAGGTAGTAGTCAGTGCAATATGAAAATCTAAATTCAAGGATTTTCTTCAATGGTGTTGATTTCCCACTTTCTTGGAGAGTTTTGAGAATTTTGGGTTGCCATATAGATTTGCAAGTGTTTCCTTGCACTATGCTTGTGCCATTCAAAGAACTTTGCTTTCATTTTAATTTAATTTGCTTGCTCCATCTGCTCTAACAACTATGCACATCAGGCTTGTATCTGTGTGCACAGACACAAACACATACACACACACACGTGTGTGTGTAGATAATAAATTCCTTTTACACAAGTGCTTATCATTAATCCAATTCAACCTCAAATTTTTCATGCCCATTGTCAGCATGTGGTGAAATTACCTGGCAAGATATTTTTAGGCAAAAAGAATTAATTTCCTGAAGTGAGACTAGGAAGAAAGCACATTTTGCTTGTATTTTAAAAAATGTGAGAATTATTTCAGAGGTGTCATAGTGCTGAGAAACTTTGTGGTATGTCTGGAGTAAAGCTCAGCTCTGCATGAGCCATGTGTGGAAAACGAAACAGAAGCCATTTGCACATGGGCAAATGAAGCTGGCTGGATTTTGGGAGCTCCAGGGCACAGCAACCCTGTAGGGCAAGTACAGGACAGGATGGGAGACCAAGTTTTTCCCCCTACTTGCTTCTCCCAGCTTTGAAGAGCCTGGGAAGGAATTGAGAAGCTTTTGCTACCTGGAAGCCAGGGAGTCTCTGGGCACCTTTGTGCTTTTCCATCTGGTGCCCAGGATGTAAAAATGTGTCAAGGCAGATATCTGGTTCATACTGAGGAAACCTGGGGCGGAGAAAGAGACAGGGGGTAGGAAGTGCATGGCCCAAGACAGGGGCAGAAACACCTGTGAAAGAGGTGCTGCAGGTGGCCAAGATCAGCTGCTGAGATGGAGCAGGACCTTCTCCCCAGCCTAATCTGACTCAAGTGCTACTCAATGTAAATGTTCAACTACCCCCAGTCAATGCCTCTGAAAAACCAATAAATCAGCACTTGACTATGTCTCTGCTGTCTTAAGAGGCCATTTCACATGGAGCTAGGAAAAATGTTGGAAGAATCTAATCCTTTTAAATACCATACTGAATTTTAGCTACAGGTAGTGAAGATGAGAGATTTTAAAAAGTCTGCACTGAAAGCCATCCACAGAGTGCTTATAGGGAAAAAAAAAATAAAATTGTCCCTCATCCAGCGAAGAACAGATTTAACACAGCTTCTCCTCAGGCCAAAGGAGCTGCTGGAAAGAGGGATGAGCAGGCTCACAGCTAGGGCATTGAGGGTTCCTCAGCACTTCTCCCTCCCTTTTCCCACTGCCAGTGCTGCCACATATTATGTAAGTGTGAAAAGCTACAAGTAACCACGGAGATTTATAATACAGCAAGGGGGGAAAGGCATGAAATTAAACAAGGGTCCTATCTGAAACACAGAGGAACTCCAGTAATTGTAATCAATGGCCAGTAGACACATTACAAGGTACAATACAAACAAAAATGAATAAATAAAGGCATCAAGAATGCTGAATCATGAAATATTTTTTTTTCTCATCTTATATGTTGCTTTTCATTCAAATTAAAAGAAAATACCCCACTCAGAGTTGTAGGAAATATACACATCTTGTTCATGTTTTTTTAAAAAAAATCAACAGATCAAATCCACTACAAAATATTGTAGATGTAACTTAGTTTCAGTAATGTATAATCAGTCATGATATATCAGGGAGAGTCAGCAGTATATTTGTTGAACGTAAATCAAGACATAAGCCTAAAGTATACTGACCTCACATGGTCACTCAGGCTTTGCTCTAGAGAGCAAATTTCCATTTATTTGCAAGGAACGCGTGAGGATTTGTGACATAAGCATTTTGGACATCTTTCTGAACACTGGAGGGAGGGAACACAGGGGGACAGACCCTGTTAGTTTCATATGGGAAGAAAAAAGTACAATTTGAGCATGAAAATCTGTGGTAAAAATAACTGTAACAATGTGAAAATGTGAGGAAATATCTTCTTCCCCAAGACTGCAACTGCCCTTCTTCCCTGCTCTGGCCCACCAACATAGGCAATGGTTAAGCAGAAAAATCACTGAAGGAAACTTTGCTCCTGTTTCATGGCTGGTTTCACTCAATGCTGAGTAGCTTTTCTCTAATGAGTAAGTAACATCATTTAGCATACTTGGGGTTGGAAACTATCTACTATCCCTGTTCCTGAAATATTAATTATCTGTTGTGTTTATCCACCTACAGAAAACACACAGGGCACTTCCAGATTTTATTTAATGGGCTACAAATGGATTTTCAAAGTACAAATAAAGGTTCATTTATTAGACCCTGCTGCTAATTGGCAGAGCACAGCTAGCGTCAGAGAGAGCCAAAGAGTAGCTGGGGTAGTGGTGCACATCCCAGTTGAGAGAAGAAAGGACAAAGGATGTTCCTCACCATCTATAGATTTTACATTTCATAAAATCTTGACAGCACCTTCCTTCTAGAAGTAGTAGTCTTGCACTATGTTGGATTAAGTGCTTTTCCTTTGGACAAATACTTTCTGCAGAAGAAAGGTTGAGAAACCAAAAATAAAAAAGCCATTCCACTGTGAATTGACTAATTCATTCCTAATTTCTTCCTAATGTAGCCCAGTTTTGCAAATCATCTCAGCATCGATGAATCAGAATATTCTGATGGTAAGAGAAGAATGATGAAAAGAAATAACTTTAAACAACTATTTACTTTTAAAACAGCTAGGAAAGTAAATTCAGCTATATTTAGGTTTTATAAAACCCTTCACTGATATTTTTGATAAACTATTTATTGTCCACATAGAGTCTTTAAAAGACAATATCAAATTTAAAGTCATGCAGATTGTACAAAACTTCAGAAAATGCCTCACAGAATGAGCAGAAAAATAGTTGAATCTGTTTAGTTTATCAAAAAAAAACCCCACCCAGCCCATCCTCCTCTGAATTCAAAAAACTGGCATGTGATCCGATTACAGTATATCCGTATTTTCCTGGGGAGGAAACACTGGGAATTAATCTGGGAATTAATAGGCTTCCTAATCTAGGAAGGAAAACTGTAAACAGGCAATGCAAAAGACGGCTTCCAACTGCAGCAAAGGCACGCATTTTAAGACTGAGATCAGTCACTGGAACAAGCTGCTAATAAAAGCAGCAAATTCTTCATTTCTTTTGGCCTTCAAAAGCACAATAACTGCCTTTCTGAAAATAAGCATTAGTCTAACTCAAGTGATGACGCCTGATAAAGGAACAACTGTGTGAATGTTAGTGGTTTGTGATGAGTGGGAGATTAGATTACATGCTCTAGTGATATCATCTATCCTTAAATGCTCTGAGTAAATACAGCATTGTACTTTTTTTTTTCCAGCTTAATGATCAGAATTCAGCAAATCCACCATTTTTTTTCTTCTCCATTTTATGTTTTTCTTCAGACAACAGGGAGACAATTACCATGTGCCTGTCTATGATTGCTTTGTTATTTTCTATGCTCCTAAACCTTGATAAGAAACAGAATTCACTTTATGACCCCGTGACACTAATATGACATTAACACAAAGGAGAGCTGGGGCCATTATATTTATCAGAGCAAAGTCCACAGAAATGACAGACACTCATTGTGCATGCTGTAGCCTCAGGCATACGGGATAAATGACAAGATTTTAGGGACTCCTTGGGAGCTTCAGATCTCATTTCTGTTTTACCAACAATTGAATACTAAAGGTGCTTAAGTAACTTTGCTTAAAAAGCCTATTTTTTTTAATTGAAGCAGTAGGGGAATTTAAAATCTGCAGATTTATGTCATGCATGTCCCACACCAGCCTTCTGCTTGCTACGTCTTCTTAAATGGCATTACCATAACTATTTGCAAAGCAAACTCCCACTGCATCTTCCATTCCTGAATGATTTCTAGCACTGACTTGAAATGAGAGAACAGCTCTGTTAATAGTAATGTTCTTCGAAAGTGTTGAAGTGATGCAAAGAAACAGTGCTGCCACTACCATTTACTCTGGGGACACATTCTGCAGGCGAGAAGCTGTGTCCCTTCTTCTGTGGCTCTTTCTATATATCCATGTGCCTGGCATCATGGTTTCTGAGGAAGTCCTGATCCTAGACTAGAGGCATTGCTCTCTATTTTCCAGAAAAATAGCATTCCTGCATGTTTCTCAGCACCAGGTTCTCGCTGACCTGGGGAAAGAGAAGGCAGCCCCAGAGGTACTGCTGATTTAGGGTGCTGGTAGAGAGCAAGGGCACTGGGCCAGTCCCCAGGTAGGCTTGGGGATCGAAATGCTGGGGAGGAGATGGGTTACCCCAGAAGAGTTACAGCTAGGAGGGACAGCTGCCAAAAATGTCACAATCTGGAACCTTGACACAGGTATCGCAAGATTGGCCAGCAGCGCTGTGAAAGATGATTGCAGACCGTGTACCACTAAGAAATATGTCCCCACTTCCCCGTTTGGGGATATTGGGATATTGTCAATTTGAAACAGGTAACAAACTGTTTTCCTACCGGGCGGGGGGGGTGAGTGGCCGGTGGGGGGAAGTGTCCCGTTCTCTTTCATTGTAACAAGCCAGGGTTAATGTTTAAACAGGCAGAGAATG
>VZTM01042677.1:0-10558 GCA_013400555.1 Jacana jacana | reverse complement strand
CACACGTATTCCCTGAGCTGTCCTTGTGCCCACCGCCTCCTGCCCTAGATGTCCAACGTTAAAGTGGCTTTGATCCCACAGCTTCTGAGAATGCCCTGCAACAGGTCCCTGGCTGCTCTGGAAGAGCCTGTAAAGCCAAATGCAGCCACAGGGTGGAGGAAGAACTGTGTAACCAAACCTGCATCTTGTGACCCAGCCCGGTGGTACCTTCTCTTGGGGGCTACAGTCACCGCCATTCCCCAGAAACGCTGCCTCCAGAAAATGGATGCTGCACCCCTCCACTTTGTTTTTGGAAGAGTCACAAGAAACATCCATGGATCAGTTCAGTCTTTGACTTTTTGTAGACCTTAATTTCTGAAAGAATCTAATTTGCTTTATTTTACAGTAGTTTTTGTGAGTAATCTCTTATTTTAATTAGAGAAAATAAACAGAAATATGCAAAACCACTGGAGTGCCCTCCTTCCCAGTGGAGCCTGAATTCCAAAGCTTCAGCTTTGAGCCTGCTTCCCTAGGGTGCCTCGGGGCGTACCAATGGGCAGGATGGGAAGATAAAGCCTCCTGACATTACAAAGCCAGCTGATCAGAAGTCCTTCTGACTGGCCATTTAGGTACACATTGCCAACGCTAGATCCTGTTCCACTGTGAGGCACAAATGTTAGCACTGTGAAAGCATATGCGTGCACCATGGCCCCGTCTGCATCTCCCAAGTAGGTAAGCCCTGCTTGGTGGGTTGGCATCTCTTGCAGCCATGATGGCCACAAGGATGAAGGCCAGCAGGACGGAGCCATGGTGGATATCCATTTCCATTGCTCCTTTCTCTGCAGAGATACTTCTTTGGTACTAGCTGTCCACTGGATCTTGGACCCTCTGCCTTCATTCACAGGGGAGATACCTACCTTCTGCACTGCTCCAGGCCAGGCAAGGGCAACAATGTGATAGCAAAGGCCTCAGACATCCCTAAGGAGACAAGAAAAGCACAGCACTTCAACAAAACACAGATATTTAATTAACTGAAAAAAGTAATTATTTAAGAGCATACAAGTGAGCTACCTAAGCATCTATTGATCTTGTCACTGCACTGCTGTCTCAGTGCAGTCTCCTGAGCCTTTTCCACACAGCAGCTGTGTATGTAGAGCTCAGGCTGTGCTCATGCTTTGGCAGGTTCTGTTCCATGCAGACCACATACCAGGCTATGCTTGCAGGTGAGCACCATGCAGGATGGTGTATTGGCTACGGATCCCATGAGCTAGGTGGGGCTCCAGGATCAGCACTAGTAACCTGTACAGCTTGGCAGCGGTCTGCAGAAGAGTGGATAGAGAAAGTGAGAGAGAATGAGCTAATTTGTACCTCCTATATCAGAAGTATAATGCTGTGCTTCATCCTTGTTCTGTCTAATTGTCTGATCTGAGTAGATTAAGAACCTCTTGCTGCTTCAAGCTACCTCTGGCAAGCAGATGGAAAATTCAAGGCAGTTGATGAAGTACCAGCTCCATTAGCTTTGCAGCTCTTGTCCTGGTACGCTCCCATACTAGATAAGCATGGTGGGCTGCTGGAGATGCTCAGTCTCCATGGGCTGTCTCTGCAGGTCCACAGCTACCTGGAGTACTTGATGAAAGAGACATTTGTCTTTATTCTGTCTCTCAAATGATCCCAATGTAGCAGGTGATCAATCAACCATTCCAGAAAAGGCCTAGAATCCCAAAGTCCTGAGAGAGGATGGTGAGAAGGACCCCTCCCTATCTCTCTCCCTCAACCTTGCCATGACTCCTTGCTCCTGTACTGTCATGAATGTACCTACCCCAAATGCTTCCATCTTGTCACAGATTTTGTTCTGTACCCTACAATACTCTTCCTCTAATGTGATGACACATTGTTTGTGGGGAGATGAGCAAAAAAAATGCAGAACATTCTGCACTAGAGGGTCAGAAATGCACCCTCAGACCAAAGGATGGTCATTCACAAAGAAGGCCTGACAGAACATGATGGCAGACGTAGCAAACCTTTGTCTGGTGTGGCTCTCAGGGCTAGTGAAAACATGTGATGAAAGGCAGATCACACCTGCCAGGATTTCTCTCCTCTGTGTAAGCAGCACTACAGGGAGGTGGGGGTGTATATAGAGGGTTCGTCTCTCTGCAGATACCACTGTATTCCTCGTGTAATGGCCTGGCTGCCAGAACCCACCCAAGGTTCAAGCCAGCATGTTTCCTGTGCAAACTGATGGGGCCTGTTATTTTGTGACCTGTGTTGTACCTTCTTCTCAATATCACATTTACTTGGTGTCATCATCATTCCTCCTTGGGCTGCTTCTGAGAGACATGGGGAAATACTGGGCTTATAACTCAGAAAGAAACAACCCGGGATCCTCAGCTGCCTTAACAGTGAGAGACAACTTGGCAGAGGACTGGTTCTTGGACTTTCACAAGCACACATGAACCCCTGGGCTTGTCTTCAAAGCCTCACTTCTACTGCCTCATCTCAGATCTTTTGCCACTCACTGTGCAGTTGTCACAGAGCCAAATCACTCCAAAAACCATGCTTGTCCTTTGCAGGGAGGCATCTAGACTTGACCTTCAGCCAGCATTGTTTGCCACCTTGTATGAGGCTGATCTACACTGACTGCAACAGTATCTTCTTACTGCTGAGTCTGTGTTTCCAACAGCCAAACCATCAAAAGAGATATGGCCCTAGAAGACCCCGACGTCTCTTGGGTCACAGAACACACAGAGCTTGGCTGCTGAGAAGCATTCCCTAGAGAAAATACTTTGTCTCCGCTGACTAAAGAGGGAAATCGGGGGGACAACATTCATCAGACTGAGTTAAATACCGTGAATGCCCTTTCTATCATCTTTTGTTCCAAAGAGACAATTCCTTTCTGAAGACCTCTAGGGTGCCACCCCTTTTCCCTGCCACTCACTGACTATCTAAAAACAGAGCCAACCTATGAGCATCTGTGACATCTTCTCCTCCAACCAATCTTCCCTAAATAAAGCACGTGTTCAAGCTGCACTTTGTTCTGTTTTACAGACAAGTTGCCTGAAGCACGCATTCAAGTGAGAGAAATCACAAGCACATCTACTCATTTTTCCACACACTAGATGGACACCTGCAGCTCAGCTTACAAAAAACTCCATAATGTCAATTGATAAATGCATATATACCTGAGACAAAAATGCTGCAATATTGAAAAGAAACTGTAGTTTCATTTTCCTAAGACAAATAATGCCTTCTTATTAAGGCCAACCTCTAATGCATCATCAGTGCTTAATTTAGAATATACTTATTAAATTAAACTAATACATAGAGTAAACAAAAACAGCTGAGGGGTATTAAATGAACCTGTGGCAGGAAAACAAGTGGCTGGCAAGGAATCCTTTCATAAAGTCTTAAGCAGACTTTCAACCTTCAGAAATAAATATTTTTTGTAATACTATCTTATTTTGCACATTTAGTAAATCACATGAAAGAAACTGAAAATCAAGGCTCCTTGAAGACACATCAATGAACATAATCTCAATTTTTAACTATAATTTGAAAGCAAGAATGAGTAATGAGGTATCAAAGTGCAACACTGACAAGGGTGTGAAATCTGTTTAAAAGGAATTTTGCACTTGTTTTCTACCAGCTGTCAGGTTTAATATGGAAAAACAACTTTCATATATAGAAACTCTACCCAAACTCAAAAATGAAATTTCTGCTCTTCCTTTCATTTCTCTGATGCTTTTCTAGGTTGTTTCTTCCTCACTAGAAACAGAAACATTAAATACCAAAAATCCCTGCAATGAGGCAATCCACAATGAATGTTGTTCACATATTTAAAACTGATAATTGATTTAACATGCCCAAAAGACATTTTATGGTTGTTTTTTTTTACAGAATCAATTTTGTCTTCTCTCTTTTCCCCCTCTTTTTCCTCTGCAGAGGCTTGTAATGTACTGAACAGAGAAGGTGTTCAACACTACACATCAAACATCTGCCTGACAGTCTGATGACTCTACCATATTACCTGTGCTCTGCTCACTACTTCTGTCCTCTCACCTACAGTCTCATCAAATATTGACACTGCTCTTCATACATGGAAATATTTGTATTTTAAATACTCTTCAATCCAAAATGTCCTTGGATTTTACAGGGCATATTTTCTGTCCTCTACTTCAGGCAGTTGTGAAAGCTGTGATATAAATCGTCTGTGGCACAGCCTCCACAGTTCTCAGATGGTGCTTAATGATACCATTGCACAGCAGCTCATAAAACTATGCACATAAATGTTTTTTATGGCTAAGGACTTGTATGGGGTCTATGCCATATTCCTTCCTGAATTTAGTACGTTTCTGCTGAATTAGCTTCTGACTTCTTTTGCTATCCTATTGCACATCTGGCAAGAGGTCTGGACTAAAAGCAGATAGGGTGTCAAGACATTTGTTCCTTTAGGGTTGTCAGCCCCTGGAGAAACATCACTCAGCTGTTGAGAAATGCTAAATATGAAGTACAAGTAAGGCCTCACCTAGTGTCTAGCTTAAATTTTAGCTCTTTTAAGCATTAATTTTAGAAGACCTAAGATTTAGATGAAAAAGATTCCCTTTAGACCTGTTATTCTGTCAGCAGGAAAGCAAACACACTACTAACTGAGCTGTCATAGCCTCCTCTGAGAAGTCAATCTTTAAACCACTCTCTCTCCATCTTTTAAAGCAGTCTTATGCAACCTGACCTATCAAGTGTAAGCAGGCCAAAACATAGGAAAGGAACACAAGGGGCAAGGATTAAAAGGCTATGGCATGAAAGTGCTGGGAGACCATCAAACAGGAGTACTCACATGGCTTTGGATAAAGGGCCTTGTAAGAGAAAAGGTTGGTAGTTTGGCAGCGGAGGATTGGGGATGGGGTACAGGAAAGTGAAGAGGTACAGGCTGGAGGGTTGTTTTGGTAGGGAAGAGAAAAGACGTTGAGGATGTATTACTTCAGAGTAGCAGAAGAGAGGGGGGAGGTGGACACTGAAGTCAGGTGAGAAGGACTTGAGAACTGGGCCTGAGGGTATTGCAAAATGAAAGAAGGGAGTAGACATGACAGGAGTATTTATTAGACAAGCCTGATGACACTGATCGTTGTCAATGCCCTCCCTGTGCACACACAAGCACACTCCCAACGCTTTCTTCCTGGGCAAGCAGCTACTGACAGTGTGACAGTGCACATTAAATATGTTTGCAGCAGCAGGTTCACTGTCCTTTGTGTTGAGCAGTCACCGTTCAGCAACAGTTAAAACTGATTCATTCCAGGATGGATGTTTTCTGTTGGATGGCTGCTGCATTGCAGATGTCTAACTGTCCATGAGAGCTTAGTGGTGGTAGCCTGCTGTCGGTCAGCTGAATACCCTCATGACCCACCTCATTATTTAAATTGCCTTACTGTACATTTAGTTGTGATTTCTGTCTAAATGTCCCCACATTCCTACTGCCTGGTGTCTTCTGGGCAAGATTCACACCAAACTTGGATCAGCAGCCTGCCTTCAATATTTTTTTTCTGCCTTCCTCAGCTGTTCATATATCATCACAGTCCAGCTGTTTTGATACAGATCTGGCACATCATATCACGCTTGTTTTTGTGATTCCCTCAGCTTCATTAGACTAATATCTGTCTATGAGCTGCTCTCCTGAAAACAAAGAGTTTTCAATTAATAATATGCTACAAAAGCATTTTTTTAAAATATAATGTCTTTATAAGGGAATAGTTATGCCTTGTTTTCTTTTTTTTTCTTTTGTTTTCATTCCTTCTTTTTTGTCCAAAAATGCTAACAGTACTTACAAGTGTAATTTAATGACTTTATTTAAAAATGTGTGCATATATAAAGACACTTTTCTCCAAAAATGCATACCTTCTACTGCCTATTTGCATGTAGATAAGACCCTTCATATAGACTCAGACCAAAGGTTCTTCAATAATGTTTTAAGTTCCCTGTCTTTTTCTTCAGGAATAGACTAGTAGAACTCACAAAGACAATTACAACTGAAGAAGTGCTTAAAAATCTACCACTTCTCAGCTAGAGCATCTCAGTGAAAAGCTGTGCTCAGGTGAAGAGGCTTAACACCTACTTATGTGTCCCACTGGAATGCCAACAGGGCACATGAGCAGGCATGCAGGGAATTAGTGGGAGATCAACAGCTTGACTACATAGCCAATGTCTGCACACCTACTCTAGTCAGAAGTAATACTATGACTGCAAGAACCAAGAACATACCTCCATGACAGAGTTCAGGAAACAGAAATGTAGGAAGAAGTTTGGAGATCATTCTGGTAATCTTTATAGTAAAAAGGGGGCTAAAAATAGAAATTACATTTTCATAGCATTTTCCTGTACATTGCTGACAACAGAATGACTTTACTACTGTGACCAAAAACATAAAGTTGCAGAAAAAATTACAGATGAAAACTACAAAACTTCTTATAGATTGATTAATAATCCTAAAAGCATGATCTATTTAAACAACCAAAGATTAAAGGCCCCTTGATCACAATTTATAAATGCCAAATGTAGCTGTTGAAGGTATAATGAGATTCAGTGGCTGGGAGATTCAGAGGCTGGGAG
Organism: Jacana jacana; assembly: GCA_013400555.1. NCBI lineage: Eukaryota > Metazoa > Chordata > Aves > Charadriiformes > Jacanidae > Jacana > Jacana jacana. The sequence continues at coordinate 3,982 of VZTM01042677.1, read as the reverse complement.
AAGCCAAACTAATTCAGACTAAATAATGCTCTCATTAGTTATCTGTGTGCAGACTAACTGTTGAAATAATCTATCAAAGATTGCCCATCACTAAAAAGAATTAAATCAACATTGGATTTTTATCTGATAGACATACTTTAATTCAGCAACATTTATTTGGCTTGAAGCAAATTAATTAATGGATGTCCAGTGACCTGTGTTAGTCAAAAGGCTGAAGTAAATAATTATAAAGCCTCTATTAATCACTGAGTTCTTTAATTTATCCACTGCAAATAACAACTTCATAGTTTGGTTATGTGTTGCAAGGCTTATGTCTTGATTTGTTCAGCCTACTCACAGTATTGAGATATCCTTTGGAGAGGGTATCTCCTTCCTCTTGCAGCTACCAACAACCCTAAAATTGACCACTGGAACACATTCTGTCCTCTAAATTCTATTGCCACCTTTGTCAGCAAACCCTCACGGAGGTCACACTGCCATCAGATAGGGACATTTTCACTGGCACTGTTGTCCAAAAGGATTACAAAGAAGGTGACATTATTTGGGGCTGTAACTATATCCTACTGAGAGGTGTCCCATGACAGATATATTACTGTTGTACCTTTTAAAATGCACTGCAGCACAGCCTGGGGACAATGTGCTCATTCGTCAAGATAATATAGATCTAAGGGCGCCTCCTGTTAAGCTCACAGTCAGGCATTTCCAAAGCCTAGTCATCACTTTGCCTTATGTTTTGGCTGGGGGTGATTCACTTAACCTCTCTGTGACTGTGTCAAATGACAATAATAATCGGTTTTCTGGGGGCTTGAGAGCATAAGGTAGTGTTAAGTAGCGCGCTGCAACTTGAAGTTACATCTCAGCGTTTCAGAGAGATCGGCATAGTGACCTGCCTTTCACCTATACGGCTGATGACTCTGGGTCATCCAAGACAACTCAGCGTTAGTCTGCAGACGGGACATTTCTTAGCAGTGAAGGTACATCCTGCTCTTACATGCCACACGATACACTGAAGCTCTGGGAAGTGGACAAAAGCATTGCACCATACTGTAATATTTTTATGTACTACTCTCAGCAATAAGATTTCAACCAACACTTTTATTACAGTTTGCTATTTCTCTTTCATTAGTTATTTGCTCCTGGCCTCACATCTGGCATATACAGCTAATAAGAACTGTATTTTCAGGGAGAAGATAATCTACTGCTAGTGTTAGCCAAACAACACACTATTCTGCATTTGGTGCCATGTTGGTTGGTTTTTTCTCTTGCCAGTTATAGCCACATCACACTCTGACCTCACTTAAGGTCTATGGTGTGCAGATTTCCTCAAGGATTTCTCTTTTGCAAAGCTCTTGTTGGTTTTGCTGCCATTAAGGGCTGATGCTTTATGAATCTTTTGCATATGAAATTGTGCCAAATGGCATTCACGGAAGTCACCACTAATTGTGGAGAGCCAGATAATAGACACAGCTCCTTCTCCAGCTCAAGGCTAAGTCAGCTAGAAGGCCACTGTGGCTCTCCTGCCAGATGCTATAGTTGCCTCCCAGCTGTTAGCTGAACTGCTTGTGGAATTGTTCCTTACCTACATGGAGCTAAATGTGACAGGTCAGAAAAGGGTTAGTGTTCATAGTAGCCCAGTTTGCTTCAATGGACATATAAACAGCTCAGGAGCAGACTAGAAGGGGCAGAAAGCTACACCTTGAATGGTGGGGAGAGGAGAAGTGTTTAGCTGAAGACAACAGCTTCTGCTAGCACAGCCAGGTCTTGGAGTGAATATGTGCTCCAGCCTTAGTTTTGCTTGATTTCTCATCTCTCAAAAACAAGGGGCATAAGAGGAAGATGGATTTTCCTCTGACATGTTATACCTATCCCAATCTCATCTGCCTAACTCCTCATTAATGCTGAATTTTAAATTGCCCATCGAACACTCTAAAAGCTCCCTTCTTTGTTCTTACTCACTTCCCACTCACTTCTTAAGACACCAGACTTGATCATATTGTGAGTTCTTATTATGCGGCAGTACTACTCTAATTAGTACTTGAACTCAATCCTGACTGTTACTTTGGAAAAAGCTGGAAGTATTTTCTTATTTCCATTCTTCAGGTCCATTCATTAAAAATGCACCTTCATTAAAAATGAGTTTGCAAGTTGTAATAACTCAAGTCACAAAAACTTAATTTAAAAGACTGCATTAAGCGATGTGCTGTGATGGCCAATGTATTCACTTCTTTCATGCTGCTTCCAACTACCAATGACACATCTGTATTGAAAACAACACGGAGAATGAGGAATGTTTAACTACTTAAATGGGGTAAAATAAGGTGTCTGGATCCTTATGTTTGGGCTTCAGGCGAAGTTGCTATTTTATTACTTATTGTTGTTGCAACATGTTTTTGATGATCAGATTTCCCCAGAAAGCTGTCATTCTGAAGTACTCACAGTATTTTTTTGTCTTTGAGTTTATCCTCTTCAGCAGTGGTAATGATTAGCCTGATTCTCTTGGCATGCAGTTTTAAATCCAGTGACTTGAGCAGAATGAAACCATAACCTTAGCAAATGGAAATCTATTGCCTTGTCAGTGCAGAGTCCCTTTATATGTTCTGAAGGGTTGAATGTTCAGCAAGCTCTCATAAAAACAATTTCATGAGCACCCCTGGTATCTCCTTGGTAGTCTGTTTGATTTCTGGTAGTGTAGGTAAATTTTGGTTTCATTTTATAGGGAAAATTGAGCTTGCTCCTGCCAAAAGACCTTAAGGGAGGTTTCATTCTGCACAGCCTTTTCACCTTTCTGTTCTTGAGCTGAAAAAAACATTTCCTGAAGGATCTTTTATTTGTCCCTTAAGAATCCTGGAATTGCCTCAAGACCAAATCAGGATTATAATTACTTGGCTGCTAAAATCTAGTTTCTGATAATGGCCTATCCATTGGAGACGCTGGAACAGCAGAGATCCTGTACCTTCCCACTGTCAAAACTGTCTCCTTCAAACAGAGTTGATGACTAATTAATTGGCTTCTTCTGCTTTCAGTTTGTTCTCCTTTTTTTTTTAGATATTTACTTCATTTGGATTCCCTGTACACAAGATATGTCTGATAGGGGTGTGTATGTGTGTGTGTGTGTGTTGTTGGCGGTAGCGGTGTTCTTTTTCAAAAAACTGGTAAAGAATTAGGGCCATTGATTTCTGTGACCTGTGTAAGCAGAAATTAGTTTGCTGTTGATTCACAAAAATAGCAGCTTCAGTACAAAGTTCAGTCCAGACTGTCACCTTTATAGAAAAATATGTACTCTGGTTACAGCAAAGGCCTCTACTGTAACTGTCAGTGAGGCTTTTCCCTTAAAAAAATTGACTGCAAAATAATTTCTTAGTAGGGTACAGAGAGACTAAGAATCAGTTAAAACAAATATTTAAAGAAAGGGGATCCTGTTTTCAAGAACAAGAAAACCACGCTGATTTCACTCTTAGGGAAGTTGTCAAGTTCTCTGCAAGTGAGAAGTTAGTATCTAGTAAGAAACTAAACATTACACCGAGGCCTGCTTTATTTAGGAGCCTTCATCAGTGTGAAAATGCAAAACTATGCAGAATATATTCTAATTTTTCTTTGTGCTGCATTTTCAAATGCCCAACTCTTCTGAAATAAAAAGATGAAACAAACAGTAACCAAAACCCATCCCCTACATAGTGTGTGCACCTAGGGAACAGATAAAGCATCATCATTCTCACAACAGAGGTGTATGTATGTAACTGTAGCACAGCTTAGCCTTCAGACCACTAAAAACTGGCTCCTTCTGTAGTTTATTGGTTACCAGTGGGGTTGTACTGCATCCCAACCCTTTGAATGTGAGGGAATTTTTACTCATGGTTTTATCAGATTACAGCCTCAGTCCACAAAGACTCACTTCTGTTTTTCACTGGGAAAAATCCCACTGAAATCTTCATAAAGTTGGATATGAACTTTTCTGAGAATTAGACTTAAAAAGCCTGTTCAT
>VZTM01042676.1:37964-48589 GCA_013400555.1 Jacana jacana | reverse complement strand
GCGGGCTTTGAGCAGGAGGAAGGCTAAGACAATGGCTTATTAACTAATTCTCCCCAGTGTATACCAAAAAAAAATAGTTTCTAATTAAAAATTATGCCAACTACAGAGAGAATGATCTGAAAATAACTCTTACTTCTTTTACTAACTCCCCCCGCCCTCCCAATTTCTTCAAGTTTCTTGGCTTTAAGACTTTCCACACTCCTCTCCCTGCTTCCCCCTCTCCCACCTCTCACCTCCTCCCCCTCCAATCTGGCTTCCCCGCCTCCCTTGGCAGGCTCTTTAGCTTTAATTCAATAGTTAAAAGGGCTGAATCAAAAGTTGTATAATCTGTTTGAACCAACTTTTATTCCATATTGGAAAAGGAGCAGAGGCTAAGGACAGCCCAGCTGTGATTTCACATCCATGGGGGTAATCAGAAGGGGCTGCCAATATTTTCCCCTTTTTCTTGTGTGTTTTATTCACCTGCTGAGAAAAAGTACCTGGGCAGTCAGGGGCAGCCATGGGGCATCTCGGTGGTGGGCATGGAACAGAAGAGGGCTGTTTTTCTGGCCCCACTCATCCAAGACATTTCATCACTGCTGTCATCTGGAAACTAAAACCCAGAAGCTGCTGGAGCCTTAGTGGAGGGCCAGTTTCAAGGAGACAAAAGCAAAATAAGGCAAGGGAAAGGAGGGAAACAGAAGAGGGAGGAATGGTATAAGGATGAAAAAGGGGACAAAGACTTAGAAATTTTACTCTTGTTGTCCAAAACATCTCAAGTTCAGCTGAAATAGGTGCAGAGCATGCAGATAGACACTATAAGAAGCCTACCATGATCAGGGAGATCAGAAGATGCCTGGATTAGCCTGATAAAAAGGCTGATATGCAGTATGACTGCTGTGTCTAATTACAGAGAACGAGCACCAGTGAACAAGAAAACCTCTCAATGCTAGTAGACAGTATTAATACAAAACCAAATATAAGCTGACTGTAAATGCTTTTATGCTCTAAATAAGGAGTTATGGCACTAAAGCTGTGAAACAAATTGCAGGAACAAGATTTTGCCACTTACAAGGCACAGGTCAGTATGAATTAAAAGAGACATGCTATCTTGTCACTACTGGGGACAGGACCGAACGATGGTACAGGACACCACCAAAAGAAAAGCAAGGGCTGCAGGGGTGGGAACAGAATGGCTATCAGTGCTGGCAGAAATACAAGCATCTTCAGTGCACTGTCTTCTGTTGGGCAGCTTCAAAACCCTGAAATAATCATAGAATTGTCTAGGTTGGAAGGAACTTTAAGATCATCAAGTCCATCACTAAACCATGTTCCTCAACACCATGCCAGCCCAGCTTTTAAGTACCTCCAGGGATAGTTACTCCATTAATTCCTTGGGCAGCCTCTTCTAAGGTTTGGCAACCCTTCCAGTGAAGATTTTTTTCCTAATATCCAAACTAAATCTCCCCTGGCATGTGCTGAGACCAGCAGCAAAGTCTCTATAGCCCCAGTGGCATTGACACCTGTGCCCTCTGCATCCTTGTCGCAGAAGCATCACAACATTGTCTTGATCAGATGTTGAGTAATTTGGTATAAGGAGCCTAAGCTGACAGGACAAGGCAAACAGGAATCAACAAGTGGTGGGAGAGCAATGTCTGAAATAGCTGGAGATATTTGGGATGTCACCACGGGTTGAATTCACTGGTGTCCTGGCTCTAAACCAGTATTAAAGATTTCAGGAAGAAAAGGGCAGAAACAAGGTTTACTTGGAAGATTTGTGCTGGCTTTAGTTTAAAAAAAAAAAAAAAATTAGAAAAAAAATTATGCTTCCATATACAACTATTAATAGGAACGAAGGCACTACACAAAGATCTTTCAGAATGTCAGAGAGAGCAGAAACAGTCTGATTTTCCTCAAAGGCCAACATTGCACCATTTTAGTTTGGTTTAACCTAATTAATCCTGTCTGTAAAACTCTTAAATCCACCCAAAAATTTTCTCTCACAAAAAAAAAACCCAACAAAACCCCTCACCCTTTATACGTGTTCAAGCCCAGGTACTGGCTTTCTTTAAACTATTTCCTGTAAGGTAAATGGTAAAATTAGAAATCTAGATTATATGAATTTATTCTGGCTGTCCTTGTTTTTTTTCCCAGCTATTTGAGGGTTTAAAAATAAACCAGCCATACCGTGTTGCTTGAGAAAAAAAAAAAAAATCATAGATCTCAGATATAAATTATAATGGGCAATTTATTTTTTTTCTTTTGAAATTAATCCTAGGATTTTAAAACCTGCAAGAGCATATGGAAACTGCTTCCACATCTTTGCTTATACTGAAGCCTGACACCTGCGCAGGGGCTGAATTTTGGCTGTAAGTGAGCCCGTTAGGGCCTTCCACCCTCTGAGAAGTACCCATAACCTGATCCTCAGTGCTTATAGTCACATAGTCTCATTTCTTTGGATGTGTTGCATCTGAAATTGTCAAATTACACATACTTAACAAGTCAGGCTAAAGAATTTACCAAGTCGCTATCAGTATCACAGCCATCACACCTTCAACAACTTCTTTTTCTATCTAAATTCTTTTACCAGTCCATCCTTGTGGTATGTAGCAACAAATACAAACCGAAAACATCATTTCCCCGTGATCCAGGGGGGAAAAAAACCCACCCTACAGTAGCTCAGAAAACAACTCTAGTTTCAATAAGTCACCACTACCCAAATCATAGAATCATAGAATCATTCAGGTTGGAAGAGACCCCTGGGATCATCAAGTCCAACCATCAGCCCTACTCTACAAGTTCTCCCCTACACCAGATCCCTCAACACCACATCCGATTGACTCTGAAACACAGTCAGGGATGGGGACTCCACCTCCTCCCTGGGCAGCCCAGTCCAGTGACTGACCACTCTTTTTGTGAAGAATTTTTTCCTAGTGTCCAGCCTAACCCTACCCTGCTGCAGCTTGCAGCCATTCCCTCTTGTTCTATCACTAATTGCCCGTGAGAAGAGACCAGCACCAACCTCTCTACAATGCCCTTTCAAGCAGTTGTAGAGAGTGATGAGGTCTCCCCTCAGCCTCCTCTTCCTCAAACTAAACACTACCTTTTGTGAGGCAGCCACCTGGGATGCTATTCCTACTTTGTAATTATCTTTCTTTTTTTTTCCCCCCTGGTTTCTTAATAAACAGATTAAAAATTTTATTTCAAAATTCAATTACTTAGTGGCAACTACAGGAAAGGAATCAGAAAGGAAGGCAAAGTGAAGACGTTGACTGCATGCTGTTGTTACAAGGGTTATTTGCTGCGAATAAAGAGACAAAAAAAAAAAAAGCAAAAAGGAAACCACAAAAAAAAAAAAAGACCCAACCAAACAGAAAAAGAAGTAGAGATAAAAGTTACACTTATTTCATCTCCCACAGCTCCTTCTCGCACGTCGTCAGCTCCCCTTGTGCACGCACATCCACCCTACACGCAGCGAGTGCATATGGGACACTGGAAGGCCTGTGGGATAAGTGCAGTATTAGCTCAGTGTGGTAGCTTTGATATGCGACGCTCTGCAGGGCTGCCAGCAGAGTGACAGCCTCCTTACCCTAACACAGAGACTATTCTTCATCTATTCGGCTCGCTTCTAACAGTCTTACATTGTCATCAGTGGCACGAAGCAGATTGTGCATGGCGACGGAAAGCCTTGCATCCCGGAGGATTAGTTCCTGCTTTATGAGTGCCAGTTCTTGAAGCATTCGACAAATTTTATCAGATGAAAACGAGGGTCAAACGCAATCAAATGAAAAGAAGGGAAAGCTTGCAGGCAAAAAAAAAAAAAAAAAAAGAAATAGGGAGATAAGCTAGAATTCATGTTTCCACTACGCTGCTTTCAAAGGCGAGGACTGGCTTTTGGGAGCAAGGTGTTTGTTTTTTCATGTCAGCCGAGTTAGGACTTTATCTTTGAACAGACAAAGAATATTGCACTTTGAATGTAAATATACAGATTGCAGCAGTTAAACGTGGACTGCTTTCTCCTGAAAAAAAAAAAAGAAAATATAGTTCATTGTAATGTACTGTTCCATGAAATAGATTTGGTGCATTTAAGCCTATAAACTGTCCCAAATCTGGACATTGGGAGACCGTGAGAGGTACCTCAGCAGATAAAGTAGTTGTGAGTGCCTGTGACCCAGTGCTGGTCCCAGCCCCTGTGTAAAGTACAACTTCCCTTTGAGTCGGTTTGCAAATTCAGGGAAAGAGGGTGCTGAGTAATGTGTCCAACGCATTCTTGCCGAGGTTACAGGACCAGAGCGCTAGGTGCTGCAGAAAGAAAGCCATCTGGAAGCTCTGCAGCACGGAGAGACCAAATATGACAGATATGAAAGTTGCCTCTGTGATGTAGCATTTCGGTGGTAGAGCCAAGAGCAAAGCAAAGGTCTCCAATCCTAGTCTAGCAGTTCCCTCCTCCCCATCCCGTCCCCCACCATGATATTATTGCACTTTTAAGGATTAATTTTTAAGGCTCTATTACCTGTAAGTGTGGGAACATTTTGTGTGGAGGAGTGCTGGTAAAAGGCTATTTAAAAGAACAAAAATACCATATGCTTCCTGGATTAATTTTGAAGCCTCATTAAGGTCAACAAAAAAGACTAAGATACACTTGTTATTTGGCGTGTGCTTTTACTTGATCGGAGGGGGATGGTATTTTTGTAAACAAAGTCGCTAATTTAGCCCCATCCAGAATAAACTTGTGTGAGAAGATCCTGAGCTGTAATAGCGCTGTACCTTGGGAGCAAACACCCGAAGTAGATGCTGCCCCCTGAGTTTACTAACCCTAAATACTAATGGCACTTCATTTACAAACACAGCAGAGGGTAAAGAACATTCATATTGTCTAGCATCATCCAAGCAGCTTCCTACTAAACTAGGAGGCAGCTCTTGGAACTGCTAATTTAAAACTGAGATGGGGCTGTGCCTCTATGTGAGAAAGGGTCCATAAAGCTAAAATCCTTGTGCCTGACAGCAACGGATAATGCATTAAATAAAGACAACACACTCAAATACTGTCATTTTATTCTCACTACTGGCTTTAAAAAATATGAAAAGCAAAGGCTGAGATTCTGCCCTGAAAAATTCCTGTGACACCAAACTTACGCCCAATATCCATGACAAGAAAAAAAAAAACACGAAAAAAAGTATTATATTAATTGTATCCATGTAAAACTTAAGAGTATAATTCTACTCTAATTTGGTTCTGTTAATAGAAAACTATTGATCTCAGTGAACACATGCTAAATTTGTTCAGTCTTGAAAAAGTAAAGTAGTTACTTTCAAATTGCCAACCAAGATTTTAATACTCTGTTCTGAAAGCTCTGGCATTTGTTTTCATCAAAGCATCCCATTGAAGTGGGAATAAAAAAAAAAAGAAAAATCAGGAAAAATAAAAATTTCTAATCTGACCAGGTGCATTTCCTTGCATAACCTTATCCCCAAAGTAATAGCATTCATTATTTGAAGACCAGCATTTGTGAAAGTTTAAATTAATCCTACAAATGGCAGAGCCTTATTTGATACTGGGGAGAGATAAAGAAGGACACACTTGACCAGACTGAAAGTATTTGTTCATCTTTAACTCTGATCACTGAATACTTGTCTTAATATATTAATCTTTAACAGGCAATTGAGACCCCCAATCTTAATTTTAATTCTTCTTTGAAATGTGGACTTCCAAGTTAATAAGCACAATAGCAAAAGGCAAAGGCCTTTTGATATAAGGGAAAGGAAGTAGACTGGTGAAATCACAACTACAACTGTTCAACATTTTCAACTTTCAAGTCTATGCATCTATTTACATTTAATTTTCATTAACACCTTTCCTTTAAAAAAAGCATGTAAATCCAGCTTTTTCGGTCTAAAACAGACTTTACTTTCAGTTTAAAGAATATTAAGTGACAAAAAACTTTAACATAAAAAAAAATACAAAGAGCAGCTAATGACAAAGGGGAATCTTTAGCAAGGAACATCTAAATTTTGAACATTGTTTATAACATTACCACTCTTCTTAACTTTTCTATATTTTTCACCTAATTACATCAACTGAATCATCTAGGATAATCCACTTGCCGCCAGAATTTCTACCCATATGTCAAAGCTATCCTACTTTTGTCACAGCAGAATAATTTATTCCACTTTAAGATGTTTAGGTGAAATTCACTGAGTAGGTGAATTTCTCTTACAGCCAAGAAAGAGATCTGAATGTTGACAGGAAAGTACTTCAACAGAGCAATCCCATTGACTACACACTCTGATCCCTCTAAAGGTGCCTCTAAAGTCCCCTAAAGTACAATTCAGAGTGCATTAAGAGACATGTTATGGAGGCATCTTCAACCAGCCAATAGGAAAAGTATAAGGTATAATCTTTGTAAGGTTGAAGTTAAAACGGTGCAGCAGTGTCAAGTCAGTAAGTGGCAGCTATATAATTTTACTACTTGAAAAGTATTAGGAGTAGGACCTGTGGCAGTGAAACCCTCCTGCTCCAGTACAAGTCCACTTCTCCCTCGTTACACTTGACACTTGTGCCAAACTTCCCACCTAAAGGTCTTCGACAAAGGGCACTGCCTGGAAAGACCATGAATTCTTTTCCAGTATTTCTTTTTTTAATTTTTTTTTTCTGTTTCTGTGGTCCCAACTCTAACAGGCAGTTTTTCTTTCTGCAGTTTAAACGTTCCTTTTTCTGACCTACTCATTGGGCACAGGCTAAACCTGTCACCTTTGCTCGCTGCAAAACTAGCCTCTTTTAAACCCTTTGCCACCATGATCTCCTTCAGAGATGTATAAGTCAAATTCATTCAGTCCTTCCTAGCAAGCCATATTCTCTGTACTTCTAATCACTGTCTCTGCAAGCAGCTGAGTAAAACCTATGAATCCAGACTTTCTTGGAGGAAAGCGCACGTAATTGGACTTCCCTTCAACTCCGATGTCGTCAGCTGGAGTGGAATGGTTTCCTCGTCTCTTATAGACAACCTTTGTTTCACTATAGATTTGAAGCTTTGTTACACTATAGATTTGCCCTTTCTTTTTTCTTTTTTTCATAACGAGATAATGCAGGCAACTCCTTCCAGCTGCAACTGACCCCCCAAACCCATATGTCATTCTCTCCAGACAGAAGGCATGTACAGAGATTTAGTCTTGTCTAACATAGGTATTTGTGCTTGTTATTGTTGAATTGCATCAACAAGAATCTTGGCACTGTAAATTTGCCAAGATCCTTTTCACTTCTGAACTCCAGGGCTCCTCCAGCCTTCCCATGCCACGCACAAAGCTAATGTGGTCATCCAGGATTTCAGAGTTTTCGTTAATACCAGATCAAGAGTGATCCTTACAGAAACTCATTTTGACAGAAATCCGTTGATAACCACTTTGAGTGTCATTTTGCAAATAGATTTTTACTTTCTGCCTGGTGATTTTGTTTAGATCAATTGTAAGGAACTGTCAAAAACCTTACTGTGTACACGGTGTATAACTGCAACAACTAATGTGTCTCGGTGGCTGTCCTCTAGCCAGAATCCCCTAATACCTTATTATGGAACAGGCAACAAGTTTGGAAATAAATGTTCCCAAACTATTTGTTAATTATGAAACTTGAAATTAGAAACCTTATCTTCTCTTGTAAAATTGACGAGAAAGGAGTTGTAGGAAAGGAAAAGTCGTTTCCAACAAGTGCACAGTCTTTTTGTACCAAGAATGACTGGATTCTCTGCAATTTTGAAGAACCAGAAAAGTGCTGATAATGCCACCACAAGTGATATGCAAAAGAAACACTCAAAATGCACATGAAATTGTACAGAACAGAGGAAAAAGAGCAAGAGGGTTTCTAATTGAGCATATTCCAACAAATGTAGGACAAGCTCATGGTAATGGGAGGTTGGCAGGAGGGAAAAGAGAGGTGAGCAAACAATTTAAATGCCATAGATCAAAGAAAGGCAAAACACAGTACCACAGCACGAACAGGCAATGCCTCACAGGAATGCTTATTTCTCTATATGTACCTAAGACAATGAATAAATACTTGGAGAATAGAACAATAATCATTTCAGCACTAAAAACAAGAAGAAAAAAGAACAAAAGCATAATACACCTTGTAACAGCCTGATGACCTGATCAGCCAGTACAGTAGCAAAAAAAATAAAAAATAAAAATAAAGATTAATCAGCACAAACCTGTTAAAAGCATAAACAAAAGAAATGTATTTTAAAAACACAATTAACACCTATTTGAGTATTGCTTTCAAATCTCTTTTTTTGATGAAAGGTAGGTGAACATGAGGAGAGGCCTAATTATCTGTTCTTTGTAGGCAAATCCCAAAGCCATTATGAAGTCTTTTTGGATTTAGTTTGCATCGGTGCTGAGGAGAGGGGATGAGAATACTGTGTGTTCCCCATCCATATACCAGCCCAGCAGCATGGGAAATGATGGGGCACACTTAGCCCTTAAATACATCGGAGAGTGTCCCATCAGCACACATGTAGGGGGTGTTCAGAAACTCTCTGCGTGAAGAGCAGGCACAGTCTTCACTGTACCTTGATTGTATCTAGCAACAGCAGAGCCACATCACTGAACAGCAAGACCACCGTGAGGCTTTTGTTTCCAGGGACCCACAGTTTTCCCCTCCACCTTTTGTTCAGTGTGATCACAGAATGGTGGTGGTGAGCAGTGTGTGGAAGGGACACTGCTTTGTGTGGAAGTAGACACTAGAGATCATCTACTCCAACTGTTCTATCAAAGCAGGTGCCCTCAGAGCAGGCTGGACAGGAACACATCCAGGAGGGCTTTGAATATGTCCAGAAAAGGAGAAGCCATACCCTCTCTGTGTGCCTCCCTGCTCCGGGGCCCTGGCACACTCAAAGTAAAGAAGTTTTTCCTCATGTTCAGATGGAATTTCTGTGTTCCAGTTTGTGCCCATTGCCCATTGTCCTGTCACCGGACACCACCGAGAAGACTCTGACTGCACTCTCTTGACACCCACCCTTCAGATATTAATAAACATTTATGAGATGTCAGTCTTCCCTTCTCTGGGCTGAACAGATCCAGGTCCCTCAGCCTTTCCTCATCAGAGAGGTGTTCCAGTTCCTTGCTAATCCTTGTAGCCTCCACTGGACTCTCTCCAGTAGTTCCCTGTCTTTCTTGGACTGGGAGGCCCAGATTCCGACACAGTGCTCCTGATGCAGTTTCACCAGGGCAGAGGGGCAGGATGACTTCCCTCAACCCGCTGGCCATACTTTTTTTAATGCACCCCAGGAGACCATTGGCTGGGATTGGTAATCCTTTCTATGTTAATGCTGGTGTGGATCTTAATGTTTCTTGGGTCACTGACCCCTAATTTTTGCAAGAAAGTGTTTACAGTTCTCTGGAGCTATATAAATAATTGACAGTAATTAATTATTACACCTTTCCAGAAAGTGAAGACAGTGATCTATTACCAGAAGTGGAAAATTACTCAAGACTAGACTTCAGTCAGGCACTCCAAAAAGATGTATTCTGGCTTCCTTTCTGCTGCCTTGCTCTTCCATTGTGAAATGTGTATTAAAAGGTACCTGCTTTACCAAAAATTTTCACCAATTTTCGCAGATTTTCAGAGCCATGAGCGGCAACTGGGATGTCACTGTCAATGTGTTGCTGCTTTTAAGTGCAAGCACAGTTCAGAGGTTGGAATGGTGCTTCTTATTTAACCAATAACGGGCATCAAATCTTAAGACACCACATCTCATGTTTGTTCTTACAACTCCTCACCTGACACTGGCATTTTTCAAGTAGACGACCAAGGGCAATCTCTTTGCAGCATCAACTTTTTTTGATGTTTGCACAGTCTAATGGAAGGAGATGATTTCCTACAGTCAGATCCCCAAGCACCCCAGTGTTGGTGTGGGTTGGTAAATCACAGCCGTGCTCTACAGATAAGAGGCAGAGATGAAAACACCCTAAGGTTGTGTTGTTATCTGTCCTTCTTTAGGCTTGCCAGCACCTTTGCAGTCATCTGGGACTCAACCAAGTGGGACTAACAGGAAAATTTCAGGTGGTTCTTTGTGTTTTGTACAGAAACACAGTTCTGGAGCTCTACACACTAAGGGTTTTATCTAGCTTTTTCTCCTGTGACAACATGATGCAAGCCATACTGGTTAGAACAAGAGCTGAGTTGTTCTTAGAAAATCCTAACACTGAGTGCTGCAAGAATAAAGCACAATTTATGGGTAGGCCAAAACTCAAATTTCAGGAGCCTCTTGTCTTCCTAGTCAACTCTTGACCAGCCAGATCTTGTAACCGCGGGCATGGCCAGCACACCTTGCAGAGGGCAATTGAAGCCTGTGGTAGACCAAGTGTAAGTTGCCTTGGTATTTTAGACAAATCCAAGTGTATTCTCACCACTTACAGAACAGAATAAAAATACAAGTATCTCCTGGTCTCTTTTCCATACATTAATTTTTTGAAGTGCTTGCATTCCTTCAGTACTAAAGATTAATAAAAGATACATGCAAAGTTATTTTAATTGCTACAAATGCAGCCCTTTGATTTCTCTGAGGGTTGGGTGTTGTGGGGGGTTTTTTGTGTGGCTTTTTTTTTTTTTTTTTTTTTTTTTTTATGCAATTTTTTTTGTGTGGTGCAAGTGC
>VZTM01042676.1:0-21138 GCA_013400555.1 Jacana jacana | reverse complement strand
AAAAAAAAAAAAAAAAGAAGTGGAAGAATGCCCTAGTTATTAAAGTTTAGTATCAGCACTAAAATAAAAGTGTGAGGGCTTTACCTACAGGCGCAATACTTAGCAGAAGTCAGTGACAGAAGGTGCCGATGGATCCAATTAGGAGACAAGGGAGAGAGGAACAATAGCTTCAGGACTGGAGAACCATACTGAGGGTTGGGAGATCTGTGTTTAATTCTTGTGTCTATCAAAGACTTCCTGTGCGGCTTTGGTCAATTTATTCTGTCTCTTTATGTCTCAGCTCCCTGAGTCTAATAGCGTGATGCGCGATGACACAATATCCCCTTCTCCCACACTTTTATCTATGCTTTTCAATTGCAACAGCTTAACTGTTGGGACTATCTCCTTCTCTGATACAACAGCCCTCTGATTTTATGAGGAAGCATCAAACATGCTACCATAATACAAATAATGGTAAAAAAACCCTCTTCCAAGTAGACAGAGCAATAACTCAGAGATAAAAGGAAGGCAAATACCTGCTCGAGCATCTTTTCTAAACCACTATTTTTGATGCACCTGTTGGTACCCAAACTTTCTACAGAGAATTTCCTTTTCCTTTTTGCCAAATATACTAAGAAGAAATCAGAGGTTAGGAGGAGGGAATACCTTCCCTGACAGAGAAAACAGCATGGAGCTATGGATGCAAAAAATCAGCCAAATCTTTCAGTTTTGCTCCCGAAGCAGGGCTCCTTTCTTGGCTATGGGAAATGAGAACCTGCAGGAGGTGGGCATGCATGGAGATGGCAGGGGCTTCTGGTGGCTTTTTTCCCCTTTTGCAATAACAGCAGCTTGAAGTCAAATTCAGACGTTTATTTCTTTGGTGACTGATCCAAAATCTCTTGCACGACCAGAAGGGCAACTGCTTGTGTATAAAATGGGTTTCAGCTACCCATTGAATGTATTCATAATTATCTCTAACAAGATTACTGATCAAGAGCCTCAGCTGAGCGGACAGCTGGAAATGGCTCCTTGTTCAACTTTCTAAGGAGCAGCTTCTGCTTTAATTTTACCTCCTCATCGCCAGAGACTGGTAACGCACAAAGCACCTAATTCCTATTTCCCAAAATGTTTTTCAGAAATGCTTGCTAGTTTTCTGGTTTGATTAGATGTTCTGTTTTCATCACATAAAGTACAAGGACACAGACTGTATGGAGCAACTCTAGGTGGGAATTTTTTACATCCCATCAAGAGTAACAAAAAAATATATATGGTTTGACACTTGAGTGCATGAATATAGACTAATAAAGGGATGAAGAAGATGTCCTCCCCCTATAAGATACAAGATTATGTCATTTTATGAGATCTACATAGTGAACATGGAAATGAATGCCATCAAGAAGCAAAGGACTGTTTCCTTACAATTTCATGCCTATATTTTGGCAGAGACAACAGGTAACCATCGATGCAGGAGCTGAATGAACTCCACCTGATGTGGTAGGTCGTGGTGTTCAGCACTGCTGTGATACATGTCCACTGCTAGAGCTATTCTCCAATTCATCATCTCACATTTGATTGTTACTAGAAACGACTGCAACTGTTCCAACTCAATGTTTTTGTTTTTCTTCTTCCCACTGGAAAATGCTGATTTGTCAAAATGTAGCTGCTGCATGGGAACAGAATGATTTTAATGAAGTTCTGGTTGAAGCCAAGGAAACTGGCAGCTGTGCCAGTTTTGAAAGCCTCTTGCTCAGGCAAGTTTCTAAAATTATCCCATATGACTTGCTGCCTGTTCACCTGATATACTGCTAAAGAGACTGACCTCCCTCAAGTCCCAGGTTCCCAGCTGCCGACTGGCCAGACCTGGAAACCCAGATGCTCAAGGTGCCACTTCTGGAGTTTGCTGAGACAGGAAAGTATAGGAAGAAGTGTTTTGAAACCCCTGAACAAAATATCATTTCAATTTTTTGCTAAACAGAGCTGTGGAGTTATTCAGAGAGACATTTTGAAAGACATTTTGAAGACATTTTGAGTGTTTGTTTTTTTCTTTTTTCTTTTTTTTTAATTTTTGAAATTTTCTACTCAGTGGCTGAAACCCAGCAGACTGTATTTCTTTGTTTTGTAGTTATCACTGAAAAGCCATCTTGACTGAACAAAAAAAGACGTACAGTAGTCCTGGTAGGTTTTACCAGAGCTAAGCAGGCTCTGTGGGAAAGTCAACCTGTGAAGATGCCTTTCCCCAGGTGTGGAAAGACCTGAACAGTTAACTGAGGCTAAACACTATGGCTTCAAGAGGGCTACAATTCAGCAAGATAAATCCTATTCTTACCCATTAAAAAACTAACAGAATTTATAAGAGATTAGGCAATCTGCTACTGTAGTTGGATGACATAGAGTCTGTTGCACAACTCTTTGGTTGTCCAGTTTCTGCTTTGTAATCAGAATACTAAAAAAATAGTAGAATTTGTGATGAGGATGAGAGTTTGTATTCTGATTTCAGTTTTATTGACAGTACCAGAAGCTAATGCTCTGTTTTCTAGAAAGAAATGAAGTCTTAGGACACCAAAATGGCAGCTTTTATCTACTTTCTGAAGGACATCTAGGCATAATCTCTTCCTTTATTAAACATAAATTTAGCATTGCCTTTTTACTTTCCTCTTCTTTTCACTGTCCTGTCAGTGTGCTGAGGCTCTCTGTGACCGCTTTTTTTCCTATTCCTACAGTAACCAGTTACCCTGCAATTTCTCCTTTTCTGCCTCTGTCTGGAAGAAGAGATGTAGCTGGAGTCCAGAGGCTTCTGCTTTGAGCTGTGTGGGTATTTACTCGCTTTTCTCTTCCTAATGTGGATTACTACAGGAGATGGCAAACCCATTTTCCATAGGACAACTCACCTCTGTCAAGGGGAGATCTTCCCAGTTTTGGCTCTGGCAACACCAGGAGACTGCCTGCCCCTGCTCATCTTGGTGCTGGGCTGCAGCTGCCAGAGGTTTAAAAAACCCCATCATGGTCAAATCCCCTTTCAAAGATGTCCAGAACATAGAGTACCCTTGTGGTCTCTCTCCCATCTTCCAAACGATGTGCTGTAGTTTACTAGAGAAAAAAAAACAGCGGATTCCTGCTTTCATTCCACTGTTTCGGTTTTTTTTTACAAGAAATATTGATAATAAGATAATTTGTTTCTAGACTTAGGTGTCTGCAGGCTTTTAGATGTCTGAAATGATTACAAACCCAAGACTTCCTTTTTTTTTCCATTTTACATCATTTGTGTTGCACCTTCTTTAGTCTCGCCAGGCAGGCCTGTTTCTTTGGGTGCAGAAAAGTCCTCCTCAGCTGTTCTTTAAAATGTGACACCAAGATTAGCTGTCAAGACAAAACCACTGCACTAATCAGTTTGCAGAGGTGTAAATTGTTTGTCAGAACACAATGCCAGCCAGGCGGTTTTGTTTAACAACAATCCTAACAGCAAGGGTCCCTGGGGCGGAAATAAGTAATCAAGCAAACAACCAGGGCTGAAACTTTGAGGAAGTGAGGAGCCATCTCTTTCCAGTGCATCTGCAGTCTAATAAGAACTCGTACAAAGCACCAGGAAAGGAATGGAGCCTGGCTGTATGTGTGTATATGTGTGTGTATGTGCCTGGCTGTATGTGTGTATGTGACCCCGACACCAGCATTTCTGTAAATAATCCATACTCACGTCAGCAAACTTATCCCTCAACAAAAGAAAGTAAGGAGGGGAGGACTCCTGCTTTACCCAAGGTTTTCAAACAGGGTCAGCACTAACTGCGCTGTCCTCAAATTCAACAGTTTTATTGGCAATCACTTTGGGGTTAAAAGAAAGTAATCAGAATTAAAGCCAAAGCAAACAGACCAGGAAATCCCATCCTCAGAGTACCCAAGGTAGGTGGCATTCCTCTAAATCCAGTTCATCTAAATTAAATCATCATAAGACATTTTGGAGATAGCAGAATCACACCACTCCAGTTATAATGTTTTGTCTTAATCAGTTTTGTGCCTATGCCCATATGGGAGTATGTCCATCAATCCAGAGCATGAGGAATGCTGAGAGCATCTCGTTACCCCTCATGAACTACTGCATGGATAAATCAAGTTTATTGAGTAAAAGCTGCTCTCTTTCCCTACAAGTTTTGCCTCGCTACTGTCTTTAGACCATCACGGGTCCCATCATACTGTTACAATCAGTCAACACAACAAAATGGCATGATTGAAAGGCAACTCTCAGAAGAACTGGAACAGCCCCTTCATTTTTTATTTCTTACTTTCATGTGTGTGAGACAGGGAAAGAGAGAGCAAGAGAGAGACTATTGAACTTTAAACTTCCTGATAAGCTGTATTGTGGGAAAGTGCCATTTTTAGGTTTACATGAAGGAGCTACCTCTGAGAATGGCCTTTTAGCCTGTGAAAAAACTAGAAACATCCCAGGAAGTCTCAGAAACGTTGTAGCACTGTGAGAATTTGTATAAAAATAAACAGTGGATTATTTCAGTCCTACTCCCTTGAGAAAAGGAGACCAAATTACTCAGAGCTACTAGCGTAATCTTGACAGAGGAAGGGAAATTAGCAACTGATGCCAGGGCTTTTTATTTTGTTTGGGGTTTTTTCCCCTGCTTTTTAGTGTAAAGCAATACTTGGAAGAGGCAGCAAAGGCAGGTTAAGCGTGTGATTGAGACAGGCTCAGAGCTGAGACCAAGCCCTGGAGGAGAGCAAGCCAAGCCAGAAGGAGCACTTTTAAAAGGTGTAAACTGGAATTCACAGAAACATGAGAGCTTGGAAGTCATCCACTGACAGACACAATCCAAAAGCAGACAAATCCTGGTCTCTAGAGTTCAGAGGATTTTTTAAAGCTTTTTGTCAAGCATTTTTCTCAGGAGAAATTAAGATGTGAAAGGCACAAGGAGTCAAGCAGGGTCCCATGTCACTGCAAAAGCTGTTTCTAAGCCTGGTCAGGAAAGTCATTCATTTCATGGAAAAATTATTCTGATTAATCTCTCTTCCCATCAGGAAGGGCTGAGAATCCCAGATGGTAACAAACCCACATTTTATTCAGCATTGCTCCTAGGACTAGTAAAGGATGGCAAGAAAACACATGAGATGTTGTGATATCAATAACTTCTGGTAAGTGACCGCTATAAATCAAAAGAAAGCTACATAAAGCAAGGAAATCTAACATAGGGTTATCTGAAGTAGTAATACTGAAAAAGCATCTGTGGAAAAAAGAAGTAGAATGAAGGTATCTCCTCCACAGGGATGTCTCCACAGCTACAATCTGCTTCATGGTATTGAGCAAGGTTGAGAAACTGATGGAGAATTCACTGCACCCTGGGGCTGGGTTGTGTATGTGTGTGTGGGGGTTGTTTGTATACCCCCAGAGGAGAGCAAAGATTTGCACAGTTCCCAGTTCAGAAAGATGTTTAAAAGCCAAGGCTTCATTAATGGCCTAACACAAGAGCTCTAAGTTTCAGACTTAAATCTAATGTCCCTCTCCATACCTTGCATGGGACTGAGAAGACAAGGGAGAGAGCATAATATACTAGAAAAAGAAAAAGAGGGAAGGTATTTTGCCTGCTGCCTTAGCTTACTCTGGATTCAAGAGTCAACAAGAGTTAAAAAGTTGGATTTTTTTTTTAATCTGAGCCAGAAAACCAGGTTTTATAGCTGGTATCTCCCTGGAATGAGACACAAATGGGATCCCCCAGCAAGTAAAGGGGCTGCAGAAGCAGCCAGTGCTATCCCCATCCTTCTCTGCAAATATCATCCCAGGCAATCCAGGAGTGGCAGCAGACAGGATGCAATCCTTTTGCTGTCCCACTGGCCAATGAAGGAAGACAAGGCTGAGGCTCTCCAGTAAGAATAAAATGGAGGCAAAGAAGTTGCTTCTAGACATGGGGAGAAAATGAATACCTCCAGAAACAGGAAAGAATGTATATATCCTACATTTTTAGCTTCACAGCCCAATCAAGTTAATAAAAACCTCCAAAAAATCACTATGCAATTGTATGATATCTACAGTGAAAATTCAATATCTACTGCCATTAACAACATCATTAATAACAAATGTCTGTTTAATTACTCTTGCTAAGATTAAAAAGGCCATTATTCTTGTAACTTGAGAAATTCATTAGCTGGAAAGTCTGTTTAATGCCAAACGCACCCCCCTTAAAGGGGCAGGATTTAATACTTGAAGGTATTTCTGACATTCAGGCATTTGTGTTGCTTGAGGAAGCACCACCCAGCTGGGCTCAAGTTCATGCTGTGACAATAACCAAGTGCTGTTACATTTCAGAAACTCAGATGAAGCTACAGGATGTTTGATAGCACTGCCTTCCCTCCATAAGAGGTAAAAAATGCATGGGTACAGAGTAGGGTTCTCAGCGGTACGTACATCAGTTTAGGAACCTTGATCTATGTGAAGGAGCATGGCACGGCTTTGAAAGATGAGCTTTGGTAGCTATATCCCCCAGCAAATTCTGAAAATGCTGCCCTGTCTTGTAGCCTGTGTAAAGCATCTCTCTCTCTCCACATGCTGAACGGATCTTGCACCACCGTTTTAAACCCTTGATCTCTGGATTGTACAACGTGGACCTTCAGCAACCGAATCCTCGTGACACCCAACGCTCATGTTTGCCTTCCTATTGAAGAGAGATAAATGCATCAAACAGGCCTGTTAATGCAGCAGTTTGGCTGATATCCATTTTTTAATGGTACTGATCTCTTAACTCGTATTCCGTCTCCGGGAATTGAATGTGGTGTCACAAACAGAGCAATTACCTCCTCCAAAAGCATGAAATGCTGGAGTCCTCCTTGACCTGAGTTTGGGGCTGGCTGAGGGTCTGGTCTGTGGTACAAACTGACATGCAAAGGTAAACACGGTGCCCACCTCCAAATTTTGTGGAAGGTGCAGAAAGACCATAGAAAAAGAAAAATAATTGCAGTTTACAGCTACAGCTCTGTGTGATTCTGTGATTCACTCTGAGAGGTGAGAGGCTGCATACAGCAGGAGCCCCATCAGTTCATGTGAGCCTCCAGTTGTGTAACTCCCTCATCTTGCATGCCCCCTGTAACCGTAGCATGAATAACAGTCAAAAGGCTGGAGACCCTCTGCTGTGAGAGGGGCTGAGAGAGTTGGGGTTGTTCAGCCTAGGGAAGATGCTCTCCCTCTCTCTGGGGAAACCTTAGTGCCCCTTTCAGTATCTTAATGGGTTCTACAAGAGAGACAGGGAGGGACTCTTGATCAGGGAGGGGAGTGATATGATGAGAGCTTACAGTTTTAAACTGATAGAGAGGAGATTTAGATGACATATTAGGAAGAAATTCTTTGCCACGAGGGTGGTGAGGCACTGGGACAGGTTGTCCGGAGAAGCTGGGCCTGCCCCGTCCCTGGAAGTGTTCAAGGCCAGGCTTGATGTGGCTTTGAGCAACCTGGTCAAGTGCGAGATGTCCCTGACAAGGGCAGGGTGATTGGAACATGATGATCTATAAAGTCCTTTCCAACCCAAACCCGTCCATGATTCTACAATTAGAAAAACCTAAAACTGCAAAATTTATCTTTGTAGCAAGGGCAATGACAACGCTATCTCCTTCTTTTCCTCAGAACATACAACAATCTATGCTCTCATGGTCATTCACGTGATGAAAACAGCAAACCATGAAGAGTTATGCAGCTATTGGGTGTGATATGGGAACAGCAAGTTGAGACTGAGCAGTTGCATTCAGAAAATGCTATATTTTTTCAGATCCTAGGGAGATTTCAGAGCCACTAGCGACACTCCTTGGGCAGTTTTGTTCTGGTTTTCCACTTCTGGTGGAGAAGTCTTCCAGAAAACAGAAGGTTGGGGTTTTTTTTAAGTTGTTGTTACTGCTGTTGTTTTGACCTTTTAACCTTTTTCTCATGTTGGTGTCACCCCCAATCCATGCCTGTTTGGAGGTGATACCATTTTTCCCATCACACTGCTTAGGGAACTCAACTATGGTGGAATATAGACAGTTTTCCCTAAAAATAAAAACACGCTTTAAGAACATACCACTGATGAGCACTTAGAGCTCAGGAATAGTTCTACCATGTGACGCCCTGGACACTGTTACATAGTGAAAGCAGAAAGACTTGAAATTATGAGGAAGTAAATGTCAGGGGATCTGAGCAGTAATGCTGAAAATCATTAACTTTGGCTCCTAAATATTAATCTGTTTGCCTCAGCCTGCTTACAGATGTTCAGAAGCCTTGTCTTTCACAGTCACTCTCCAGCAACATATAAAAGCGTCTCCTTCATGTTGGGCACCAATATGTGAATGTCTACCACAAAGTCACAAACATCTGTTAAAAGAGCTTTTTATAAGCCCTTCTGCCCAGTTTCTAGGTCATGCAAGAAGGTACACTAATTCAGTGTCAAGAGTAGTGGTATTGTGGGCCGGTAATTATGTTAATACAGAAAATGATATGTACTTGTATTACAGAAGCTTTTTCAGAGTTAATTTTGCAGTCAAGCAATTGCTTTGCTCCGTTTAGCTCTGCATTTGGACAGCAAACGAGGTAAAACAACAATGGTAATTTTGGTCAGTCAGGAGCAGAGGTAAGGGGCTGCCTGTGAACAGAGGGCATTAACCCCTCTTCCTTCTGGGCTGTTTCCTACTGCCTTGCTCCACTTTGGGAGCCCTTAATACCCATCCAAGTTATACCTTCTTTATCTGAGAAACCTTACACCAGAAGCAAGAGTTGGGCTTCCCAAAGAGCAACGCAGGGAAAAAAAAAGAAAAAAAAATCACTATAGGTTAACTGCAGTGATTAATTAATTTCTGTAATAGGTGAGACATTCACAGCCAACACTGAAGCATCTTTCACAAATCAGAGCTTCAAGGGGTGCTGGTGTGTTGCTTAAGCCCGGGTGAATGGGAGAGCATCCACATGGCACAATTCATTTAAAAAATTAATATACTGTGTCCAGTTTGTGTTTTAATAAGTGAGGAGCTAGGTCCAGCAGTGTTCCTGAGCAATCAACCAGTCTTTGTATCCAAAATGGGAAAGTTGAGTGGCCTAGGCTTCCATTTTAATTTTTAGAGTTTAAATCCAAGCTTGTTGAGTAGACGTAAAATCTACCTGTATTTTTCGGGAACATCCTCAGCCAGTTGACTGCTATGTGTAAGCATAATATACAGGGGATAAAGCTAGAAATGAAAAAGTATTTTATGTGTATGTGATTGCCACATCCCTTTTCTCAGGAGCAGTACGGTGACCATGCACATCCAGCTATCATGCACTCTGGGTTAAATTAAACCACGGTACAAGAGCATCAGTTTAAATGATATCACCCCAGGGGTCAATTTTGCCCATCACTTGCTAATTACATCCTTGAAAATTAATACCTTTTTTTTCTTTTATTTTTTTAAGGTAAATAGTCTTTTCTAAAATTATTTTTATGGAAAACAGGTTCTGTTTGTTTTTTCAAGAAAATTACATATTTGCAGAGTTCCTGGACTTTTTTGTGCTGTTACAAGTTACATCTGGTTTTCTCCACTGGCGTTGCCCAAGCCAACTTTAAAGGTAGAGCTAATCCAGAGCCGGCCAAGGATATGACTGAATTCTATAAGCCAAGAAACAGCCAAGCCACAGAGAATATTTAGGCAGGAGGCTCCTGCCCGCAGCCCAGCGCTGCAGAACCCAGGAATGTGTTGGGATTGCTCTGCAACCTTGAAAACCCTGGAGGCGGCTGCTGGGTCTTGGCTGCAGCCTCCGCTGCTGGAGCGTTGTTTTCCAGCTCAGTTTCTTCTCCTCCTGGTCAGGTCCAGCCTTGGGGGAGTAGGATTTTGGTGGTTTCCCCGTTATTCCCCCTTCACCCTGCGGTGGCTGCTCGTCACCACCCAGAGGGGGGTTGAGGCAGGAGGATGGACAAACTTCCCTGGGGCTCGAGGCTCTGCAAACACTCGCTCCTGCTCCTTCTGCAAAAAATAACTCGGCTCCACAAGCGCCTCTTCTTGCGGAGCCAAATACCTGCCCCAGCAGTGTGGTTTTGGGGTGGTTTTTTTTGGTGTTTTTGTCTACTTGTTTCCTTGTTATTAAATGGAAGAGTGAGCCGTGTATTTCCACTTCTTCTAAGCCAGGTTGGCAGGAGGATGTCATCTGGATATGTAGTGCCTGGCTGTACCTCTGCTTCGCTTCTTCATTGTACGTTTTCCTCTCCCCTCGTTCTTCGCTCTGTAATGTCATTATCTGCAGTATAACTTCAGCCTTAGAATTGAGCCTAAGCCTGCTAAGCAAAATTCTGGCCCCACAAATGAGTTTTCAGATTTCAGTGAAAGCAAAGAAAGCGTAGATATTTATCCCTTGCAAGAAGACACATATATTAACTATATAAATCTTAATATCACCCCTACGTCTATTTGTAATGATAAGGCATGGAAACCACCAGTATCATCACAGCTGCAGGGCAGTATTCATATGTTAAATCTTACTTTGCCCTGTGATAAGAATTCCTAGAAAAGGGCAATTGAATATTCAGCAAGAAAAATGGCCACGTAACTGAAAGAATCCTGCTTCTATCTCCCATTCCTGCAGCTGTAGTGTCTGAGCATGTATGTTTCTATCTTGCCTTCTACAGGTAGATCACATGCAGAGAAAGACAAATGATATATTTTACTGGGAAGGAACTCCACACCAAAGTAGGAACAAGAACCAATTTATTAAATAAATAGACTGATAGTTTCCAGTCTTAATAACCCACTCAAGTTACTTGTATATGTGTAGAAGGACACAGATATTAGTGTGTCTCCAGGTGATGTGAGCATCCATAAGCATAATGCAGTATTCCATTCCGCTGTCCTGTGGTAGATTCATACTTCCCACCAAAATGCAATCCCTTTTACCATTCCTTCCCAATTTTGCTCTTTAATGCCTTCCCCAGACTCTAGCAAACACAGCTTCCCCCTCTTTCCAGAGCTGTGACAAAACCAAGGGACTTGCAGGACCAGCTCAGACAGAGGGAGCTGGTTGTTGCCCACCATTCCCCAACCTGTCTGAACACCACATGCTTTTTCACTCTTCATCCTTCCTGTGTGTCTGCTCTCACTTCACTCTTCTCCAGGGGTTGTTCCCTTCCTCTCCCCCCACCACTTCAGCAGACGTTTCTGAGTCCCTCCTTGATTCTTTCCACCAAAAAGGGGGAAGGAGGTGGTAGATTTTCTTTCGTCAGAAGGTTTGCCAGGCTAGGGAGCTCTTGGACCTGGGGAGGTGAGGAGAAATATCTCTGCTCCATAAACCCCGGGCTCGGTGCAAGCACTCCTGACAGCTCCAGGATGGGTGGATGGACAAAGGTCCTCAGCTGGGGAAAAAAAGCTGAAAAGAAGAAACAGAAAAGATTTAAACCTTTTGAAAAACTTATGTAAAAGAGAACTACACCTCCCAGAGTTACATCTCCCAGATTTTCCTAAAGGAGCAGTATCCCTGATGGACCCTTAAGATTGGTGGGGCTTCCCTGAGTGCCTATATTTTCCCTTCAGGAGCCACTTCAGCTTTAACTAGGCTCCAGGTCCCTTGGAGAGCACATTTTAAATATCCTTTTCCTGCTCCTTCATGTGCAGCTTCCCTTTTTGCTCACCTTCCTTATACTCCTCAGTAGGGCTGCTGTGCCATAAGCCTGCTTCCAAGTACTCACCATCAAAAACTGTAATTATTTGTATTAACATTTTAATAGACTTTCTGTCTCTGACATCTTCTAACTAACTAAAAGGAATATTTCAGGGCTAGGATTGGTAATATTATTTTTTTTTTTTTTTAATAAATTGCCAATCAGGATTACAGGGAAAAAGTAACAATTTTCGAATTCTACTACTCACATATGCTTTTTAATCACTTTTTCTTTCACTCACTCTTCTGGTGTTTGCAGAGTTCTGCTTTCTGCTAATAGCCTTCTCAGTGGACATCAATTTTTGCTTAATTTGCAAAGTAAGGCCATGTTCTTTGATTCATGTTTGTAATTTAAACAAATTGCAAAGTAGTTATTCATAAACAGGACCATCTTTCACTTGAGAAAGCAAGAAGCAAAAAGATTTTGCCTTAAAGTGGCAGATCCCTGTTTTGTCAAGACAGATGTGTCCTATTCACTGGGAAAAAAACAAAAGCAAAGCTGAAGGCCATGCTGGCTAAACATAAGTTTTCGTGCCATTTGGAGAAATAACTGGTGAATAGAGATGAAGCAAAAACAACTAAAATTTTAGGTGCGTGTTAGAAATATATGTCCCTTTTTTAATATCGTAGTTTTTCCCTCTTCCAAATAGCTAGCTTACATTTCAATAATCTTCTTTAAACTAGTTTTTCTTAACCTTTTTAAAGATTATTTAAAATAGCATCAAAAATTTAAAGTTAAGCCTAAATTTATATGAAACACCTTCTGTGCCTATAGCATTCCAGTCCTTTTTTTTTTTTTTTTTTTAATTAAGGAGATTCTAGCAGTCATTTCTGACTGGTGTGGCATCTCGCTGCAAATCCTTTCTTCAGCTCTGCTACACTGAGCTTCATTTGTGTCATTCAAATCTTTGCTCTTTAAATATCCTCTTATAAATTTATTATGGCAATACATTCATATCTTTAAGTTTAATCTGAAACTTCGATAACAAGCAGGAGATGGAATAAATGAGTAGAAAGGAGACCAGATAAAAATTAAAATACTGTTCTGTCATTGCCCATATAAACTATTAGGGACACTGACAGGATGGTATTTTAATTTTGTCCTGTTCTCCCTCGCTTCCTCCACCCAACTTCACTCTTCCCTCTTCAGTTTGTTACCAAAGCTCCTGATTAAGCCTGGGAACAAGGTAGCATACACATATACATGCTCCTAAGGTCTCTAAAAAGCAGGACTATGAGTGACACCAGACAAGCACCGGTGTGTTACAGCCCAGCAGAAAGGATCTTTTCTTTCATTAATTAGATATCCTAGTGATCCTTGCAGAAAAACGCCCTTGTTGTCTAAATAATGATAAAAAACCCAACAGCATTTAACCCCGTGAAACAGTACTTACAGTGATATTATGTGATCAACTGCTTTTTCCACAATACACGTTATGATGCTAATGCAAAATCTATTCATGGGCCTCTTTCCAAACCTCTCTGAAGCAAGAATTTCAGAAGTGCTTTCACTGTGTAACTGAGAATCTGAATGTTGAATTTTTTAACATTCAGGTATGACTGTTTTCTCTTTCCCTCAGTTAAGGGCAAAGAAAACAAGTCTTTTTTCAGTTTTCTTATTTGTTGAGTATCCAGGTAACAAACTACTTAAAATCAAGCAAACAAAACTTGATAATTGGCCCCCATCCCCATCTGAGCCGCAGAAGGATGTAACCATGGCAACCTGTGGTTTAGAGCAGACCATTTCGTGTACCTTTCAGGATTTCAGCTTGTGAGAATCTATCCATTCCTAAGTAGAATTATCACTCTGGGAGTAGTTTGCTCTTTATTTTAAAGGATGGTTGAAGCTGGGGCCAGAAGTAGGCTTGACAATGTGTTCAGGTTGGGGTGGGGGGGGATGAGGAGAAGAAAACAAAAGCAAAAACAAAAACCAGTGATTCGGATGCACACACAAAAAGGAAAAGAAACAACAACAACAGCAAAAAACCTCAAACCAAACCAAACAGAACAAAAAAACCCAAAGCCACCCAAAGTTCCTCTGTGCCAAGGAACAAACAGGAATGGACACTGTAAAAGACAATAATTAAGGATGAGTCAAGCACAGCAGGTTGTCAGAAAGCTCTCCTGGAAATGTGTTTTCTCATGAGCTAAGAAGAAGCCTGGAACAAAGTTAGTCATATCTCAGCCCAAAAGTCCAGAGTTTCTTTTCTTGGTGTAGAACACTCTCATTGTAAATGTATGTGTATATATATATATATATTGTTAAAGAACTATGTCTACAGGAAAGAGACTGTGAAAAAACAAACCCAACACACCCAGGTTTGTAACATCACAACCTCTTCTTCATCATGCAGATTCAATATCTAAGGACACTAAGTCAATTTAATACTTTCAGGTCTTTTTTTCCCCCCTTACATAAGGTTTTGTAGGTTCTGTGTAATCCAGCCACCCTTGTGTGTTTACAGCTAATACCTCTGTGACATTCCTGTGTTCGTGGAGCCGTGCGTATTATTTTGCTTTCTTCCTGCATCCTGCTAATTAATTTTTATTTTTTAATGCAATTAAGAGTTGGTCTTGAAATCCACCCTGCTAATGCTAGTTTGGTTGGGATTATTATTTTTTTTTCTGTTGGTTTTATTCCCTCCACCCCCCACACCCCTTTGGAAACAGAAACTACAAACACAGCAGATTGTAGCTGTCTCTTTTTACAGGAGACAAGTCGCATTGTTTAACCGGAGCCTGATTAGGCGAATCAACTGACATGAGAATGAGCGGTTGCACTGCACAAGGCAATGCTCAGAAATGTCTTGACATGGAAATCTGAAGGAGAGATCTGTGTTCAGGTTTGAAAGGAATTAGATTGGGATGGGAATAAAAACATTCTGAGTCAGAATGAAATACATTCCTGTTCCCTCACATATTATCCTATCACTCTCTACAGCACATGAAGAGGAAGACATTATACATCGGAGACTTTTCTAGAGTGGGTATCCTTTAAATGGGCACATTCCAGACTTTCTGCAGGGCTCCAAGCCTGAAAGCCAGTTGGCCTTTTGGCTGGGGTATGTGACATGGAAAACTGCATCGCAGCCGGTCTAATACCATAAAATGTAATGGACACACAAACACCCCTACTAGTGGTACACCAATCAGAGCAAGTGCTATTCTCAGGCTGTAGACATTGCTTCCCCTAATTAGCATGTCCCTCCTTTTTCTTTTTTCCTTTTTTTAAATTTTTTTCTTTTTTTATTTTTTTTTAATTTTTTCTTTTTTTTCTTTTTTTCTTTTTCTTCTTTTTATTTTCCTTTTTTTTTCTTTTTTTCTTTTTTTTTTTTCCTGCAATTGTTTATATGCTAGGCATCCTTCTCATCGTTCTGAAAAATAGTAGTTTACAATAAAAAAGAAACTGGGGGGAGGCCAGCTCAGAGGTGACCTACAGTCAGATCTGAGTTTTGCATGTCAAACATCAGGCTATAGACCTGAAAAAGTAGGTATTTTTTGATACCATTTCCCCAGTTTCAAGGTAAAACATAAGATAGACCCTCTGGTTATTTTATTATTCCTGTGCAGCCACCAGTCTTACTGCCGTTACTATTGCTGCTAATGCTACTTCTACTACTAATAATACTAATACTAATAATTTTTTAAGGAATAAGCAGGATTTTATTCATCAGCAAATAAATATTGCTTGCTGTTTAATTTTATCCTCAGAGAATTTTACATCTTGCACACTTTGATAGAAATATAAGCTCATTAACAGAATATTTTTTAACCAGACCATTATGACTTCATTTTGAATCAAAGCTCATTAAAACAATTATAATCAAATGTTTCATTTTCTTTTTCCCTTGTGAGGAACAGCTGAAAAGGTTATGTTTGTTTTTCTTTATCTGAATCTCTAGGGCTATATAAAC
This sequence comes from Jacana jacana, assembly GCA_013400555.1. Classification (NCBI taxonomy): domain Eukaryota; kingdom Metazoa; phylum Chordata; class Aves; order Charadriiformes; family Jacanidae; genus Jacana; species Jacana jacana. The sequence continues at coordinate 5,616 of VZTM01042676.1, read as the reverse complement.
AGACTACATGGTCTTGTTTGTGCTCCTTTTTCTTTATGTTTCAGGGCTTGCTGGGCAGATCGTGTGTGAGTGCTGTTCCAGGGGGTCATCCATGAAGAGCTGCAACGCAACGAGATGCATCCCAGACCACACAAAAATCAGTGGTGAACTTCAGTGTGGTACCCAGGGAGCACTGCCTCATCACCCAAGGTCCATAAAGTGGCCAGTCTGTTCATCCCACATCCTTGGGAATCATTTGAGAATGGACATTGACGAAAGGGTTTTCCTTCCTTTTTTCCACTTGCAGGGGACGACACACTGAACAGGAGCAAGGGGTAGGGTGGTGGAGAGGGTGAGGTGGAGAAGACCCTCACCTTGGTCCTCTCTCTTCCACCCCACAGGTGAGATGACACAACTTTCTCCGGGTGTTTTTGCTGCTGCACAGCAAAATGTCTTGCACACACAAGCAGAGCTGGGGCTCATCAAACACATCCCTCATGTTTTGTGGGTCACAGTAACCCTGTGTAAATGCTTGCATGCTACAGCCACTTAGCACAAACCCTGCTGAACCTCAGCTTTTGAAAAATGTAGTGCTTAATTCGCCGGTGCAGAAAAATATCTCTTTTTTTTTTTCCAACACAATTACTTTATAACAAAACCACTGTTGTTAAGCCTGAAACCATGCCTGTCAGTAAAGCCGGTCTCTATTAAGCAGTCCATAATTCAAAACAAAAATGGCCAGCTCTAATTAAGAGAGAATAAATCTGTACTCCAAACCCAGTGAATCTGTGTAACAATAAATTTAGAATTAAGGGATTTTACTCTGAAAGAGCATTGCTTTCGCGTGGAAAATGGTGATTATTATTTTTTTTTCTCTGAAGTACTTAACAAGTACACAACATTTGCAAGCCACAAGAGCAGCCCTAAGCTACAGTCCAACATCACTTATTATAACATCAAACATTAATTGTCTTTCAGCCACGAGACTGAAGCTGGAAAGATGAACATGGGCTAACAGCTGAAAGTTCTGGGAACAAATTTTCACTCCGGAAGGATAGTCTTCCCTCTTTGTGTTGAAAACATGAATTTTGCTATCTGGATATAGCAGAATTTCTGTTCTAGCCTGGTGTAGCCAGCATTGCCATGCAAATAATCAGCCAATACAGGGAGGACGAAGTACAAAAGTGTGCAATGACGTCAATAACATTTTCATATTTATGAAAAAAATAATAAAAAAGCCAACTTAAGCTAACACATAATCTTGCATCTAATAATTGACCTAGAAGTTGACATCTAATGTTGAGGCAAGAGATAATACAATGCAAAAGGCTATATTTTAAAGTAAATAGTATTTGAGCACTTTCTAGAAGCAAAAGACTTTATGACAGATGAACAGAACCGTGAAGGACCAAGTCATTCAGCCTGCTCTCCCAGACCTGTTAGGTGTCTTTATGTTATTTCAAACGTTGTGCATCATTTCTGAGGTTGTGATGTTCAGTTGTTATCTCACAACCTAGGGTTTGCGTGGCATCTCAGCAATATGTAGGAATGGCTTTCACAAAATCTCCCCAGCGAGTATATTCAAGTATCGCTTAGTCTAAGCATGGATTTTCAGTTTCACAGTTCTGTGTTTTGACTTTGCAGTGCTTTATAGCCATATTGCTAGAACAAGCAGGAAGATCAATATCTTTGGGTGTTTTTTTTCTTTTTTTTTTCTTTTTTTTTTCCTTATTATTTATTTTGTCTCTTTTTCTGTTTTCCTTTTTTCCTTTTTAGTTTCTCTTCCCTCCCCACCCCAACGCCCCCGCCCAGTCTAAAGCAAGACTAAGGGATTTTGGAAACACAGACCAGGAATTCATTCAGGTCTCCTTGCACATTAGTGGAAATGGGAGCTCTGCTCTTTCTGAGTGGTGACACACTTGTGTATTCTATAGACAGTAAAAGTAGGTAAAAGTCAGGTGGGCAAGCAACATCATTTCCAATGACAGCACATAAGCATTAAATAATACCCCATCTATAGGAGCCAGATAATAATAAAATATTATTTTAATGTTTAATATTTTATTAATTTAAAAAAAAAAAGGTGTTAGCAATGCTACCCAAAAATTTAATAGAGGCTAGTTAGTAATTACAGTTTATTTTCTCAGACTGTTTCCAAATTCAGACCTTTAAACCAATGGATGGTAGATTTGTTTCAGATTCAAATTAGTTTAAATTTCAGGGCAAAGCTGTCAACTACGTTGTCAGTCATCCTTTGTAGAATGCCAGGGGTGGATGGATGGAGGGATGCAAACAAAAAGAAAAGTACCCTCTTACCTGTAGAAAGACAAGTTTTTTCCCTTCAGCACAGGTTTTGCCTGAAGGATCTGATTTTTCTATAAACCAGCCAAATTTTTTTAAAATATATGTTGCTGCTTTTGTTGTTAATTACTTGTTTTAAGGAAGGCGGTGATCTACTCACAGATGCTGAGAACATTTAAAATCGTACAGTGCAGGTGGTATGGCCAAATCCAGACATTCCAAACTCATGAATCAGGCCCCATAAACCATGAGATAGTCTTGCAATAATGATCTTTAAAAATAATAATAAAAAAAATAAGGTTGTATTCTCTCCCGTGCCTTATGGCTTTGCCATTTTAAGTTACACAAGATCAAATTTTCAAATATTCTCTATTAAATATGAGGATCTTAATATTATTTTTTTAATGAAAGCTGAGGTGTTAATATAATAGATGATACATAGAACTTCAGATTTCCAGAAAAACATCAAATATTACCACTTTTCTGATAACATCAGAAAAGCTGGCAGCAAAGCAATAGCATCTATACATTGCAATAGTCTTTCCCAGGCACTTTAATAAGACTTACACATTTTATGTTCTAGCTGTGCTTTAATTAAAACCAGCTACTTTCTTTTGTTTGAAACAGCTCAAACAATTCAGCACTTTAAAAAAAAGAGAGAAAAATAGAAGAAAGAAGCTATCTGGATGGGTTTCTAATAGCGGGTGTAAATCCAGACATAATCAAGATTTATTTGTACAAATCATTTCAGTGGGAAAACAGAGCCTCCAAAGTGTGCATTCAATTAAGCATCATACCAAACCTTTGTTATCCTTGTGTTAGACCTGGCTAGTGTCTGTGTGCATTGTTAGTCAAACATAGCAATATCATAATCATAAATAATTCCATTTCTCATGAAAGGCTGACTCCAGCCTAAACTGTTAGGGCTCTGCATTGCTATTGGTACTTGTCACTGCCTGAAAGCAAAAGCAACTTCATTATTACAGATTAAATTGCCGTCAAATATTAACTTACAAACTCTCTTCTGACTTCACGAGATTGTACAGCATTTTTGCCTGTTATCTGAAATCCTTAATAATGCATTAGGAGACAGAAATTTCAGAAGAATTTGTTTGAGATCTCTTCTTTGGCTTCATCTGCAGTTCTCAATGAGCAATGCATCATCCAAACACATTATAGAAATTAGAGTCTGCATTCCATTATGCATTCAGACATTTATAGCAGAATGATAAACCTGTCTGTACCTCAGGGAGTTGGCTTTATAAATCAAGGCTTCCTGTAAAAAGATTACATTGCTATTTGAAATTATTGGGGTTCTATATCTTTTTTCCATATCAAGTAACAATATACATCAGAAAAGGAAAGGAGAATGGAATTAAACTGAGGCAAAAGTGATGTTTTATTAGAGGTAAAATGTGTTACTATTTTATTTTTATTTTCTGAAAGAAAGCTGGGATTCTAGTTTTAGGTTTGAGCGCTTCACTATTCTGGAGCTTATAAAAAAACAAACAAACAAACACACACACACAAAAAAAAAACAAAACAAAAAAACATAGCAAAACCCAACCTGATCTCCCATTCTGTTTTTGAAACTTATCTGCCTCTGTAGTACCAGAAAACCTCAAAAGTCTTTCACGTATTTATCGTGACCGAACTCCACTGAGGTAAGAAAATGCTGTTACCACTATTTTAGAAATCAGATGTTAGAGCAGAACTGCTCAGGTCTCTCAGGCAGCTCTGACAGATCGGGGGTGAGGAGGGTTGATCCAGTGTCTCGCAATCCCCAGGTCACTCAGGGTGTGGAAGAATGGGAAGAGCAGACACAGGAGCATCCCTCCACAGCAGGAAGGGTCAGGACATGTTTCCTGCACCCATAGAGAGAGGAAGAGACTTGGGTAGGATGTTTCCTGCCATGGAGGTTCCAGAAGCAACAGAGCATGGTGTATCCAGTTGCCATGCATTCTGTCCTGCAGATAAGAATCTCCTGTTGGGCACAGGATTTCACAGAATCACAGTATTGTAGGGGTTTGGAAGGGCCCTTTGGAGATCATCTAGTCCAATCCCTTGCCAAATCAGGGTCAGGAACACATCCAGGTAGGTTTTGATTATCTCTAGAGAAAGAGATTCCACACCCTCTCTGAGCAGCCTGTCCTAGTAATCATAATGATGAGCTAATCTGCTAATATGTGCAGAGGAGAAATTTGAGTTCTACAGAGGGCACTTACTCATGACTATCCCTATCTCTTCCTCCACCACACATCAAACACCCCTCTCAAACCTCACCTTCACCTTTCTGAGATTTCTATCTTACAAACTATGGTCAATGCAACAGCGACAGTCACACAAGATGAAGAAAAGAAGCATAGCAAGGTAATATTTTGCCTAAAAAAATAGTTATTTGGGTTTTTTCTATCATGTCAAGCAGGTATAACATCCTGTAAGAAAACATGTGGTACTTTAAATTAAGAAGCAAGTAAATATGGCATCGTTTCTTGGGATAAGGCACCTTCTAGAAATGACATGGAATAGGAAATATTAAGATATATGAAATTAAAGAACATAGGAAATGGGATGAAGCATGTGAAATTATCTGTTATTTTCCCCTTACACATGTAAAACTTGACTTTGTTTAATTTGTAGGTTAGCAAATTCCATAACTCTGTTCCTCAGCAGATCTGAATTTTCACTGAGAAACTGTCACAAAATATATCACTACTTGTATTCTAGGCTTATTCAATAACTGAAAGGAAAAAAAAAACCAAAACCATTTCAGGACAGAGTTTCATGAAAATAGCAATTTTGGAGGAAGGAGAAGGTTCAGTGTCACCTGGCTTAGTGGTTAACACTGAAATATACATATGCATAGGTACACTTTCTCCTTTTTGTTATTTGAAATTTAACATCTGAATTTCAGAGCTCAGAAAAAGAAGCACCATGCAACACTCAGCTAAATTGAAAAAGTCCTGTTCTCCTACACCCAATCACTTAGTCCAATGAATGGTCTGAAATCCGATTAAGACAGTAGAGTTAGGTCTTCTGGGTCTTTAATTTATATCACAAGTGATACCCACAGTGACTTCAGATCTACACATTAGCTTCATTTAAGCCACAGTGACTTATCATCTATGCATTAACTTTATTTTATTCACTGCTTTGAACAGATCTCTTTCAGCTTAAAACGCCTCTTGAGAACTGCAGGTTACATCCACCTTAAACTAATTGAAAGTCTCCATGGATCTGAAAACCACCAAAGGACACTGGTGTGTTCATATGACATGAGACCCTTGCCTTGAAAAATAACAATTTTTCACTTGTGTATAAATGCAATCATCCTTT
>VZTM01042675.1:255246-298299 GCA_013400555.1 Jacana jacana | reverse complement strand
GGGGGGGATAATGATTTTTGGGTAGTGGAAAACCCACAGCTGGCAAGCAAGCAGGGGGAGGCAAGGCCATGTCCGAAGCATCGTGGCACAACATCCATAGCTGTGCTGCCATCGGGTGGAGGGCTGGGAATCCTGCACGCTCCCACCGCCGCGCAATCCCGGCTGCCAGGACCACCACCACCTCCCAGCTCATTCCCATCACCCTGCCAGCAGGGACATCTCCTGCAGAGTCCAGAGGAGGTCACAAAAATGCTGGAAGGTCTGGAGCCCCTCCACTGTGAGAACAGGCTGAGAGAGTTATGGGGGTTCAGCCTGGAGAAGAGAAGGCTCCACAGAGACCTTAAAGCCCCTTCCAGTCCCTAAAGGGGCTCCAGGAGAGATGGGGAGGGACTCTGGATGAGGGAGGGGAGCCATAGGAGGAGGGGAACAATTTTAAATTGATAGAGGGGAGATTCAGATGAGATATTAGGAGAAATTTCTTTATTGTGGGGATGGTCAGACCCTGGCCCAGGTTGCCCAGAGAAGCTGTGGCTGCTCCATCCCTGGTGGGGTTCAAAGGCCAAGTTGGAGGGGGCTTGGAGCAACCTGGTCTGGTGGAAGGTGTCCCTGCCCAGGGCAGGGGGTAGCAATGGATGGGCTTTAAGATCCCTTCCAACTCTAGCCATTCTCTGATTCTGTGAAGAATCCTCAAGTTATGTATTTTCCCATCCCAATTAGGGGTCACACCTTGCTGTCAAGGTATCCTCAGGATGGGGTCCTGCATGACTCTGCCAAAGCAGCAACAAACCCTTGCAGCCAGGTCTGCTATGAGCAGATCTCAAAGCACATGGCAAAGCCAATCGCTGGGGTGTCTCCCAGGTCTCCTGATCCCCTCTACTCCACTACTAACACCCAACTGGGTTGGGGTGCCAAACAGCAGCCCATGGCTTGCACAGGGCCACCCCTTACCTGCAGGTTTATCACAATCGCTTGAAGGGTCAAATCCTGCTGGTGCCTGCAGAAAGCAGAGCACCAGCTCCTGTCACACAGTGTTTCATGAAAAGCAACTTGGAGATGTAAATCTACCATATTTCACTGCTTTTGAAAGAGGTGCAGGAGCTGGACTGTGGGAGGGGAGCCATGCCCTGGCTTAAACAAGTGGCCAGCCTCAGGAAAGCTGATACAGTCCTGGTGGCTCACACGAACAGTAGCACAAACCCTTTCTGTTCTCTTCCCAACCCACAAAGAAAGCTTGTTATGTCTGCCAGAACATACAAATCTTCTGGAGGAAGATAAGAGAAAGAAACACACATCTGTAACAAGTCTCCACGACGTCAAGTAAAAATCCATTATCAGTCCAGATAATCTACTGGCAATGGCAGCACATCCCCATAAATCAGCCAAAGCAAAATATTGCTTTCATATCTATTTGAGATGTTCAGGGAAATAAGGATCTCATCTCTTCAGCTGACACAAAAATTATCTGTTGCATCAGAAAAGGCAGATTTTGAATGTCAGCAAAAGCAAGAAGAACATTTGTTACGTTCAGCTTCTCCACCGCCTTTGGCCTTGAGAGCGGCCAGTGGAGAAAACCTGACGGTGGAGAAAACCAACAGCAGCTCCTCCTGCAGTCAGAGTAGGGCATGCACCAGATATGCCACCAGAAAAGTTCTCTGAACACCCACTCCCTGTCCCCAAACACCTGGAGGTAGGAGCACCCTGACACCAACTGGCTCAAAACATCAACAGTCACCAAAAAAAACAATGTGCCACAAAAGAGCGAATTTTGAAGTCAAACACTTCACCCTCTGTCTCCAGAGTGGGGAAACTGCACTGAGGAGTCACGCACATAGGGAAGAGTGGAAAGTGACCACAAACTCAACCCATGGTAGGGATTATAATCTTGCCTCTGTCTCGTCTCTGAATTTAGAGATTTGATGAAGATGGGAAGCAGGACTTTAACATATACCACATGACAGCTATCGCTGACGCCCAAGATTCCTGGTTTTCCATCTCTCAACAGGATAAAGAAATTCCTCCTACAACATATGAACAGTCTTCCATTTTATAAGTTTTTTAATGGAAAGCAAATAAAATCCCTTAAACTTCGAATTTATCAAAGCCGTCTTGGAACAGTTTTTTGAAAGCCACCCTTTCTGATAGTTGCACCAGCTGCACCTAATCATGCCAGATAACTCCTCCTCAGATTCCCAGCGAGCTGCAGGAAGCAAACCAGCACAACAGCAGTTCCAATCCATAGGATATGGATGTGTACGTAGTGTATTACGGGGTTGATAACACAGGGAAAAGCGGTTTTAAACCAAAACAATACTGAGAACAAATCGCAGGTAACCAATTTAACTAAAGCCAATGGGTTTGGGTTTTTTTCAGAATTAAGCCTCACCATATGATAACCACGGAATAAAATTATTTCCTGGCTCCCAACAGACAACCTTATTCTCCCACCACACTGGATTTTTGCAAGTACAATGCCTGGCACGTGGAACTGTAAGAGTCTCTATCAGAAGGAAGATGCCACGGCTACAGCCGGTGTTCAGTGTGAACCACACCACTGACGAAGAGCAGGTCATGCTGGGTGGATCTGCAGCTAGCAAGAAAAAGCAGTGACCTCAGATTCTGCAAAATTTGAATTTTTGAGCTTCTGTGCTCTGAGGATACATCTCCATTAGCAATTTAATGCACTCCCAGGACAGGACAGAACTGCAAAGCTTGTGAAGCTCTCTGGTCCCCAGAGTTAGCAGCAACTGGAATTTTTAAGTTCAACAGGAAGTTTTGAACCTACTGAAAAAAATGGATCCTACAAAGGAAATGGAATATATTGAAGTGCCACAGCAAAAGCACTAAAGCAAATTAAGTATAGAGGCAGCACCACAAAGCATGAACAAAACCAAAATCTTAATGCACAGAGCTCTCAGAGAAACAGCTAATAGTTTCTTAGGGGAAGAAAGCAACATGGTGGTTTTAAAAAGTACACTGGATTTTCAGATAAGAAGCAAAATTATGATGAACAAAGGAATCGGGACTTTAATAAAAATGTAGAGGGTTAAAGATGGTCATCCAGAGGGTCTCTGCTCTTCCAGTAACTCAATGCCACTGGAGTCCATGGGTAAAGAACATCACAGAAATAATACCTCTGAGTACAAACATTGTCAGGCAGTTCATCTACAAAAGAAATATCATCTCTGTTCTGGAATCAGCTTCTCTCTCAGATACAAGAGTGAAGAATAAAACCTGATGCAAAAGGGTTAACAACCCATCCAACCATGGGAAAAGCATAATGCAAACACCATTCTCCTCCTTCCCCACACCACAAGTGGACAGAGTCACTCAAAACAAGCCAAAATTGGTTTGGAAGCAAGCTCTTACCCCGAGAATGCAGTGGGCTTCTGAGCAACTCTGAGTCAGGAAAGACCATGAGACAGAAAGGCAGTATCCAATCAAGCTGTAAATGAATCAAAATATGACCATAGTCAAAACTCTCTCTCCTGCTCGGTTCAAAGGGCAGAGAACAAAACAACTGGCAAAGTGTCAGTGACATAAAACACAGTCACACCAATAAAACCTCATAACCAACAGAAACACTTTGAACAAAGTTGCCTTCATGGCTGCTGTCATTCCACGTGAAGTGTTTCTAATGTGCAGTGATTGCTTGGACTTCAATGGAACAGGAAAGGGAAGGAGTGCTGGGATTTAATGCCATTCATTTTCAAGCACGTCTGAGTGAAGGTCCATCTTCTAATGAAGAATGAGCTCTTGTCCCAAAAAAACCATTTCATTGCACAGACTTCCTGCAGCACTATATAACAAGGAATATTTAGAGTAATAATTGGAGCATGAATTGGAATGTAAATGCAGCATTTCAGAAGGGGAGAAGAAAAACTGAAGAACAGAGGAAAAAGGAGAACTTTCAACAGATTTTTAGTAGAATACACATTTTAAACCGTAGGAGCACAGTGATGTCTAACAACTAGCACCACTGCAAAAGGCAAGGTAGTGAATTAATCCTCAATTCAGAAAAACCCTTAAACCGTAGTCTCAGCAGGACCGTTCACATGCCTTTGGGATCATGTTCCTAAAGGGAAATTAAGCCAAAGTCAAAAAAGGCTCTAGTTCAACACGAGCAAGTCACTTATGCAGTCTGTGCCTCAATTAAAACCTTATGAAACAGTGCAGCACTTCTGTGTTTGAAGAGAAAGCCTTAGAAGGGCTGAGATGGTCTGTAGGCTTTTAAGGCACCTGATACATGGAGATCCATTTTTGGTTGAAACTACGGGACAAGTAATAGCTGCTCCCAGATATTCACTGATCGAGAGCAACAGACCATCAGACCAGTCCTGCTGTCGCATCCAGAGCAGCACACACCCCCCACTCTGTTCACTGAAGTTCACCCAGGTTGGTATCTCCTGTAATCAAAACCACGGGTTTAGCTTTGGCCAGTCCAGCCAGAGTGTTTTCTCTGTCTCGCATGGCTGAAGTCCTTAAACCTGATGATGGACTAACAGCTCCAACAGCAAGGAACTTGCCCCATCTGCTGAATATCTCAGGTTCTAGTAAAACAAGTGGATCCATCCTGGCCGCAGGCCAGCCGAGAAGTAGAAAGATTTATGAAAACTCTCAAGAAAACGTTTCAAACAGCTGTAATAGAAAGGAAATCCATGCAACATCTGAATCGCAGAATTATTACCCTGCCACTCCATACAGTATTACCAGGGTCCCTCCAGCAACTACATTATTTAATAGACCATTTAATAGACTATTACGAATCCAGTTGTCTTCATTACAGCAAACAGGCAAATGCACAGATAATGGGGCTGTTTTGTGAGTGGAACAACTGCTCGGAACAAAAGGTGAAACAACACACTGATTAACAGCGCAGCCTTGCAACTGGCAGAAGTCAGAACACATCATATGGGCTGAAAAACAGAAAATTGCGGGCACTAAACAGCTTCATTCTTACACCAGCCTAGCAAGAGAAAATAAATAAATCAAGAAATATGAATGGGAAGGGGGGAGGCATGTGGTGCTAATTACCTGATATATATCACGTTTTAAAGCGCTCGCACAGATGTTGAACATTTTTTAGGATGAGTCAAGACACTGACTGTTTCTTCAGGACAACCCTGACATCTGCAAACGATCACGATTGGAGACAAGGTCCAGTGTTTCCCATCCTTCTTCCAGAACACGGTGATTTAATATTTGGAGGGTCACGATTCAATTCCGAAACAGACGGAGGGTGGATGAGCCGCACGGTTTCTGATCCAGGGAGGCACCGAGCGTATGAAAGAGAACAGAGAAAAGCACATTGGGGAACATGCAGGAGTGCTCAGCACCTTATGGCATCAGTCCCTAAATCAGCCCTGCCCAAATCACTCTGACCTGAAACATCTCTGGGTGCAGTGGCTGGACATTCACCGGGAAAACTCAAGAGAGCTGAACCAAAACGCCAGGGTAGGCTGGAAACTGGTTTCCATGATGCAAAAAGCCCGTCTAGATTACAACAAGAGTTAAAAAAAACCCCAAATTTAAAAAAATATACTTTTTTTCAAACACTAAAGTCATGGCACTTTTCACAGGGAGAATTTTATGAAGATTCGCTGGTTGAGAAAATCCATGCTAAAATACCAACTTCCAAAAAAATAGCTTCCTCCTTCCCAGTTTCCCACGCAGCTTAACTTAAATAATGACTTAGCAAATGACCCCAAGTGAGGAGCAGCTGTCCCAGAGCCTGACTCGCAGAGCAGCAAGACATTCCTCCTCTGCAGGATAACACGGGAAAGGAGATTTCTCCCCTCTTTTGGGGAGAATTACTTCTCTTCCCGTTCACCTCCTCGGGCAGACAGGTCAGAGCCGTTCATCATGGTCTTTGTGCTGACGTGGTTGCGCATCCCTCAACTGAAACTCAGATCCTGGGTTGCTGCAAAGTTACTTCCCAACACTGCTTTTAACTAATTATTAACCAAATATTGCAGTCATTTGCCCCATTATTATTTTTTTTTTTTCACTTTCAGTTTTTCATAAAGCAAATTCAAGATTACCTCAGTATTTTCTACATTTTAATGAAGGAAAATTGAGGGAAATTATAAAACTCCTGTACTCCTGTGTTCCTACAACAAGAGATCTAACTTCTTTTCCCAGATCTGTCACTTTCACACGCTTTAGCTCTCAAGCTTTCCCAAGTCCAGGTGTCGCTGCTGGGTCTAACTGGGAGCTCTCCCTTGGGGCTTCCACTGAGGTTCACGATGGGTGCAGACCCGTCTGCAGGTGTCCTGGGGCTGCTGCCAGTGGGGAACTCACACTTGGGGACAAAGCAGGATTCTTTTGTTTAGGGTTTTGTGGTTTGTTTAGGGTTTTTTGGTTTGGTTGTTTGGTTTTGAGGGGTTTTTTTTGTGGGATTTTAAAATAATTTTTATTGTTCAAATTTAATTTTAAATTTATTTTTTTATTTTAATTTAATTTAAATTAATTTTTTTTTAATTTAACATTTCTAAACAGTTCCAAATGGGTACCTATTGCTAGAATAAAATCAGCCACTAGCCTTGCTTTTCCACTCTCCGTGGTGTAAGTTAGAGCTGCTCTGCGACCGTTTCCTCCAGAAAGACTACTGGAAGTGGTAACAAACCATTTACAGCCTCGAACCTGAAATAAACAATTTGGACGTTTTGATTCTCCACACGCTCCAGCTTGAAAGGAAAGTACAATAAGCACCTGGACTTACAGCTCTGCCCATGTGCAAACAATTTTAAAGACAATTAACCTTTCAGTTCTACGACTAAAATACAGCTCTGGGTTAGAGCAATCTCTCGTGCCTCCACTTAGGACGTACCACGTCCAGGAGCTCTCACTTCTGGAGAGAACTTAGAGAAAAAAGCAAGGCCACTATTCCAGAGCTCCTGCAGTAGCTTGAAACAAACAGGAATCTGCTATTATTTGCATTAAATATGTTAATATAATCTCAAAAAAAAAAAAATGGATCACTAGGAAAAATACATTCATATATGAAATTTTTAGCAGAGGCATCATTAACACAGATCGGGGTGTCTCATGTAAAGGGTGTGCTCCAGTGGTCTTAAATATGAGAAAAAAATATGTCTTGGTAAATTAGTTCTCTGGAGGCCAAAGTTGAGAATGGAATAAGAACATATCTTCATTTTCAGCAAACATCAATTCTTTTTCATGGTAATATCATTAAACAATCCTGTCAGTGCAAAATTTCCCTGGGAGCGTTCCAGGACAAAAGTACTTTTTTCCTCTGGGATTTTTATCGTGCCCAAGTAATCAATATTTTAGCAACGTGTCACCCATTTGAGCACCAGCCGTGCCGCAGCAGCATGAGGAGAACGTATTCCCCTGTGGCAGAGTTCAAGACGGGCTGGGTTCAGGGTGGGACCTGGTGGGTCACTGCGATAGGGACATGGGTTTAGCTCTTACTTTGTCATCAGGAGTTTGTGCAGGGCAGGGTGCCAAAGCTGGATATATCATGCACAGGGATTTTCCTTTAGATCCCAGAACACTTTGAGCTCCATCAAAGTGATCAGGGAGAGGAGCCATAGGACAAGTGGGAACAGTTTTAAACTGAAAGAGGAGAGATTGAGATGAGATCTCAGGAAGAACTTTGGTGTGAGGGTGGCGAGAGCCTGGCCCAGGTTGCTCAGAGAAGCTGTGGCTGCCCCATCCCTGGAGGGGTTCAAGGCCAGGTTGGAGGGGGCTTGGAGCAACCTGGTCTGGTGGGAGGTGTCCATGCCCAGGGCAGGGGGGTTGGAACTCAATGATCTTAAAGGTCCCTTCCAACTCCAACCATTCTATGATTCTATGACTTGCCTTGGAGGCGAGTTCCTGCTGAGGACTGGTGTGTATGGTGTTACCACATCCACTGGAAAGATGAGAAACGAGGGCTCGGAGCCAGATCTCACCGTCAGATCAGGAAGGTACATTCCCAGCTGGATATTAAATAAGGAATTTAGGCAGACCTCTGGTTTGAGGGAAAACAGCATCCAGATTTTACCGCATCAACCAGATGAAGTAAATTTTGCTTTTTTCTAATTTTACAGAACATCAAAACAGACAAAAAATTATCTGCATCACCAACACAAACCTGGAGCTGATGACAGAGCCCTAGAATTTCCCAGGAAAAACACATCTTTCACCAAAACCGAACAACTCAGCAAGTGCTAAATTTGTACCAGAGTTTGTACCAGCATCCTGGGTGCAGGTGCTGCCTCGTGGAGAGTGAGCACTGAGAGGAGAAAAGGGGAGAGAAGGGAAAATGGGATGTTTTCTTACTTTGTGACAAAATTCAGCCTTCACTAATTACGCAAGGCAAGGAGCCTCACCAAATAATTTCAAGAGATGGGCTTTAAATTACAAGAGAAAAAAAAGTTAAATTTAAGATGTCACCACCTCCACGTAACTAAATGAACTTGCTTACCTTGTGGTGCCCAATAAATGCTAAAGCTTTGGTTTTTATTTGTCCCAGTTGTAATCCACCAAGTGCTACCATGTTTCTTCAACATCTGGGACTCATCTTATCTCTCCTAATGACTCACTGGTCTGCAGAAAAGGCCTGCTGAGGCGCAGATGTGCAGCGTCGCGCAGACTTAACGGCACGCAAAGGGAACAAATAAAAAGGTACGTGTTAACGATGAAGAGGGGGGTTGAGTTCAGAAGGTGGAGGATTTACATCAGGAGCAGGAGGCAGCTAGTGAAGAGGAGCAATCAAGAGCAAAGAGGCCTGACGTTCTCACTTAGCCATGGTTATTAGGCTACCGCAGGCTAATGGGTTTCATTAGAAGTTCTCCAAGTCTTCCTCTCCAAGTGTAGGGTGAGGCTGCGGAGATCAGGAGGGTATTTATAAGACCTTTATCATTACAGCGTGCCAGGACACATCAGTCAAATCCTCCCCCTGCCTCAAGAAAAGGCAGACTTCTAAAGTGCCTCACTGATTGAAATTTGACTTTGTCCAAGACATGCATCTTTAAACCACGCTGCCGGAGAAAAGCTATTTCAACAAGCACATCTTTTATAATAAATATAAGGAGATTCACGACCAGAAAGGAAATTGTATTTAGGAATAAATTTGTGTTAGGATTTTATTACTAATTCATTACATTCTTAATCTGAAAAATCCTGAAGCAGCACAACTACTTTAGAATTATCATTAATAATTACATTGATACTGAATTCTTTTATGCAAATAGTACAGTAGACTTAGAGATAGGACTCTTTGTAAACCTCCTGAGTGTTTGCAGGAACTTTAATTCATTTCATATCTCCTTCAGTTTGCAAATGAGGTGTGAAACAATTGTCTGTTTCTGGAAGGTGTCAGCATTCAAGTGCCACACGCCGTACGCACCAGGCTCCCTTAAGTTAATGGATCGGAGTGTACTGTCATCCAATATATCCAATGTCATGCAGTCATCGAGTGAGGTCATCCAGATACTATTAATTACTACAATTTATTGAGCGCTGACAGAGTGTATAGATGGCCTGTGTCGCTTTGCAGAGCGCCCTGGGTCTGTAAGTCCTCATTGGCCCTGCCAGGAGAGAAGGGGACGTGCAGGATCAACCAAGGAACATGGGGATGGGCAGAACACCACCATGACCCACCTGATAACACAGGGAAAATCTCCAGCCCATCGTTAGGAAGCCTCTGCCTTCCCCAAGGAGAGGAGAGCTCCCAAGCACGTAAACATGGGGATGGTTGATTAATGAGATGCTGTAACCTCCCAGATACTTCTTTTTTTTAAAAAGGAAGACATGCTCTTGCCAAATATTTCAGTGAAGGCAACAAAACAATTTTGCTAAAGAGATTTCATTGGAATATGTCGTGTCTGAGCCTCATCCCGTAGTATCTCAGCTTTCGTATCAGTCTCTGCTAATGAGTTTAGTTCCCTGGGTAGTATGTGTCTGGTAAATTTTTCAAGAACTGATCATTAGCAATGTTTTGTATATTTTATTTTCTTGTTTTCGCTGTATATAGAGTTGTCATTTTTAATTCATTGCCCACTGGAATTTTATGAAGGAAAACTTGCATTCTCTTAAAAATAATATGAGGATGTTGGCACAGATTTTAACAGTTGCCTGCGCTGCTGCAGGTGAAATTTCCTGATTCTCATACGAGCATGGGAGAAACAAGGTGCCACGGGCCAGGGTGAGACAGCACAGCGGTTAGAGAGATAAGAAACACGCTCTTCCCACGGCTGGAGGAACAGTGCACTGAGAGCTTAGGGAAAAAAAAAGAGTCCTAATTCTTCCATGTACATAATAGGGCTGTTGCTGTTTGTGAAGTGCATCACTACTTCTGGCCTCTGGCTCGAGATTAGAGAATTTGAGCTCCGCAAATTGGGGATTTTGTTGGCACGAAAACCTGAAAACGTGAGTTTAATCCCGATTTATGGGGAAGGGGGTAACATAATCTTCTTACTTTATGGCATTTAAGAGGGCAGAGCAGAATCAAGTGGGTTAGCCTAATTTAGCTGGTTTTCTATTAGATTTCTAAAACAAGACTAAACAAAATCAGCGTGTCCAGGCCCAGAGCTTCTTTTCAGCATGGGCTCAAGAACGGTTCTGGCAAAGCAACTCCCAAGCTGTAATAGCGCGTTACAGTGTAATACTGCGCTTATTGCTAACACATTCCTCTTTTTTTCCTCAGCTTACCAGGCCACTAAGACATCACAACACTGCCATTTTGCCATTTTACCTCATCTAGAAGCTGGGTTGCACTTTGCTGCAGCATCTCCCAACTCACAGTTGAATCCCTGAAGTGGGCTTACTCCATGGTCCTCAAGATCTTCCTGCAGTTCTGCTGGCGTGAAGCTCCAGCTCAGTGTGGGCTGGACATCCTGGAAATACAACCAAAAGGCTCCATTATTCCCTTCATAAACTTAACCCCATGTTTCCCAACCTTTTTTGCCCATGATGGAGGATGAGGGTCTTCTGCTACTGCAGATCTGCCTCTTTGTATCGGGGTGAAAACGAGATGCTCATGATTCTCCAAAGCCTGTTGTTATTGGAAGCTTTCCCCTTTCCTCTGCTTTCTTCACCCATTTGGCCTGCAGAGAACCACAGATCTCCATGGAAGCATGAAGCCCTTCAACCCAACTTCTTTCCATGCCATAGAAGACAGGAGAGAAGTTCTGCTAATGAATCCCATGTTTACAAACCTCGGAAGCTGATGGGACTCCGTTATTTCTTCTGCTGAACTAAACTTCCTACTGCAAAGCTCAAAGTCTCCTCCTCAAGGGGCAAAAAGATCTATTTGTGTCCTACGACATCTTCAATAGTCACCTCAGAAACATGCTGACATGAGTGAGACACTTAGTGGTCACCACTGAATTTGAAAATCAATTTAGAAACTATGTTGTTCTTGTCCACACAGCAACTGAGAGGATACCCCAGCCTAGGGACAGTGGCACCCAAAGCATTCCCAGTCTGCTCCTATCTCATCCCACCCAAACATCTTCCCAGCGTAAAGAATCCGGTTTTCACCTCTCTCAAAGCACCACAAAGTTAAAAGAAAAGTGACCACAACCTCATGTGGGGCATTTCCTGACTTTCTGCTCAAAATCACAACTGCGTTTGCTTACGATGCTCGTAGATCTGGAGGCCAAGCATTTAAAATATCACAACAAAACATACTGACAACTCCACTGTCTCTCAAGGAACATACAGAGCAGAACAATATGGACATTTTGCTGAAAACTCTGCATATTAAATGACAGCATAGTTATCTGCTTTTGTTCGTCCTTTGAAAACACGCTTTATTGTGACTAAAGAAGATGGATAGGTAGAATAAGTTATTGGGTAACTAAGCCCAGATATCAGAGGACAAGGAAATATTTGACATCTTAGTGGTAATTTTTAATCAGAAAGCATGCACAAAAAAGAAATGAATACATAATAAAATGATTCCACAGGAGAAAAATGTATGACTTCAGCCTTACCCATAACATTATAAATGGATTTTGTCAGCTTGCAGTCTTACAAGGCCCGTTGACAGTAAATTAAATTTGGTCAGTTTATAAAGGTATTGCTTTCATGTTTCTCTCATAAGATCTTCCATTCCTCCGAGGTTTGGAATCACCTTGCTTCTCCTAGCTTGTCTTCTGTCTTCTATTCTTCATTACACAACAGATGACCTATCAGATATTCTTCTGCTACTCCAACACATTTTCCGTTGCCAACCTTCAGTGAGAATAAAGCCTGCAACCCTTTTTATCTTCATTCTGCTGCTGTTTCCATCGGGTTGGGTTGGGTGTATTTTTTTCATTTCTTTCCTAAAGATCATTTGCCAGCCTTGCTTTCTCAGTTTTACCCAGTGGAACAAGCAGTGTCTTCTGAACTGACAATTCTGACTTTTTGCTGCTTGTGATTTTTCTAAAGCATGACAACTACTTGCATGAAGACATGGTAAACCTTTTCAGATAAGGAACTCAAAAAAAAAAGAACGGCCTTTCAAAGAGCAGCGGTAGTTACTGCAGAACAAAACAAGTCTCCTATGTATTCATTTAATTCAGTCGTACCTTTTCCATGGCGAGAACAATTAAAATCAGGACTTCTTAGCACATTAATTTCTCTTTAAGAAAAAAGTGTATTATTGCAGAATTATAGCTGCATAAAAAATATTTTACTAATTTTTTATATCTTTTATTCTGTATGAGTAATATAAACAGAAGTAAATATTGTAAGTATTGATGGACGTAACGTTAGTTCCTGGCTGTTGTGTATTTTCAGTCAACAAGCATAAACAGGACAACAGACCCAGCAGGATGTTCAAGGTCCCCATCCAACGTGGGACTGGGTGAGGCTGCAGAGGTGAAATGCATCCACCCCCATACACCAGCTTCTCTCTTACAGAACCTACTCCTCACCACCCCACAGACCTTCCACTGGGCTGAAAGAGAGGGACAAACAGCGCTTCTGAATGGAGCGTGGCAGAATACGTTTGGGTTTCATCCTTTTTTAGCAAAACTTCCAAGATTTCTTCCTCCCTCCTGCTTTTAACTAGCAGTGAAATTAGGTCTTTGCCCCATCAGGGTTTAGCAGGTAGAGCAGCAGGACATAGCCTCTATTCTTCAAAAGAAGACACTTCAACTGTTCTAAACTAAGAATTAAAAGAAAATTACCGGTTTTTTGAATGAAGAAAAAGGGTTCTTAAAGGACATGGCCAAGGGATTGCTTCTTTAAAAGTCTTCATGTGACCGATCTGTGAGCAACAAGGCCAGGACCAGAGCTGGAACAGGGAGGAACCGTACTTGACCCTGTGGAGCTGCCTACGGCAACATCTGTATGCTGGGGTGAGACAAGGCAAGCTTACAGAAATACATGAGATAGATGAGCAGTGTTCAGCTCCACGA
This sequence comes from Jacana jacana, assembly GCA_013400555.1. Lineage (NCBI taxonomy): Eukaryota > Metazoa > Chordata > Aves > Charadriiformes > Jacanidae > Jacana > Jacana jacana. The sequence continues at coordinate 284,944 of VZTM01042675.1, read as the reverse complement.
GTCAGTCTGGATGGTCTGATCTCAGCTGGGCAGAGAACGAGCTGTACTGGAGCTGGGATGAGGGTGGTGTGGGCTGAAGGCCAGTCTGGAGGGGACTCAGGCAATGCTGATGGAGTGAGAGTTGGAGCCAGTGCCAGGAGAAGACTTACTCAGGTTTACAGCCTGAGAACTGTAGGAGAATGATTAATGGTGATGACAGAGATAGTGTTTGTTTCACACAACCCTTAATACAGTTAATCGAAGTTCAAGCGGGGAAAGCTGGGTTCCTTTTCAGAGCGAAAGGCCTTTATCTCTGCTCTTCAGAGGGAGCTTTCATCAATACCCCACCTCGGTGCAACGCTATTAAGACGTACAGCACTGAGACAGCAACGGCTGCAAACGTGGCGGAGGAGAATACGTCAATAGATCCTTACACAGGGAAACAAAACTATTTTATCCCTCTCCCATAATGGGTCAGGAGAACAGCTATCAGGTTATATTATCTTATTGTAAATGTGAATGGAGGCTAATAGCCTTCTCCAGTGCTAAATTAAAAGGAGGATTGAATCAATATATGCAAGAAGATGAATCAAGTGTCCATTTCCTCGAACTGATAGCAAAAATAATGTGATAATGCACGAGAAGCCTTACTCTAACATCGCCAGCGTGTAACTGCAGAGTTTTCTCTCAGTGCCAGCGAGAAAATGAGGCTTTTCTGGCTGGGGAAGTCAAAAACGAGACTCGATGTAAAACGCATCGTGAAAAGAAGCGAGCACTGTGAGTTCAATTACTCACCAATAACTTCTTTTCAGCAGCAAATCTGCCAACTCCTTTGTTTTTCCTCTCCTGCTGGACTGGAAGCAGTGCAGAACGGGGTCCTTTAAAAGCATCTATCAGCAGACCAGCTCTTGTTTGTTTGCCCTGGCAGCGTCTCCACCCTAAGGGATGGTCCTGTGAGGATCCCAAATTGGCTTGAGGAGCTATTTTGCAAAACTAAAAAGGAGCAACATGAAATAACATCACCTGCTCTCTGCTGACCTTCCCAGGGCTGGGCCAGGTGGTGTAAAGGCAAGGGGACATGCAGTGTGGCTCGATGCCACCTTGTCCTCACAGAGCATTTTCTTAATGCCACCGGCACCACTCGTCACCTGGAATTTAAGAGAGAATTAAACTGTAATTGCAAAATGGTGCTTGTTGCAATTGCCCTTATCTTTTCACTGATTAATCTCACAAGATTTTGAACAAAATGGGCAGCTCCTCACGGAGGTGATGTGCACAGGAAAAAGAGGTAAGAGATGGTCATTGGCACTACTAATGTATTGCTTGGAATAAAGAGCCTGGGCTGTTTCCAGCTCTGTCACAGACTTTCCATGTGACCTTGAGCTTTTCTCACTTTCCTCAGCCCATTTCCCTCACTGTACAACTAGGACAATACTAATTCCTCACCCCTCACCTCTGTGCTGTGATGGGCAACATCTTTCGACCGTATGTTAAAGCACCTTTTCTGAACCCTCTTTGGTGTGATATAATACAGATAACAACCTTTTCTGGCACTGAAAGCTAGTTTTCCTTAAAAACAAACAAACAAACAAACAAACAAAAACAAGATCTCCATGACTATGGCTCAGAGTATTTAAAATAACCTTACCATATACTTACATTATTGGTATCCGTAAGAGTTTTACAACGATTGAGGTGGGAAAGGATGTCTGGAGGTGGCCCAATCCACCCAGAGCAACAGTTTGAAGCTTTTATTCCCAAATAATAAAACTGCACAACACATTTGCCTGTTAGTGAATCTGAAATATCGCCCAGAATGGATCGAGCCGGGACAGTCCTGCAGTATACTAGCCAGAAGGCCTCCTTTCTCAGGGCAATTAAGGCTAATTCTCTAATTCTGTCACCAATTTCCATCTTTGTTTCATCCTATTTCAGCAGCCTCTCTTCTCTTATTTGAGTGAATCCCGGGATGCACAGGCCTTTCTGGAAATTTCTGCTTCTCTCAGTCTTCCCCTTCAGTTTTCACTTTCCTCTTTTAGTTGCTTCTTCTTCTGCAGAACATCCTACAATGAACCTCCTACTTCTCCTGACAACAAGGTCAATGGCTGAGCAGCTTATCCACACAGACAGTGTAACGTCCAGTTTTACACAAGTAACTCTCAAATCTATCTCTCCAGTCACAATTTGTCTCTTTTCCCTCAACCTTGTCTTTCGCTCTCTGTTTTGACACGCGTTCCTGAAAGTCTCCATGCACATTCTAATTTCAACTGACCAAAACTGGGCTCCTGATCTTTCCTCTGCAGACACCCGCCTTCCCAAATTCACTGTCAGCCCTGTCAATACTCTCCTCTTCCCTGTCATTCAGAACTGGAAATGAAGAGGTCACTGGTGATGACACCCTACCTTTAATATTTTAGCCAATTACTGGTGACTGGAGTGACAGAGATATGAATATAATGAGCATCTCTGCTATTATTTGTAACTGTATCCGTGAACTTTGATTTTTATCAGTAAAAAGCGCTATTTTAATACAGCTGCCTTAAATAGCCTTATACCTGGATGTGCCAAATCTAAAATCTGGAAATAAAGCCTAGAAACCGCTACAGATTTTCTGTAAATTCTCTGGGAAAACACAAAGTCAAGTATTAGCAAGAAAAGCTTAACAAAAGCCCCTGACTGAGAGAGGATGCTAATGCATGGTTTCTGAGATGAGATATAAAAGTTCATACATTGGGGTTGGAGTTTTAGAAATATTCACATGTTGAATCTAATGCTTTCCCAGCCCAGTAAGGCGTTACAGAGGAAATAAGTGCCATGGCATACTATGGGTGAGAATAAAACTCCTCTAAATTTAGACACCTTATTGCACCAGGGACCCCATCAAGGCTGTATATCTGCTTCCACTGTATTAAATGAACACGGATACAGTCACCCAGCACCTGCCTGGCCGTACTGGATTGCAGGGAGCAGGGACCACGGCGGGCAGCTCAGCGCCACCTCCATCCACAGCATCCCTTCACGCACAGCAGGATCCCAGCAGTCGGTGTGTTCTTCCCTCATCCCTGCCTGCCTGCTGTTGTCAGGCGGAGAAGGGAGGGGGGAGAGGGGAAAGTGAAAGTAACACATCAGCAAAGGATGGGAGAGGGAATATCAGAAAATTAGAGACCAAAACGCAGCAGAAAGATATTTGGTGGATGGATTGCGGGAAGGATCTCAGGAAGGATCCTCCTTCTCAAGTCCAGCCACAATTCTCCCACACACAAAACCAGATGTGTTCCTGCCCAGCATAAAGAGTGGAAATGCTTGTGAAAACTCTCATTTAAGTACATATTTTTAAAAATCACAGATACTTTTAATATCTCCAAGGTTTTATGCTCCTCTTCCTGCTTGCTACAACAGTTTTTTAAACATGATAATTCCTGACTTGGACTGCCAGACTCTGTCATGTGGAGAAGCTACAAGCCTCTCCTCCTGCTGCAAAGACTGTCGTCCTGCTGCACCTCACACATGCCTTCTGGCTGTAGATGCTTTCAAGATCCCCCAAAGGCCTCTCCACTCTGTCAGAAAATAAGCGAGCATCTTGTTTCTGTGCAAGATGTTGTTTTCTAACTTCTTTTTTTTGTTGTTGTTTTTTATATAATTTAAGTCCTGGAACAAACTAAGGCATTGTTTTGAAATGGAAAAAACAAACCCTCTGCTGTCTGCCAGGTCTCACAGCTCCTTGAGGAGCCTCAGCTAAAGTTGTCCTGGCTGAGCTGTACTTTGGTTCAGAGAAGAGCGCTCAAAGTTCATGACAGGCGTGAAATCACTCACGGCAGCTTGGCAGAGGTTGCTTCTGTCCTGCAAAGACACGTAACGTGGATTGGACAAATGAAAGTCCTGCACAACCTGAGCTGGCTCACTTAATTCAAGATAAATGCTTCTCGAAGCTCTGGATGATCCCGGGTGCTTGAATAAAAACACAGTAGGTTTTCCTAGATACCACGCAGGAAAATTAAGGGTAGAGCTGAACAATCTTTTCCAAACACTGACCAGGGATTCCAGCAATGTCGCTAATAAATGTGTTTTAATGATAATGATGTTTAATAAATGACTGCTAATAAATGCAGTTTGTCATATTTTTTTCAGAAAAGAGAGCATACCCCAAGCACTGTCTGTCGCTAAATGATGGGGACCTTCATCTTGGTGCAGGGAGTCAGGTCCGTCCCTGCCATCTGCCTGGCACAGGCGAAATTTCCTACATCCAAGAGAAATAATCTGACCACATGTCTATTTGTGCACTCTCATACCTCCAATGTGAGCTTCACCTTGAAACTGAGGTGCGTCTTGGCATAGAACCTTTATCAAAATTGGAAGTTTGGGCCTTTCTTGCAGGGGAGCCTTTCCCAGGGCAAAAAGGAAGAGGCAGCAAGATGATACCAGGCTGGGCAGTCCAAGGAGGTATCAATAATAAAATAAAGCAACTTTAAAACATAACTTTCTCCAGGTAACATTCATAATAGCCTCTTAGACTTCTCTAAACAGGTATTGCTTGTAGCATCACACACACATGTCTTTTCCACAGGCCTGTTAACATCACCTCATCAACACCACATCTTAGTATTGAGTGTTTCTGTCAAAGTGACAATTCATTCATATTTAAAAGAAAAAAAAAAAAAGATAAGAAATAATGCAGAAATAGAACCAATTCCTGTTACAACCTGTGCACTAGTTCTGGTCAGCCTGGCAGTGGCCCACATGAGTTCAGCCCCTCCACCCCTAGGGCTGCTGGAGCTGGACCAAAGCACCGGCCATGCTGAGGAAGCAGAAGGGCTGTTAGTCATCCTTCTGCAAATCAACAAATGTATGCAGAAAAGCAGTGGCATCATTCATAAAACTTGTAAGCAGCAGCTTGAGAGCCAATAGTAAGTACATCGTTAAAAACAACAACCTGAAAAAAACAAACAAACAAACAAAAACCAACTAAAAAACCAAAATAAAAGAAGAGGGAACTGTCTGCCCTGAGGCCACCTTGCAGCCTTTTAGCAGCAACCCACTTCACACCTATTTTTGGTGAAATCTGTGTTAAAAGCAATGGCTTCACACCTTGACTGAGCCTCACCCCAGCAGCCCCAGGTCCTGCCTCTGTTTCCCCTTGGCTCCTCTCCCCGCCAGCTTAGGCAGCTCAGACCCACCGAACGGGTGGGTGCTTGACTTCTCACTCTGAGGGTGGTGAGAGCCTGGCCCAGGTTGCTCAGAGAAGCTGTGGCTGCCCCATCCCTGGAGGGGTTCAAGGCCAGGCTGGAGGGGGCCTGGAGCAACCTGATCTGGTGGGAGATGTCCCTGCCCAGTGCAGGGGGGGTTGGAACTCTTTAAGGTCCCTTCCCACCCAAACCATTCTATGGTTCTATGATTCGATGAAATACGTGTTTGTCGTTTATTCTGTATGGAATCACTTTGATTTACTTAGGAAATAAACTACCTTCTCTTGCTCCATTCAAATGTTATATACAGATTTTATCACAACTCCCAGGATACACAGCATTACTCCCGAAGCTGTGCTTTTCTACATCTCCAATTCCTTTCCTTTTTTCTTCTCTAAGTACCCATAAGGTGAAAAAAAGCACAGAAGCCAATGACATTTTTCTTTCTACGATCTTATTTTTAAACCAAATGATGTGATCTGGGGGACTCACCTCAATTCCTGAATGCTTGGGTTTGCTCGTGCGTTATGAGACACGCTCCGTCACTGGCATATAGCATTTTATAAAGAACTGAATGCCACAAGTGACTCAACAATGCAGCAGCAAAAAGGTATGGTCTGCTGGGGGAAAAAAAAAATAAAGAAAAAAAAAAAAGGGGTAAAACAAGCAGGAAAGGAACTGAAGCAAGGACCTGGATTCAATTTAGGAGAAGAAAAGGGTCCCCTGAAAGCAATAAAAGCTCAGAAAAAGGAGCAAAGAGAAAAAGGCACCAAAAGAAAAAAAAAAAAGGAAGGTTTTAAAAAAAAAAGGTTTGAAAGGGTCACACCTTTATATAGATACTCATCTGAACAACCAAAGCTTTGTCACGACTGAACTTCTGAACTTCCTGAGGTCCCCGAACACCAACCACATCCCCGTGCTCCCCCCTCCTCTTACCCAGCCCTTCCACACTGCTCGCTCCCCAAAATCAGCTTCTGCCTCCCCCCAGGTGAAGGAGCTGGGACTCGGCTTCCCTCCCAGCAGCAGGCGTCCAGGAGCCAGCCCTGGAGCGGGTGCCAGGCTGGGAGGCAGCACCCAGGAGCGTGGAGGCAGCAGAAGGAAAAGCAGGTGCCGCAGCTGAGCCGAAATCTGTTCAGCTCGCTCCGCTCCAGCGGACGCAGCGCGTTTCGGGGAGATTGCAGGGACTGACACGGCTGCTGCTCCGAAAAACATACCCTTTTCATACATACACACATTCTAAAAAGCAGGAGGGGGGTGGGAGAGGGTGAGGGGGGTTGGAGAATTTATGCAAAAGGCAGGGCATGAAGAAAAAGTTCTCAGGTGCATTTAGGGAGATGCTGGCTAACTTTCCTCCTTCACATGCTGTTTTCCCAGAGGAGCACAAGGGGGCTGACTGTTGGGCAGACAAAGAGATAAAAAGCAATAGCAAATCTTGGCCATTCTTTTCAGAAACACCTTTGGGCATGTTTCTCTGTGCTGGGGGTTGTCTCCAATCATCTTCCCAAGCTTCCCTGATGGCTTGAGGTCATTCTTAGATACCCAATCTATCTAAAACTTCTGGTTTCCTAGAAAAAAAATGTTACTTTCTGTGATATCAGAAGTTCTTGATCCTTGGAAACTTGCACTGACCACATGGTGGAATCACAGAATAGTTTGGGTTGGAAGGGACCTTAAAGATCATGTAGTTCCAACCCCCCCACATTCTGACCTTGGATAATTACTGATTATCTTCATAAATATCATAAGTGAACTAGTGAATTCGCACTTAAAACAGGCCAAAACTTTGAGCTCTCACCTTCAGTTTCACTCAGCCACGAGGATTACAGCTGCTGAAAGCATCCTTGGCCGTTGTTTGCACCGAGGGCCCTGAAAATTCCTCTCTCTCCCCTCCCCGTGTTGTTTACATTTCTTAAATCACATCTTTGGTGCTTCTTACACCTTGATAAACAAAACCAACACAAACCAAAACTATGCTAAAGCAAAACCAAAGCAAAACAAAACAAAACCAAGCCAAACCCAAACCAAACCCCAAACAATGAGAAGCCCTTTCTTTCCAGTGCAGTCAGTGGTGCTGCTGCACTAACAGCCATGGGCAGGCGATGGAGCAGCCATGGCTCCCCAGGAGCCTTTTTTGAAGGGAAGGGAAATCTTTTGATTCTATTTTCTGATGAGTTTGCCAGCCCTGAGTGTACCCCAGACAGCTGGATCGCTGGTTGGCACTCTTCCATGCCAGCAGAGGGAAGTTTGGGAGCAGGTCTAGGAGGAGGTGGCTCCTCTCCATCCTCCCTCCTTGGCCCCACCGGAGGCTGGGGAGCCAGGAGGGAGGTGACATCAAGCCAATGCCAAGAGCAAGGCAGGAAGGGAGGCTGAAATAATTGTCAGGCCAACTCAAAGACTGAAATTCAGCCTTTAAATCTAACTACACACAACGGGCAAGAATGTACCGGGTGTTCTAAGTAGCTCTGTCTTTCCTGAACGTCTGGTGGCAGCCAGGTTTCGTAAGCAAATTCCAACCTGCTTTAATCAGCACATCACAGAATCACAGAAAGTGATGAAACTCAGACAAACTCAGATGCTGTTCTCCGCATGCCATGCTTGCTGCAAAATGCCTGTCCCTAACCCTGTAATCATAACCATAGGGGGAAAAAAGCATCATAGAAATGAATGAGTTGTACCTCATGGCCATGATTTTTCCCAACAGTTCCACACCCTGGCACACATTCCCTTTTACACAGCTCTGGCCATCATCCCCCTTTCACTTTTGGGGAAGAGCACACCCGGATTGCCTCATTTGCAGGTCAAATTGACGTCTGTTAGAGAAGACACTCATATTTCCACCAAAATCTAGGCCACCAGCAGGTTGGGAATAGCTGGATCCGGGGAGAGACTGACCAGCACCAAAGGCATCTTTGGGAATTAGAATCATAGAATCATTTAGGTTGGAAAAGACCCTTGGGATCATCAAGTCCAACCATCAGCCCTACTCTACAAGTTCTCCCCTACACCAGATCCCTCAACACCACATCCAATCTACTCTGAAACACAGTCAGGGATGGGGACTCCACCACCTCCCTGGGCAGCTGATTCCACTGACTGACCACTCTCTCTGTGAAAAACTTTTTCCTAATGTCCAGCCTAACCCTACCCTGCTGCAGCTTGCAGCCATTCCCTCTTGTTCTGTCGCTCATTGCCCGTGAGAAGAGACCAGCACCAACCTCTCTGCAATGCCCTTTCAAGCATTTGTAGAGAGGGATGAGGTCTCCCCTCAGCCTCCTCTTCCTCCAACTAAACAATCCCAACTCCCTCAATCGATCCTCATAAGCCTTATTCTCCAGGCCTCTCACCAGTTTCGTTGCCCTCCTCTGTACTCGCTCCAGCACCTCGATATCTCTCTTGAGACCACGTTGTTGTCCAAGCTTTGCGGGATGGAGCCATCAGTGCCCAGGAGTCCATCACCCTCAGCTGCCTCATGGTGGGCTGCAGCTGGGCTTTGGTGCAAGAACACAGTCATTCTGTGAAAAAACGAGTGATAAATTATGACGGTGCCCTTCAGCAAAGGCATTCCAGGAACAAAACACCGGAGCACCAGTAAATATGTCAAAAAAAAAAAACCCAGAGCAAACACCAAACTTGGGCTGTGATGGTTTAAGTCTCACCTTCTCCAACTTTTCTATGACATCAGACATACCCCACCACAATTTCCCCCCAGTGCAGAATGGAAGGACAAGGCACAGTGAAAGCCCCAGGGCGTGCAGGGGGGTCTGGTCAGAGCGGAGCCCCAGTCCCAGGTTGAAGGTAGGGGAGAAAAAAAAAACCAAACCCAAACCAGCCAAGGATTTAAAACTTTGCTCATATATATTCTTCAAGTGGTGTTTAATACTGCTTCTTTTGTTTGTTTTGACAATGGATCTTATCTTTTGGTAAGGGCTGTGTTCAGGACTATTATTACCCTCTATAAAAGCCTCACAGTCTTTCTTTCCACTTGTTCAGCGCCGCAGAGTGGCATAGCAAATTTAATCGAAGAACGCAGCTCCAGGGAGAGCCTTTGGAGACTCTCCCCTTTCTCATAATGCCGTTATCTCCCCTTCCTTGTGTTGGGGATGCATAAAAATCACAAAAAAAGTCATTCTGAGTATATTCTTCCCGATAATTATTGTCAGGCTCCGAGATAAGTACCCTACGTGATGTAATGTGTGTTAGACCCAGCTCTCTGAATGCAAATCCTGCAACACTTATAGGCCCAAACAATGGTCGCCCTAAACACTAGGGCCTGGTATTTTGCCACAAGACAAGAGAGAGCTTTGATTTTTTGTGTTTCGATAAGGCGCAATCTGGGTGCCTTTATCTCAGCTGTTATATTTAAAGATGACATTCTAGCCTTGCAGCCTCGCCTATTGTTTTGACCCTGATTATCTCCAAATGTTGTTGTTTAGTCAAACTCACCGGTTTAATGAAAGGCCTGCTCCCAATTTAAGGAAAATTATTTAAATGCAGAGTATCCTATACACTGCGGTTTCGAAAAGAACTAGGCGGTTAATCAAAAGTTAATTGTATAATTCTCATGCAGATTAGGGCCTCTTGCAAATGAATCCCAGGTTGTGATTATTAAAAAAAGGGAGAGTGCTGGAGTAATGCACAAGGGTCTTCAGTCTGGTAAACAATCAGCTAAGGTTTAATTTGTGGTAAACAAAGTGCTGATACACTAGGGGTCTCCAAAGGAGACAAAAAGGTGAAAATAAATTAAAAAACAACATACAGATATGATCTTTTTGTTTTTAGGCATCTTTCAAAAACACAGGCTAAATGAATAAAAAGTAAGCCATTAATATTTCCTGGCAGCATCCTGGCAATATGCAAATGAGGGTAGGTCTATAATTACGCTCCAGCCCTCGGACAGGGATCCTGATCACCCGCTGTCGCCACCACCTCCAACAAATTCCTCCGCGGTGCTTCCCCGTCAAACGAAGGGCTGTAACAAACCCTTTGATTAATCACAAAGTGTCTCTCTATATGCCAATAAACAACCTTGGCACAAAAAAGGGCACAAGCGCTACGCTGAAGGCCTCGGTGGGGGCTTTGGAGGTATCTGGACAAGGGAATAAACTGGTCGCGATGTCTCCATGCCAAAACCAAACCATTGCTTCTAAGTTAAAAAAAATAAATAAATTAAAATAAAGTGTTGTTCAAGTCAATCTTTAAGACCTTCCCTGCTGAAGTGGTGAAAATGATAGAGTTGTTTTCAGTAGTTACAGCTGCTTATGATGAACAGCAAAGGTGACACGAAGGCAGTTAGGGGAAGGTCATACGCGACTGTGAAGCCCACTGCTGTCACCCTGGGATAGCAGGGACCAGAAGTACTTGTCTGCCTGCCCAGAATTAGTATATTAGCAGCTCAGTTGTTTACTGATGACAACATGCTCTGTCCCATAAAAACCAGAGGACAGCAGCATCCCCAGACGAAGACAGGAGCTGCTTTTAAGCCCTCAGATGGGGTAACCACTGACCCCCATGAAGCCGCCCATCGACAGGGACACTTCTGGAAGGCTCTTCTGGACAACCTCATCACCAGCCCCAGCTCGTCAAACCTCCATGGGTCCAGCCCCAGCTCCATCCCAGTGCTCGAGTCTCTCACCTTCTCCCTTTTCATTTTGTCAAGGGAATCTGAGTCATAATTTTTCTCTGCCAGGAAGAGATTTGTCCCGTAGCTTTCCATTAAGAACGGGATCCTCAGCCAGATACAGGGGATTTAAGGAAGAACTTCAGAGCTGGCCACGCTCAGGCAGATCCTAGAAGACAGAAAAGAGGCACTGTTATATTTGAGGAGTTATATTACTATATACACAGCTATAAATATATATGCATTTATCCATGTATATGTATTAAAACATGGTAATAATTTAAAGTATTAAACACAAAGCAGATTTCCAGGGAGAAACGACAGTTATGACAGCGATCACCACCAGAACCATAATTTAACAGGAGTAAAACATGCTGAAGTTTGACCAGAAATTGGCTCAGTTTCTGAATGGGTGACATTTAATAGGGAAGCGAGGATGTGACACGAGGACTGACAGGAGAATCTGTCACTCCACCTTCGACAACAAAACGCTGTCGTCAACCACAGTTTCAAGCAGAACTGGATACAACACGCTTCTAAACACCCAGAAAGTTGAAAAATTATGATAATCTGCAACATCCCAGGAGTCAACAGCAATCATTGCAGTATTTTAGAGGATTATTTATATAAAAAGACAACCAGCAAAGGGAGCAACCCTCCTGTAACCGGCAGTGCAGCCTTCACCTGGAGGCGCAGGGAATGCTCTTTGACAGTCATTAGGAACCACAGGTACACGTGTTTATTTGCCAGGAAACTGAAAAGGATTACTGAGAACCAACCATATTTGATTCTAGAGGGAGTTTTATTCCTTTTTTTTTTTTAACCCAGCAAAAAGCCAAAAACTCAAAAACCCGAAGCAGTGACACTGGTCTATGTATGCATTGATACACAAATGAACCTTTTACAGGCCTGGCGTCGCTTTGGACCTGCACCACCCACCACTTGTGGCTATTGTTGCTTTTAACAGAGGAACCCCAGAACATCAGAGACCCTTAAATACCACTGCCTGGGGTGCAGGTGAGGGCAACGCTGACTTTTCACAGGTTTCAATCAGCCCGTGGCAGACACCTAATAAATCTTACATCACAGAAAGACTTTGGAAACTAAATTGTTCAATAATATGCATTTTCGATCAAAACACAAGGGAGACTTTAAAAATTTACTGTGCATAAATAAAATATTTGATCTTTCTGATTCTTATTTTCCAAAGCCTTACAGACACTTCATACTAATATTGACATTAAACTTCAATATTGATGTAGGAATGATAAAACAGAACTGTGAGCTATAAATATATTAATAGGATGCAGTCGGATATTTCCACAAAGATACATGTTTTCCAAGGGGTTCCTGGGATTGTTTCCCAACTAATGTGATATGGCAGTGCATGGGGGGGGGGATTGTTCCCCTTAATGAGGCAAGTCCAGCCCTGGGCTGGGGAAACCCACCACTGTCCTGGACACCAGCAGCCACCTCCACACAGGAGCCCGGCTTCAGGCAGTGTAGCCAAGGAGAGGGCTATGTAGCAAAGGACAGCCAAGGAGGCTATGGGTTCCTCAGAGAAGCTGTGGCTGCCCCATCTCTGGAGGGTTCAAGGCCAGGTTGGATGGGGCTTTGAGAAACCCCATCTAGTGGGAAGCATCCCTGCCCACAGCAGGGGAATTAGAAGTAGATGATCTTTAAGGTTTCTTCCAATGCAAAGTATGGTTCTATGACCACAGATGAGCCTGAAGCAACAAAAAGGCAATGTTTACAAAAGCAATCAAGTCTTTTTAGTCTGGAGAAGAGAAGGCTGAGGGGGGGGATCTGATCTATGCCTAAAAATACTTCAAGGGTGAGTGTCAGGAGGATGGGGCCAGTCTTTTTCCAATGGTGTCCAGTGACAAGACAAGAGGTAATGGGCACAAACACGAACAGAGGAAGTTCCATCTAAACATCAGGAAGAACTTCTTTCCTGTGAGTGTGCCAAAGCCCTGGCAGAGGCTGCCCAGAGATGTGGTTGAGTTCCTGTCTCTGGAACATTCAAACCTGCCTGGACACATGCCTGTCCAGCCTACTCTGGGTGGACCTGCTCTGGCCAGAGAGCTGGACCGGATGATCTCCAGAGATCCCTTCCAACCCCATCTCCTTCTGTGATTCTATAACTGAGGTGGCTCCTACCTTGTCCAAAGCATTCATGGTCTTCTGCTTCTCTCTAGCTCCGTGTGAGTCTGGAGAGATGCTCCAAGGGGTCCCCAGTGACCACTTTGGGGCTGCAGCCTTCTCCTCAAGAGCAGAGCTAGGAGCACAGAAAGAAAAAATGCCATGAGGGCAGAGATACTAGAGGGTATCTCTGATGGGGTCTGGTCCCACACAGCTGGGGCCATCACCTCCTTACTCATCAGGCAAGCAGAGGAATCTACAAAAAGCCACAATTTTTACTAAAGCTCATCAGATGCCTGCTTAACACAAGAACAGCGTCCATGGCATGTCTACTGTTTCTACAAGAATGTGCTTTGTAGGCTTTTTTTCTCTGAAGAACAACCAGGTTTTTTACATTTGGATGTGTTTTCATTCTCGGGGAAAAGAGGAAGTGATCAGGGCCAACATCAAAAAATAGCATCTAATCTACTTTAAAACCAGAAAAAAATTTAAAATAATTAAAGCAGGTTGCACGGGAATCATTACAGAAATCAATATCTAGCACCAGTAAAGACCACCAGATGGTCACTAGTAAAATTAAGACTGTGAGAACTAAAATACTGTCTTTCTGGGGAGGGGGGTAAAAAAAAAAAGATTGCGAATTTTCCTTGGGGGAAGACAAAAACTAAGCAAAATTAAATTCTTCAAATTTTATGACAAGCTTGCATTGCTAATCAATATCTGGGGCATAAAGGCCAGGCCGCAGGGCGAGCAGTGTGCCCCAGCTGGCAGAAATCCGTGCGGGGAGATGGCCAGGGCTCTGCTCCTCCGGCTGGTGTGCATACACATGCCAAGAGCTCCTCCTGCCTTCCCATGACTAGACACATCCAATTTTGAGTTACAACAAATTCAAGCAAAAACTTCTCAAAATGCTAATTTGAATAAGACACAGCATAAGGAGTAACTAAGAACTGTGGAAGTAACCAGTCCCTCTCCTGGTGTATCTCCTGGGCCAGGACCAAGACACCAGCATCCCTTGGCCACGTGCCACCTCCTGGAGCTCAGACGGCTGTTTTTCCCCAGGCTGGAGGCAAGCCAAACGATGAATTTGGTAGTCTCTCCTCCTCAATACTATGCATTTTCACCACATGGCTCAGTTCACGGGGTCTTCTTCCTTTGGGCAGGAAGGCTGGGAGGTCTGTGCGGACAAGCAGACATTTCCCTGGTTTTCTCACATCCGAAATATCCACTTTGAGCAACATCCAGACAGTGAAAACTTTTGGATTCAGCCCAGTGATGGGAAACTACAAACAAACAAACAAATTCATTTTTAAAAATGAATTCAGGGTCTGATTCAGAGTTTAAATCCATAAAGAACTCCCCAGACTTATGCTGTTATTTCCAATGAAGCTCAAGTAGTTTGTTCCCCAATTAACCTGAGATAAAATAAATGGAACAGCACTCTTCTCCCATCCTACTGAGAACTCAATATTCACGTCTTTAGATACCCTATGGCATTGACCAGCAGAACTTTCTCTTACTATAGCTTCATGAAACTGGAAAAAAATGGGGTTTTGTCTTCTTTGCCAGTGTTTCTGTTAGTTGTAAAAGTCTAGCCATGTGGTCCCTGCTTCTCTTTTGGAGTCTAATTAAAGTCTCTATTAAAGAAGCAATTGCACCCACTAGAAATCAAGAGGAAAGTGTGCATCATGATAAATATTTGAGTCTGGAGGAGTTTCAGGACCTCCTGGCGTGAACTGCAGGTGGGCTTGGACCACCACCTATAGAGCTCTGTCCTAACCAGAGACTCAGTAACTCCAGCCTTGAGTGTAACTGGTAGACCTTCCTTCTGCTTCATCTGAACAGAAGGCCAAGTCCAATGATCTTCTCATCCATGGGTAAGAACATCCTCATTCAGCCAAAGTGCCTGGTGGATGATGACAATAAATAGCACAGAAAAAAAAACATTCACAGCAAAATCTGGGTTTTTTTAGGTGAGAAATTCCTTACTTGGTAAATTTTTTACTAATTGTTTGCTGTCAGTGAAGAGGATAGCAAAGAAATAAACAAAAGCAAGGAAAGGAAAAAAAAAAAAAAAGAAAAAAGAATGAAATAATCTGGAACAAATTATCAGTAATTTCTTTGAAGTCCATGAAATTAGGAGTATTACATGCCAAGAGCGTAAGGCTTGCCATCCTGAGTGTGGGATAGGGCAGTGGAGCGTTCCTCGGAGTTAGGGCCATGGACAGTGGCCAAAAAAAAAAAAACCCAAAACCTAAGAAGCACATAGTAAAACCAGGATTCACAACTCTCGCCTCACCAGTCACCACTGGGTCGTCTTTAATTCTCTGAAGCCTGTGTGTGTCTTCGGGTTGAAGCCTTTTGCAATTCCTGGCCTCGTTTACAAGAGATCAGACGTAAACGTGATGGGTGTGGTAGGAATTTGGGGTTGGTTTTGTTTGTACCTCTGAGGCATCTGAAACAGACAATGTTACTGTTATTTCAACTAAGGAATAACTTCATTACCTGGTAATTAAGAGCTGGACAAACAGGGAGGAATGCTAACCATGCTCCTGATGCAAACTGGGCATATCTATAAAGGGGTGAGATCATTTTCATCATTTTATATTTATGTCAAGTTTTAAGGCACTGAGGTCACCGATGCAAACTCCACAACTATTAGCTTAAGTGCAGAAAATATGCAGAGGCATTAATTTGGTAATTTATACTCTTCCATGAATCAGTCATAGACAGATTCGACGGCTGTATTTGTGAACGTCAAGCCTGAAGAAAAACAAGTTAGACAGCAAATATAAATTAAAATTATGAAGCATGCAATGAGAAATGTGGGGAAGGTGGTCCTGTTTCGAGCTGAGCTTTACTTCTCCCACCTCTTAGATACCAGATCAGTATTTCTGTTATTGCAACCGAGCTCCAAGCACTTATCAGCTCATGCAAAATGAATTGGGCTGTGGAGCTTCACGGACCCTACACTTTGTGTAACAACCTACAGACGAGCTGTATTTCATCTTTAATTCATTTAAAGTAAAGTGGCTGCATGACATCACTCTGACATGTCCTAAGACAGCAACAGCTAGCTGATGTCACGCACATTCCAAGTAAATATGTCAAAATATATTAGCTAATATTTTTATCTGGGCAGCTCTCAAATTAAGTCAACAGAAAACAAAGTAGGTTGAAAGCAAACATTTCCGTTTTTACAGTCAGTCTCAAAAGGGGAAGAAGAAATTATTTATAACGCCGTGATTTTTACATGCAGGCAAGCCCTTTCTCTTTAGACTTCAGGAAAAAGAAAACAAGAAGAGTATTACCAGCACTGCTTATTTTCAAGCCTGCACAAATTCCAATTTCAGAGGTGTACAAGCCGGCGTTCCCAGAAGACCCCGATTCACAATTCTGCCTAGAAATGGGCTAAGTAGCACTCGGCATTTTCCTGTGAACGTGGGGAGAGCTTGGGGGGGAAAACAAACAAACAAACAAAAAGGCCAGCTGAGTTTTGTGATGGTGGGGTTGGGTTTTTTTCTGCAGCGACAGACGCCGTTCCTGCCTCTCTCATCCCGGTCCCCCCTGTGAGCTGCACACACAGACACTGGCACCTCCTGGCATTGGCGCTTCACCCAAGCCTCCAGGGCAAATGGCAGTGACTTTGCAAACCCCGGGGAGACTCTCTGAGAGGAGCCTGACCCTCTGCCATGCAGCCTGGCTGCTGCTTTAAATAATAAACGACACGTTTTTCCATGTTATTGGCACATTTGTCATCAGAGCCGATGGTGACGGAGAGTGATGCCCGTCTCCGGTCCCCACCTGTTGCACAGGGCTGGGATCCAACACCAAATCTCCAAATCCTCCAAATTCCCTTTTTCCCCCTGGCTTTGTGCCCGGGTTTGTTTCCAGAGGTAAAGCTCTTAAGGCTTTAGCAGGAAATCTCTGATCCCGGGCACAGGGGACAGCGAGGGCGGCAGCTCAAAGCAGGACCCCGGCAGCGATTCGAGCCCTCCCTCACCCCGTTGCTTCCAATTTCCTGGAATTCCTACAGGGCCAGGATTTGCCGTGTTCACTCTCCACCCAGAGGCAAACAGTCAGTTCCCAAAAGAGTCAGCAGAACCTGGTTTGTTTCCTGCAAACGTTTATAAAACAAGTTTGCTCCAGTCCCGCAACCAAGAAGCGTTCAGGGGCAGCTCGGTGACAGAGGGGTTTTGATCATTTCCTGCACATTAATGTCTCCAAGGAACAAGTTTGAAGGAAACAGATCTTTCTAGGATGGGAACTCCCATCCTCACAGATTTTGGCACCGAAAGCTCATTTTCACTACTGGATTTTGCAGGTAGGATTTTGATTTAGATCCCAGCTGGGAGCGCTGGCAATTCAGAAATTCACTCAAATCAGTTCTTATGCCAAAATAGACAAATACGTAAGTATTGCAAATAACCAAAGGAAGAAGCAGGAAATACTACCACCATTTTACTGCATTTTTTTTGCAAGGCAAGATCAGTCTTTATCTCCAACTAGACAGAGCAGATTGTCTCCAGCAGCACATTTTTCAGGGAACCCCACAAAGCCCAATGCCTTTCCTGCCCCGGGGGCACTGGGGAGCTCAAGGAAGGGGTTTGTAGAAAGGATTTGTAGAACTGTCCTTGTGTTAAACTACTTTATTGCCAGATGTTGGGCATGGCAAACTATTCTCATGATAATAAAAAGCCTTCAGGAAGATCTGCTGCTATTTTCAAATAGGGTGGCTCAGGTTTAATGCAAAGTACCCAGTGAGGTTGAACTACATATTCCTTTCTCGAAAAGTCAATAAACTGTGTAACACTCAGGCCACAAGATCTAACAGTTAACACATGAGGGTAAAACAGCTCCAAAACATCTCACAGACTCAGGGTCAGGCTTCATATGATATAAATTAACATCCACCCACCACTGCAGGTGGAACAACACAACCAGGGAGGGGAGAAATATCCCAGAGGAAAATGGTGAGGAGAGGAGAGCCGGTGGTGAGTCTGTCCTGCAAATGGTCTCTGCCTTGAGACAGCTTTTATTTCCCATTCCTTTGATGGAAATAAATAAATAAATAAATAAATAAAGAATAGATGGATTTTAGGCATCACTATAAAGCCACATGGTCTCTAGTTTAGCAACTTCTTTACAAGCCACCACTCTGCAATCCATTTAGCTGCAATACCTCAGAACAGAAACGTCTCGACGTCCCTGTAATAGTACCTAGTTATGAAGGTAGAGCCCTTGACCCATCATTTTGGATACCTGCAAAGATTCATGTCACTTGGTCTCACTCTCATTTAGGTTGGTGTGAAAAGAGTGTTATTTTTGTTTTCCCTGAAGTGTTCCTTGGAGCACAAAAGGCTAAAAGAAGTTTGAATAAAAACCACACTCTGAACAGACACCCACGGACAACAAATCCGTGCAGATGTTTAGAGAAGCGTAGGGTGTAGATAAGCCAAAGTGATCAAAAATGAAGCCCTGGCTGCGGGAAGGCCCACCCCTCGTTTGTGCTGCTGCTTTGCAACAAGCAGCAAAGAGCAGCTCTCGGGAGACCGAGGACTCAGGACGGGCTCAGCCTCAACTCGTGGGACATAGCGGTGACGGACCGGGCAGGAGCAGCCACAGCTCATTGTGCCAGGGGGGATTTGGAGCAGGCTGTAATCTGGAGAGCCACTGAAGTGCTGCATAACTGAGTACCTTAAACTCATTACACTTCTGTAAAATACAGGAGGAACTCCCTAGTCACAGCAGCCACTTCTCAAAACTCTGATTTTACTATTTTTATTTTTTTCCAATAGCAAAGGATACTACTGATATATATATATGTTATCTATATATATATATCAGTATTTTATATATATCATATATTATCATATATATATGATAATACAGCAAAGGACTGATAATAACCAAGACTGTTGTATAGAATAAAGCAATTTTAAATTACACCTGTCCTCAGAAAAGCCTCTATCCTGAAAATACTGTGTAGGTCATCATTGCTTTGTTATCCCTTTTATGTCTACTTAAAAAGTAAGTAACATAGGGAAAATGGGGGCGGTTTTATATTTAACTCAACCAATTCTTCACACATTTGCACTTTAAAAGGTCAAACATTTGCAAACGTTGACAAACAAGGAGCAATGGAAAGAAAACTCCGACTTGTGTTGAAAGAGAGACACAGAACATCAGTGACCTGACCCCAACTTCACATGGACTTTTCCAGGACAGCACCTGATGTCTACTTACTCTTTGGCTCCTGAACGTACGACCGCTTTTCTCAAGTCCTCGAGGAAGAAACCCCCTGCAAATGAAATGAAGGACATGGTTAGTTGCCAACCCTGGCAAAAAACACCTCCTTCCTTCCCGCTTCCCTGGAGTCATCCTGCCGGTCACAGAATTTACTTTGCTTCCAAGCAATCCTTGGCCCCGGGAACACAAAGAGATCAGAGTCTTTATGAATACCCACGCCCAGGGTGATCACCGTTGAGAGTCTTCAACCTTTACTGACTGCTAAAAGCAGGGCTTGGGAGGAGCCACCGCAGCTCTCGCTCAATCCCCTGCTGCCGAAATAAAAACCTACGAGCAGAAATTCCATTTAGCAGGGATAAAAGACAGGAGAAACTGTATTAGCGACCCCATTCAACCACACCTCTGGATTTTCCCTTTCTCCAAGCTTCAACCCCAGCTGAACTGCAGAGGGGGTAGCTGGTACCTCCCTCAAGGAACACCTAAGAGTTGGCTTTGTGACCTGGGTGAATCAAGACTAGGAACTGGGCTCAGAGGGTGCCCGACTTGGCAACAAAGCTCTCAGCTTTCTCCCAAAACTAGCTCCAAGTGAAAAACCTACTAGGAGCACACAACCTGGTGTGGTCACCTGTGTATACCCCTCAGATAAAACACATACCCAGGCATCACTAATATAACTCAGAAAAGCTAAAGATGTGTGCAAAAATAACTTGAGAAAAGGTTTGGGCCGCTTGAGGCAAAGGTGGGAAAAGACCACAGTGATCAAAATATCATAAAGGAGAGAAAAATAACCATAAAGGAGGCAATAACAAGGATAAAGATAGGCCTGGGAGAGAAAAGGCATTACCAGCTACGAATCTGGAATGTTATCTCTTGCTTGCTGGGCATCTCGGAGGAAGCAGTGCATGATGCAGGCACTTCTCAATGTACCTCGAGTACAAGGAGAGGTCAGATGTCAGCACACTGCACACCTGCAGCAGTGATTACAAAAAATTTACCCTGGAATAATACTTAAAATGTGCAAAAAATCTGAGGTGTAAGTATGGACATGAACACTGAACCTCTGCGTGGCAAAGACGGTTTACAGATAAACAGAAATTTCTAGGATAAACATGCCTAGAGTATAAATATATTAGATAGAGCTAGACCATGAGCAGAAAAAAAAAACCCAAAATGGTTAGAGGGATTTTAAACAGCTAAGAATTACTGACACCCTTGTAGACAGTGGATAAAGTGAATGGCACAACGGATTTCTTCACTGCTTAAGCCAAGTGGAAGAAGGGAGCCCTCCCCTACGGATACCCCGGGTCTCTGCTGACTGTTCTTCCTCTCTCCTGAACGGTCCCTGGCAAAAATTCAAGATGAGCATCTAGAAGTGGGGTTCAGGGCGTAACATCTGTCTGTGGTGCTGCTGTGGGAGCTTGGAAAAGAATGAACAGATGATGAGTCGATTGTCCAAGAAATTTGTCACTTTTAGGAGTGGTACTGCTCGTCCCAAGCCGGGTTATCAAAATGATGTGGCCCGAGACCCGCGTGAGCTTCCCAATGGTCCTGGAGATTATAAGCACTGTGAAGTAGACACAAAGCAATGCCAGGGCCTACGACAGGGTAAGAGCATTTGGCAGCAAGCCTGGACTTTCGTTCTCCCTGGAGAAGATCCGTTGGCACTTGTACTGGAAAGCGATGAACAAACATTTCTGCTTGTGCAGCACTTCCAGGGCGGAGGGACTGAGAAACTGCTCTACAGAAAGGACTTACCCTGGGCTGTGTTTTGCAGATCCAGGAAGGATGGAATTTGGGATTCCATGTAAAACTGAATATATCAAGCCCACAGACAAACCACACTCTAGTGTCGAAGTGACAACCTTGTTCCTTCAGTTTCTACTCATTTCTGCAGGATCTGAGGGAAAGCACCTCCTGTCTGCGATCCTAGAGACCTACGGGGAGGAGGTGTCCGGGGAATTCTGCTGGCCCCCAGGAGTACGTCTAGTGAGTTTTCTATTGCAAGATGACAGTAATTAACAAGCTTTAAGATCCCAACTTCCAATTAAGATATCAGTTCTGACAGTCGTAGCTGGCAGAACACACACATGTTATTTCAAGGACATTGTCGGCCAGTTTATTCCTCACACGGAGACAAGCTCTTGTGTTCATGCCTTGTGCAAGGCAGCTGGGAACTGGCTGTCCAGCACTGCTCCAACTCTTCTCCTACGAACTCATGATGCTTCAAAACATGCTCTGCTCCTCAAAAGTCAAAAGATTCCCCAAAGCACCTACATTAAGTAAATCTGAAGACTTGAAAATGTGTCCGGCCAAATCCTGTCTTTCTAATTTTTCTGGAAATTGATTGGTTGCTACCAATTTGGTACCAGTACCCTGGTAAGGCTGATATTTACTACAAATCAGCTTTTCAGACTCTTGTCAGTCTCTCTTTGAGACTGTATCAGTTCTCTTTCCCTCTGGGATGTTGCCTAAATGTTTCCTATTTCATTCAAATCCCATGTTACCATTCACCACAGAACTAAAAACGCAAGAAGGAAGAGTCCCCTGCACTCTCTGGAGATCACAAGAAGATGAGAACCTTGCTATGGGAGGACAAGTCTCTCCTGAGGTGCAGAATCCATGCCACACAGTCCCTATGGAGAAAGGACACTGTGACACTCAGTCCAGAACCTCTGAAAACGTGGACATGGTGCTAAGAGCTACTGGTATGCCCTGCTCTTGAAGGTACTCACAGTAAGGATGCTCCCAGGGTCATGGCTGCACTTTGAAGCTTTCAGCAAATATTTTAGAGCCTTGTCAGTGTTGGGAATGTTTCCTGCAACAGCAATAAAGAAATTGATTAGGAATCTTAAAACTAAAAGATGGCATAATGAGGAATTTGTCTTGCAGAAATCTAAACTCCTGTGTATGCCACGTTAAAAAATAGTAATTTTTAAAAAATGAGGGGAGGGGAGCATGTGGAGACAGCTGTATCAAGAAATAACCAGGCTCAGGCATCCCTGCTGTTTGCTTTCATCCCCTCCTGAGCAGAGGGAAATCTTGTCAGCTCTTCCCCCACTACAGCAGGAGGAAAACAAAACCACCAAAACCACCAACGTGGTCAACCCGCTTCTCAACCCAGGTGCTTTGTGCTGAACAGAATCACTGAAGATATGAAGGTAACCCTGAGACAGGATGGCCCTGATGTTCCCAAAGAGTTGACGGATGGTTGTACAATCATCGACGACAGCGAACGGTTCAGTGATGAAAGGGCTGGGTGGAAAGGCCAACAATGCCTGCTCTCCTGGAGAAGAGGAACAGGGGCTGCCCATGTGTCTTACCTGGCTACTTACTGAGAGACCGATAGTAGCCAGCACAGCCCAGCCTTGTGCTGGAGCGACAGGAGCCCTGGAGAGCAACCATCCTCTTCAGCAGCTCTGAAAGTCCTACTGGCTCTCTGCTTCCACAGACCCGTGAAGGAAGATTCCTGGCTTTCTCTGTATGAAACACCTGCTCTGGGCTAAGAAATTACTTGGAGGGTATCCAAAAAACTCCCAAACCCTTGAACTGAACCTGAGAGAGCATATAAGAAGATCCAATAAGTGATGGTAGTATTAAGGAAAAGGGGGAAAAGCAGCCCTGTGCTGAAGGTAAATTGAGAATCTGTGGCGAGAGGAGTCACAGGCAGCCAGACGTTCAATATTTAGAGCTGAGCTCTGCTCCTGCCTCACCGGTCAGGAACGTTCTGAATTTTCACTTCCTTCTCTGAAAGAAAAGGAATCCAAATAACACAGCCTGGGTTTTGATGGTAAAGGCTATGTCTGTCTAGATCTTAATGTAAAAAAGGGAACACATTTTGTTTGAAGGTTGCAGCCGCTGGCATCTGCTCAGCTGATTATGAATTTTTAACCACCGCTCTCTGTATCGCAGACTCTGCCCCGTTTTGTTTGAGTGAAGCTGAGGGTGTTACCCCGGGGATGACCTTGTCCCACTGTGCTGGTCCCACCAGGCCTGGTGGCCCCTGGCAGCCAAACCAGCTCCTTTCCTTTTCCAACAAGGAGAGCAAAAGCCCTTTAAAGCTTGGGAGAGGAAAAATTCCTGACAAATAGTAAAATTCGGCCATCAGTATTGCAGACAGTGCTTGTCTTATGGAAAGCAAGATTTGTCAGCTAACACAGGTTTCCAAAAATAGGTATATTTCTATTTTAAAATCTGTTAAACTACAAAGATCTCCTGGTTTTAATCCTGGGTTTACACATATGTATGTATTATTAATAGGTTTTTTTTAGGTACATTCACCACAAAACCTGGCTGACATTCCTATCACTTCCACTTCCATCAAACTTCATGCTAATCTACTGCAGAAATTGATGCAACTTTGGAGCTGAAAAGCTTTCCCTAACAGAGTATAAATACTGATTAGGCTCAGAGTATCAACTGGTGCCTACATGAAATATTCAACAAAGAGGTCAGAAATCCTATTTTCAGATGCAGAAACTTCAGGGGCAGATTTCTGAAGATGGGAAAACAGTATTTGGGGTTTTTTTTGGAAAAGGATACCGGGGATCGGGGAAGCGCAAAGTTATTTATGAGGAAACTATTAGAATTGTGCCGGCACTGATGGACTCAACCAGGGCAGCTGGCAGCCTTCATCCCACCAGGCTAAAAGAACTAGACTAAGAACAAAAATATGTTGGGGAAAAAAAAGGAAAAAAAAAGGAAAAAGTTTACCAGGAAAAAAAAATGACAGGGCAGGAAAAAAAAAGGTACTTCTTGTTTCGAGGCTGCAAGAAGGGAAAAGAGCTACAAGTGCTTGACTGTTCTTAATCTTAACGTGTAAACACCTGGAACAGCCAAGGGCTTCTTAGCCAACAGAGAAAGGTGAGAGAGTCTAAGAAGAATCATACCCTAGATTTTGTCAGAAGATTAAGAGTGCTAGAGCAAATACCCCGTTCGCCTTTAACTGCTTCATCTTTTCTAAAGCCAAATCCCTCATTAATGCGCTTACACCAGAAAAATTGTATCAATAAACCTCATGCTGAATCCTTGCAAAGGAAAGAAAAGAAGCCTCTCTTCCTATTACAGTCTTTCTGTAAAATGTATATATCTTTGGGCAGAAGAGATCGTTTTTTTTACCTGACAAGAGTAAACGCTTCTAGTTGAGGCAGCTGTAGGCGTAATTAATTGCAGGAGGAAGTCTGTTTTCACACACCATCTACATAAATCACAGATTCAGGTACATGTATTTTTAATAAGTGCACCTTAAAAGCACGGATGAAATAAAATCACCTCAATATTTCAAAAGCAAAATTATTAAAGGTTTGATTCTCTTTCTGCCTAGACCCAGCATCGCCTTTGCTGAGCGATGGGTGTCTCTTGACATCGAATACACGTGAAGCCGAGGGAAAAAGAAACCCATCAGAACAGGAATATAATCTAAAGCAATGGTTACAGAGTACGTGTTCTGCTGCTGCTCCATCAATACCTCAAACAAACCAAAAATCTTGTTCAAGTTTTCTTTTGAATTTTCAAGTCTTTGATTTTACTACTTTTCTTACTTTGGATTCGGGGGGTTTTTTTTGTTCATTTGTTTTATTTAGTTGATTTTTCTACCAGTCTACAGCAGGAGGGTTCTCACGTGCCCCTATTGTACAGCCCAAACCAATGAAACTGCTAATGGTCAGGTATTCACAACATCTCATGCAGGTGATGTGCAGCAACTGCTGATGCCTAAAATAACCTGAAGCAGGAGAAAGAGCCCTCCTGGTAAATACAGGTTACCAGAGACGCTAATCCAAGGGCAGTAAATTAAAGTAAGTTAATGGTACGTCTTCTTTTCAAGATTTTCCAACTAGGACAAGAACCAGACCTGATTTTTTTTTGTTTTTACTTATTGTTTACATTTTCAGCCTTTTCACAGGCTGAATGATTTGCCTGTGAAATGATTTTCATTTGAAAATGAAAAATGATTTGCCTGCGAAAAGGCTGAAAATGTAAACGATAAGTAAAAAAAATAAAAGCATGATTTCTTCCCATTCTTTTCACGAGAATGGAAACAGCTGACAGCAAGCCAGGCCTCCATGAAAATAAAATATCTATTGGGATTCTGGACAACCAGTTAAACCTACAAACCACCTGTGGAAGGTGCTGGGCGCTCAACTCTCACGACTTGGGTGGGCAAAGGACGGCGCCCAGCTCTCAGCCCTTTCAACCCCAAACCTTTCCTCCACACATGAAAGCGCTCCTCCATCGCCCATCGTGGCAGGTACTTGCCCCCTGCACTGGGGACAAAGGAAAACAGATAGGTTTCTTCCCACAACATGCAGCACCGCTGTTTTACCAGCCGCTTTCCACCTCTGCGATACGGTGGCCACCTTCCACACTCAGCAGCGTGTCGGTATTTAGTCAGGAGCAGTGATTTAGTCGCCCAGCTGCCAGAGTACTTTACACACTTAAACAGGCATATTCTGAGCAGGCACTTAGAGGAGAGAACAAAAACCTTCCTTTTTTTTTTCCTCCCCCCTCAGTCTCTTCCACTTTTGCATGCTAATTGCCACGCTCACGCAGCTGAGAGATTCCAGCAGGCTGGAAAAGCTCTTCCATGCTGTTTTGCCAGTGTGCTGTGGTCCTGCCCTCCTGCATCCCTGTTATTCCAAGCCTTTGCCCTCTCCTGAGCAGCAGCCGCCGCCGATTGCGCTAAATTGGGTAGTGGTTTTGGAAGTGAACAAATTGGGACTAGAGAAAGACCCCAAGCTCATTTTCAATTTTGTTCCGAGCTCCTGCTTGAACTCAAGTACTCGGGAAAGCAATAAATAGGCCAGGGCCATAGGGGAACAGCACTTGATGTACATTTGGGTCAGGGGCTACCACTAGGATTTCTTTAGAAATCCAGATGATATTACATTAAGGGGAGGGGAAAAAAAATAAGAAAAGAAAAAAAAAAAAAAAAAAGGCATTCAAACCACAAAAAAAGTTTGGGATGGAACATTTGGGCTACTCACACCCCCGATACTTACTGGGAGGCTGCAATCGCAGGGCAGTAGCAGCAGCGCTGCAAACCAGAGAGAAAAGGGTAAGTGGAACAAAGTTTATTTTACCCAATGACTTACATGTGGTAAACTCACCTCCCCCCACCTCTCCCCTTCCATTTGCAAAGGGGTATTCTACACCTGTACAAACCGCTACTGTGAAAAGACGGGAACTGATGGAGACCATGTAATTTTAGCAAAATCTGTATTTTAGTCTCTAATAAGCCAATAATTTAACAGCAAAATTTCAGTTTTTATCGTTATCAGATAGATCCTTCAGTTGAAGTCACTCTCACGTTATCCAAATCTATTACCATCGTACAATTAAGCAAAATAACGAACCTGCCTGTCCTTTTTGTGTTCTCCCTCCTTGCCCAGATGCCTAACAAGGAACACACCCAGGCAAATTCGGTGGGTGTTTATAAATGGAAACTTTATTAACCCTATGGAGTTTGGTGGGCTGTTTAGTTCAGGTTGGCTTTACTTTCCTCATACACAGGCTGTAAAGAATTTATGTGAGAATGAGCAATTTCAGCTTTGCAGAGAGAGTAGAATCTCTTTATTTTAGAAGGCTCCACTTGCTTCTTTCTTAAGGGACGTTTAATGATGGTGCATAATTACTAGTATGTGAAAGACTTCTGTGGTCATTATAGTTTTGCCTTTTGAAAGAGCAAAGGGGACACTTTGGTATTTGTACAAGTAGATTTGATTAATGGAAACAACAAGTGACCGTTGTTTATCTTGACTCCTTCCATCCCTTCACAGTTGGGCACTGGTTATTATCACTCACTTGGGAGTGAAGGAAAAAGATAAAAGAGCTCTTCTAACACAATGAATCATTCAAAGAAATGACAGAAGGGTACAAAAAAGCAAGAAACATTCACCTTTGCTATTAAGGTCTTTCTCCCTTTACCCTTCAGGGACATCCTGGTGGTTTTCACCAACCCTAAATTTCCTTCCAGGAAGACAAAAAACAATAATCTCAACTTGTTTACAAAATTATCAGAGTGGAACAAAAACTAACCAGAGATGCTTATTCTCATCTTCTTTTAGATCCCGCCTGTATCACCTCAGCAGGCTCCTTGCAGCCCTTTCACCGACTCAAGATACACTGGATTAGAAAGTAGGAAAAAAGTCCAAGAAGCAGGGATGGCAAAGCTAAGAGCTACATTACTAAACAAGGCCAGAAAAGCTGGTTTTGAACACTTACTTTTTGACAGTAATACCATACCTGATGCTAGGGGATCACATGATGGGCTGCCACCTTGGTACAGAGGGAGAAAACCGCAGACAGTAGTAAGGGTACATAAACCACCCTGTAGCCAGTTCAAACCACTAGGGTTAAATACTAGAGTGAACCCCATCAGCCTTGAAATAAAGCCTAAAACGTCACCTGCCAAGGAATTTACTAAGTTTTTCTTTAAAAGGGGGACATAAAGTTGTTAAAGCTTGTATGTATCTGCATCAGTGTTAGTTGTTGGCATCCAAAAAAGTCAAAGGGGACCCTGAAAAAAGGAAAACCTCTTGGTCCTCACAGTCCCCGTTCCTGCAGGTTGTCATGTTGGTTTTAGACCTGCAGGCAGTGCTTTTACCTGAATAGAAAGTTTTCATTCCATTAGATGTAGAACAGCACCAGGTTATAAAGGCCAGAATGTCCATTTACTGATGGGTTTCATTCATAGAATGGTTCAGGTTGGAAGGGACCTTAAAGATCATCGCGTTCCAACGCCCTGCCCTGGGCAGAGACACCTCCCACTATTTATTTATTTTATATTAAAAAAAGCATCTAGTCAGAATATATTTGTCCAGGTTCTAAATGAATGGTAGAAAACCCTGAATGACTTTCTCTCCAGCACTCGTCCCTATGGACAAGCCAATGACTTTGCCAACACAACGGAGCCAACATGAAAAAGCTTCTTCCATGTTTCCACCTTGGCAGCACCATCGTGGTCTCCGAGCAAGATGTACTCAGAAAAGCTGAGCTCACCTTGTCAGACCTTTGGCAACCCGCAGTCAGAAGCAGCAGAAGGTCTGTTCATGCCATGGTATGTGCAGCTTTTGGTGTCTCCCACTGAGCAAAGCCTGCAAAAATCACCTCTTCTGCTTGATATCCAGGGCTCTGTCACGTACAGTTTGCAAATAAACAAAACATGACAAGGTAAATACAAGTTTTGGCCTCGAGTGACAGCCAGCACACTCCCCATCATGCATGATGCCAAGGGAGCAGAGAAATGGAATAAAAACTTACTGTGGTTGATAACTCCTTCCTAAGTGATGATCAGTGACCACTCTGGTGGTGGAGAAACCCCTCAACAAGACCCCATCTGTAATGAACATCCTAACATACTTACAGAAAGGTAGAACTAAAACATCACAATTGCATGAAACACAGGTCCTGGTTAAGAAGTGTGGAAGTCCCACCAGTGAACAGTAAAGAACACACAGGACGCACCAGTAAACTTTAAATCTTTTGAAGTAGTACTACCCAGTCCAAGAGAAAAAGATTTGGAGAAGGAAAAGGGGAAAGGAAGACTTTGCTAACGTTACTACAGCCATCTTCTGTTGCTCTGCAATAAACACCACTCTTCATTTTCACTCTCATATTTTTGTCTTCTAATTTAAGTTTCAGTGTTGGTCAGTTAAAAAAAAATCAGATAAAAATCAGTAACCGCTAATCAATCTATCTTTTCTGAACACAGACACTAATTTGCTTGAAACTAATTTACTTGAAATCAGATTTCAAGGTGACAAACACTAAAACTGCACCTGCAAGTGTCCTGGTGTCAAGGCAGTTGCGGGCCCGGAGCCACATCAGGATTCCACTCAATGAAATCATCTCCGTTTAACAAACTGTCGCAGAGAGAACCGACCCCAAACCACCACGTGGCCGGTTACCCGCTGCCTCCCTCCGTGACTCCCAATTAACTCTCATTATTTCTCAAACACGCCGTCTAACACGATTTCTGGAAGGGCTACGGTATGGTCCTGAGCATAATACAGGGGTATTTTGCACACTGAAAATACACTTTTTTGTCTTTGTTCCCTAAGGCAAGTCTTTTGCCTCTTTTCTTCCTGCTCTTCACAAGGGAACTGGTCTTTTCAAAACACTGTCTTTCAAAAAAAAGAAGAAAAAAAACAAAAAAAAACAACCAAAAGCCCCAGACCTTGAAAAAGTCTTGAAAAAGATTAGGAAGTTCTAAACACATGCACTCTGACTTTCCTTAATTACCAGATCTGTGTCATCTTGTTGTTCTGTGTATTCATACAGGTAAAAAAATCGTGGAAAAGCCAATAAAACCCAATTGAGCCTGTGGTTTTCAGGCTGGAATTTAAGCAGGGCTGCAGGAGGGGAGGGGAGAGACGCTGGGACAGAAAATAAAGCACCTCAAGGCCTTTCTTTCTGGCGCGGCGGCAGCGTTGCTTCAACCCGGCATTTTCAAAGACGACGCTCTCAAAGCCCGCGAAGCCACCTATTCGATCCTGCTCAACTACTGGTGACAAATTTTAATCAAAAAAGAAAC
>VZTM01042675.1:183687-255193 GCA_013400555.1 Jacana jacana | reverse complement strand
AGATCCCCCACCACCCACCCCCCCCAACAAAACCAAAAAAAACCCCAAACCTGGAGAGCTCATTCAAAAAAGAAATTAGTGAAAAAAACTTTGGTCGTCTCTCATCAGTGAAAACTGATTTAGTTATGCAAATTACTGCTATGAATATTAAACCACTGATGAAAGGTTTTTAATGAAGGGATCTTTTGTTTTGGAAATGCAAGGGTATATGCTTTAATTTCTTGCTAATTTACTGTTCTTTGATAATGTTCGCATTTTCCCCAAAGTGACTCCGCTGATGGGTTTAATACTGTGAATAGAACTACAGGCCAACAATACTGGTTTTGACAAGCCTTCCCCAGTGTAACTATAGATCATGATTTGCAGCCCCTTATGCACAATTCTATTAGGGTGAATTTTGTCTACAGGGCTTTCCATGAAATGAATTCTCATTTTAATGTTAGCCTCCTGCAGTTTTTAATTTTTAATCTGTAATATGAAATTGCAAATTTTACAAACATCATTTGAAAAAGCCACTAGGACAGAACCGAATGCCAAAGTTTACATATTGCCTAATTAGACTGTTATGAGAAGCAGCTTATCAATGTCAAGCCAAAGATCATCAAAAAATCCAATTACTAATTTGAAAAACACATATATTTATGGGTTCATTTTGTTTAATTTGCATCCGATTAGCTTAATAATTGTTTAAAAACTGTATTAGGGTTAATAATTTTGGTTCAGCTAGCAACACACCTGGGCAGCCAAAGTGGTTTAACAAATTAGTTGGCCGCCCTGCCTAGAATAAAACTCAGCCATAATCTCCTCCATCGTAAAGCCCGGGGAACCCATTACTCAGACAAGGCAATTTTAAATAGGAAAAGGTATTAAATCTGCTTGCAGCTCTATCAGGGGTCAAACACTAAGGAGGAAGGACCAGTCTGTGTGGGGTCTCCTGGACCATTCCGGAGGAGGCACCTCATTGTGTCTTTAAGAGCCAGCCAAGAGCTGCGTGGCCATCCTAACCCGGGGCAGGATTGTGCCTTTTCAAAGCTGGCATTAAAAGGGGGATAAGAGTGTGCAACACAAGGGGTTTCCTTCTTAAATAAATTTATGTGAAACTTTCAAAGTTTACATTTATGCCAACAGCAATGGAGAGGTCTGTGAAATAGGCTTTATGGTCGGACTCGATGGTCTTAAAGCATCTTTTCCAACCTAAAAGATTCTCTGATTCTATGAAGTGGGTGCACCATCCAACATTAGTTGACAATTTTAACTCAATCGCTCTCCCATTCTGCCCCGACCTTGCCTTGGTGAGCCCAATGGCGTCCCAAGAGAACACAGGAGCTGGCCAAGAGGGAAGTGTTGACACTGTGGACAATCCCCACTCCTGTGGCCAAAAACAAGCTGGGAAGAGGTGGATAAGGAAGGTGGTGGCCACGTTTACATCAGATGACATGAACTGGCCTCTTCTCACTGTGGCAGGACGAGCATCTCGGTCCTGAAACTCAAAAGTCAAACTGGGTCCATGACTTCCATTATTAAAACGAGAGCGTGGTTGAGAAGGGCCAGCTTTTGCCTGGGGACACTCGTCTTTCCCTTTAGTTAATGGAAAGGAGGAGGCTTCTCTAGAGGGTGAATAAGAGCACAAACCCAGCTTAAGTGCCCTGGAGGAAGCGCCATGTCTCTGCTGACTGCACAGGGATCTTGGGAGGCAAGTCTCCCGGTGATCAAATTAGTCTTTGTGCCTGCCTCCATCCCTAATTGCTATGAGGTGTACCAGCTAACGAACTGGGGAGAGTAACAAAGGAAAGGGAGAAAAATTAGCTGGTGCTAATTGGTGGTGTCGACTTTGCTGCTAGTAATCACACATATTTTAAGAGAAGGGCTACAAAGTAAGGCACAAACCCTAAAAGCCACTAAAATATACGTCTGTACATATGTAACAACTGAATGATTGTATCTTGGTAAATTGACAGACTTCAACAGATGAAAATCAGTGGTTTTTCTCCTGGTCCATCCACCAGATCAGACTGCTGGAAGTCTCCGCTTTACTTGTAAATCTAGTTGCAGGCTCTGACTGGAAACATGTTCTTGGTGGGTTTGATTGAAAATTATTTGGCCCTTGACTTGTCTTACCCCTGATTTCTGACAAAGTGACCTCTCCTAGAGGGTCTCCCCTATTTAAAAGCGGATCATTCAGAGCTTTACGAACTCACACAAGGTCTTAATTACAAAGTTCACGACACACAGTTTTGGTTTGCTGGTGGAATCCCTTCTCCTCCAAAGAAAAGCAAGGATTCACAACAGTGTGAGACTCCCCTGGGAAATGGACTTCAGGGAGTTAAGAAAAGCCCAGTATTCAAAACATAACATTTACAGCTCCCATTAGCTGATTTCTAGGGAAATTTGTTTCACCTTAAGAGCACTAAGTCCTGCATCTTTTCCTGACCTTCACACACACTGAATTTCCAAACACTTCTAGAGCTGCAAAACTAAATATATTCAAGAAAGACATAGATGCAGCTCCCTCCGAAAGTAGCAGGAGAAAAGACCATCAGCTCATTCCTCTGCCCCAACAGTAACCATTTAAACGCCCTTACATTCTTCCATGCCTACATACAGCAGCCAGGAAAAACCTCCCAATAACTGCAGAGCACCCCGGGTTCCGTTCCACCACGTTAGCCCTTCTAAAACTATGTCTTTTCCTATAAAAAAAAAAGCATTATGATCCTCTCACTGAAGGAAATCTCCTGAACTGCAGCGCTCAAAAGCAGATGTACCTGGATACAGAAACGCTTTTTCCCTCCCCGTGTTTATCGGGTACAACTCTCCTTAATTCTGAATCCTGACTGCGGGTCTCTGAGTTCAGAAGGCATTTAGCAGGAAATAACACTTCCAGTTTGCTTTCTACACACTGAAATGGTACATTTTCTTTCCTTCCTGAGTGTAAAATACCCAGTGAAAAGGCATCTTTTGAAAAGATACAGTGTTCAGGTATCACGGAACAGAAATCACAGTTTTTAAGGACATGGCCCCCTTTTCCCAAATGACAAATAACTGAGAGCCCCCATACAGGAACGATACCCAGTTTGGGCTGGGCAAGTACACGCCTTTCCATGGGACCAGCACAGCTTTCACTGGCTTCTAGTTAAATTTGATACTTTACAGTGAAATTTAGTGGAAAGTTTTACCCATCGCTACTTCTGCCCTCTACCCTGAGAAGCTGTGGCTGCCAAACATCAGGTTTGGACTACAAGAGTGTATTTTAGCCACACGCTGTCCTGCATTCTACTGGAATGCAAAAAATCCCTCTTGGAAAAGAAAATAATCAAATAATCAAACTGTACTATATTGATATGGAGAGCTTGCTTAAACAACTCATTAAAAAAATATCAATTTTTCTTAAGTCTTTCCAATACACTGACGGTTTCCCCGTTTTTCAGGCTTTCACCTATGGCTTCTTTCTGTGTCATGCACAGGACTTGAAGGAAAAGTGCCATTGGCAGCGCTTGGCACAGGCTGACAGGTACTCAGAGCCCTGCTTAGGCACAGGGAGGGACTCCTGTGGACCATAAAAACCTATTAGTATCTACCCTGAGCGCCACAAAAAGCTGTCAGACCACCCCATATACCTGCCAGTTAAAATTCTAGTCGGGTTCCCATCACCCTTCTTAGAAATATAAAAGGCAAGGTTACTTCACAACACGTTCTTCAAGGTTTTTTTGCCTCCACAAACAGAAGCCTTTGAAGTGCACCTTCCTCTAGTCACAAGCCTGAGAGCATTCCCTCCTCAGGACTTTTGCAGATGTGTGTAACCTCACATGGAATTACATGGCATTCTCTAATTTTTTAAAAAGTCTCACCTGCCTCTGGTTTTTTGGGTTGGGTTTTTTTTTGTGACCTCCTTCTGAGTATCAGCCAGAAATTATCTTCTAAAGGAAGAGGGAAGGACGCTCAAGCAGGAATCTATAGAGACAACAGCCTCAAAGATCATCAATTACCTGCTACCTTTTTGTCTTTGAGAATTGCCTCCATCGGATCCGGCCTTGGGGAAATTATCAAACCTGAGAGTGTTTACCACTCCGCATCAAGGTTAACGACTACAATCACACGCCTCTCTCCAAATAGCATCGCACCTCGGTGTGGAGCCAGGAGGGGAACCTCATGGAAGGATCCAAATTAAAAGGTGGAAAACTCAAACCACTACAAGCTCTCTTTCCCTACCCCAGGTAATTAAGCAGCTGATCTCACTCTCAAGAAACTCTTTAGAGCCAAGAGGTTACAGCATTCGGAAAGGATATTGGATATGAAAGAGACTGTCAAGAACAGACAGAACTCTGGCATTGATTACAACACAGGTTTGAAATATTAAGATCCAGTTTTGTTGTCAGGAATTTTTTTGGAATGTTTTTAAACCTTCCATGACAATCAAGTTTCTTCCTCAACCTTATTTATGGAAATAAATAGTCCATATATTGCAAATATAATGTCCATGTAATGGAAATAGAAAGTCCATATATTTTTACTAAGCCTGGAGATCAAATCTGGAGCACTAGTTCTCACAGTGAACTCATGTGACAATCAACAGCAAAGGAGTGCAAACACCATCAAAAAGCTGCTCATAGCAACACTCCTAGATAAAGAGGGTAACATCTCCTGCTTAAACAATAAACACCCCAGAGCTGTTTAGAAGGCGTGTAGGTCTGGCACTGTGGGACACAGGTTAGAGGTGGGCTTGGCCCGTTAGGTTTACAGCTGGACTCGAGGATCTTAAAGGTCTTTTCCAACCTAAACAATTCTATGATGCTCAGTACCTTAGGCAGTCAGCTCTCTCTATTCAAAACAAGGCTTGAAATGTGTATTTCCTCTTCACTACTGCTTGAAGATCAGTGATCAGGTCTGAGTACTGCGTTGACTAACAGCCCAGTCCTAGAAGGTTCTGTGATCACAGTTAGTAAGGTGTGACCATGCTCTCAAACACAAAAAACAAACCAGAAATATCCCGTCTGTATACTCATTTTCTTACTATTTCCACATTTTAAAGTCATACAAAGCAACAGCCTTTTAAAGAGCTTATATTGTACCATGCCTGAAAAAAATTATTGATCTTTTGTTGGTATTTCTGGAATATCATTGTTTCTTTTGGACAGAAAAAAGACATTTGGTTTAGTCTTTCATACTGTAATATTCAGATATATCGAATTGAAAAAAAAACCCCACCCAAACCCCATCAAACCTGTACATTCTTTGGCACCACTTGGTTCTTACACTGTTCTTTTCCCCTCTCCCCACCCTCTTTGGCCTAAAGCAACCGCTGAGGAAAGGCTGGCAGTTACAGGCTTGATTTTTTAAAATGTTACCTGACCAGGATATCCCCCACCGCTACTTAGTTTTCTATTGCCTCTTTTGAATAGATTTGCAGATATAAAAACATGTATTTACATAGAAACACGTAAATACAAACACAGCCATGGACAACTCTAAGCACGTTTTTATGCATCCCTGTCCTGGTTTGAGGTAAAACAAACCAGATTTCTGTTCAGTAGTTTTACTTTTTTAGCTGGGCCTCTTCTAACTGACTAAAGTCTGAAATTAACAGCACGTTGTTCAGAGACTGTTCCGTCTCACAGTGATCAGACCTGACTATACCAAGGGATGGTGCAGAGAGGCCCTGGCTTATACTGATTGCTAGAACAACCAAGGGCAGGGAGTTTTGTTATTTGCCCCGTTGGAGGGTGGGAAGCAGAAAAGCATCGAGGGGTCACACTTGTAGGGAGGAATGGACAGGACAGGGGACCCAAACTCTCCAGAATCCAGCTCCTGTCAGTCACCGAGTCCAGCCTGGGACGTTCACTGGTGCTGCTGGTGACGTGATCGTCGTCCTGGGAGCCTGATAGGGTTTTGTATAGACTGTACACTTTTTCCTTTCTTTTATACTTTATAATTTTTCTTTTTAGTATTTATTATATTACTATTATTTATATTTTCATTAGTTTAGTTTTTTTCTAAACTCCTGAATCTCTTAATCTTTTCCTCTCTTTTCCTTAGAGAGGGGGGGGAAGAGGGGTCATCATCTGTCTGATTGGTCAAAACCAGGACAAAACTCTAAATCATTACGAAAAAATACAACACAAATGATTTGGGTTTTTTTACCATTATCAAGCAAAAGCTTTCTAGGACACAGGCATTAAGAGCAGTGAAGCATATACAGAAAGCTCATTACAGTCTAAATTCCCAATCAAAACACCCTAACGAGGTGGATGAGCAATGCACTATCCAGGACAGAAAAGCTTTGCTGTGGACAAACACCTCAGGGCAACACCTGCCCGACAGGGATCCCTCCTGATCTTAAGAGCTGCAAAACCTCTTCCAACGCTAGAGGTCACCTCTTTCTCCATCTTTAATTTTCACATGGTGCCACTTAGAAATTCTGCAAGTGCTTCTTCAAATGAAATATAAACTGCATTCTATCCACTGAGCACGGGAGGATTAGCTGTATCTTGGTTGCAATCACTTACAGCTCACGCTCTGGGACAGAAAATGACACCGTAACCGTGCTCCCAAAGGTTAATAAACTGAGGCGGCTGATAGTTATCAGTATCTCCTCACAGAGCATTTTACAATTTATAGCAAGTAGGAGCACCATCTTGGAACTCTTTTAATGTAGTTTCACTTCTACTGTATTTCAGCTTTATGTTAATTTTTGCACAGAGACCCAGGTTTTTCCTTGGCATATTCACTTACCACAAGACTTAGAAATAACAGCCTGGTTTTTAGCAGACACTGTGGCAGAGTAAAAACAATTGTGATTCGCACCTTTAAAACCTCCACCACCTATTCTGGGTTCATTTTCTGATTCCCAAGGAGTTTCAATAGAAAAGAAAAAGCCAGAAGTACTTTACCCCATTTCTGTATCTGCCCAGCTGATTTCATCTTCTTATTGGGACGATCAAGAAAAGCAGAACTCTTACCAGGGACAAATTTACAAGAGACAGACACCAGAGTATGACAGTTTGGGAATTATTTCATCAGCTGTTCTGCAGTTCTAGAGGGCTTTTTCTTTTTTTAATCTAGGCATTAAGTTTCCTGAATAGGCACAAAAATGTGGCTGTTATGAGCATTTATATTGTACTGATGGCATATATTTTGGAAACATCAGCATTTTCCTGAAAGGGCCTCAGAATAGGTGTAAACAAGAGATGGCAAATAACACATGGTATGAGATGACACCCACACATTCACACATCCCCATTTGTGAGGTGTTTGAGGGAAGATTAACTTCTTAACTAGAGACACTTCTCTCTACTTGAGAACAAATCACAAAGTAGTTTTTGTGGGCTTTCTTACACAAAATAATTCCAGGGTTTGTATTTTCTCTCATTACAAACTGACTGTGAAGTTCAGGAGATGAGAGAATGGCTGGAGAGCAGCCCTGAAGAGAAGAACTTGGGAGTGATGGTGGATGAGAAGCCCACCACGAGGCGGCAGTGCACACTGGCAGCCCAGAAAGCCAACCCCATCCTGGACTGCATCAAAAGCAGCGTGGCCAGCAGGGCCAGGGAGGGGGTTCTACCCCTCTGCTCTGCTTGTAAGACCCCACCTGGAGAGTCCTCAATACCATAAGGACATGGAACTGTTGGAACAGGTCCAGGGGAGGGCCACAGATATTATCAGAGGGATGGAGCACCTCTGCTGTGAAGACAGGCTGAGGGAGCTGGGCTTGCTCAGCCTGGAGAAGAGAAGGCTCCGGGAGACCTTAGAGCAGCCTTCCTGTATCTGAAGGGGCTACAGGAGAGCTGGGGAGGGACTCTCTGTCAGGGAGTGGAGTGACAGGACAAGGGGTAACGGCTTTAAATTGGAAGAGGGGAGATTTAGATGAGATACCAGAAAAAAAATTCTTTGCTGTGAGAGTGTTGAAACGCTGGCTCAGAGAAGCTGTGGCTGCCCCATCCCTGGAGGGGTTCAAGGCCAGGCTGGAGGGCACTTTGAACAATCTGGTCTGGTGGAAGGTGTCCCTGCCCAGGGCCAGAAGGGGTTAGAACTCAATGATCTTACAGGTACCTTTCAACTCTAACCATTCTATGCTTCTATGAAAGAGTCATTTCCTCTCAGTCCCCATGAATTCCTACGATGCCACAGCTCATCTCTGTCATTGATATGGTTCTCCAAAACTGACATTTTCTAGTACCAGCTCCCAAACTGTCCTGTGCAAATTCATGAACCACTGGAGTGTTACCTCGTAGTGCCCTGAGTGCTGGACTGGAGGAAGAGCAGCCAGAAGATGGGTGAGGCGGTCTTGGTCCACAGATCACCATTCACTTAGGACTGGAACAGGCAGATATTGAATGTATAAAGTATGAATTACACAGTGTGGTTAGAAACAGGTCAGCTGAAGTAAGAGAAAACAATAGTTCCTATTAATCATACTGCAAATCAGCGCTAAAAGGTTCGTCTCATCCAGCTGCATTCCGTTCAGCTAGGAAAGACCTGAGATATTTAAACAGCTTCTTAATCCACAGCTGAAAATCTAAACTTGCATTTCATGTTGTGACTTGCTTTCAATGAAGGGGATTTTGTCATGGGAACGTAAATCCTTATTTAACTATTTTCTCCCTAAGGTCACATATGCATCCACTCAAAGCAGTCCTCCAAGGACGCCTGAAGAGAAGTGCCAAGAGTCTGCCACTCTTCCTACTAGTGTCGTGAGGACCAGGGTGGTTTTGAAGAGTAAAAGGACAAAACCACCAAATCATCTTTTAGAAAGAATTTCTCAATCTGTCTGAATTGGCTAATTAAGACCTATTTTCTTAAGAGAGACATTTCTCTGGTATCTCGGCAGACACAGCCAGCAGCGGACAGTGCAACCTGCAGCATCTTCTGTGGCTTATATTATACATATATGTATATTAGATAAATATAAGAGTAAATAGAAATAATGAGACTTTTAACAAATACTCAGAATAGATATTTTAAAAAAATAACAATCTACTACATCTACTATAAGCTGCAAGTCTCATCCTTCTGTTAATAGTGGTTTTGTGTATTTACATGATATCTTTACATTTCAGCTCCATTATGTGGCCTCTTAATATGACTGAATGATTCAATATGTAACACACTGAAACCATTAAAAACTCAACACGTTTTGTTTAAGGAAGCAAAACCCTCAGCCATAGCCTTCAGCAAGCAAAGCACAGTCCTGCTACCTGTTTCTCTTTCCAACCAGCCAAAACAATCCAGGTTAGAGGAACAGCAGTGGAAGTGGGAAGGATGAGGCCTTCACACTTGGTATTTACTGGCTAAGCCATAAAATACCAAAAAAGGCTGATCTTTCCCCAGCTCCAGACAAAGCAGCCACCTGAGGCAGGATGGCCTCCTCCAGGGCATCTGCTGAGATGGTCCCCTAGGGACCCAGACCGCCCAGTTTCTCCATCATTACACCAGCCTTCCTCAGCCTCCCTCATTTGACTTTTTAACAATACTTACAATCACAGAATGGTTTGGGTTGGAAAGGACCTTAAAGTTCATCCAGTGTCACCCTCTTGTCCTGGGCAGGGACACCTCCCACCAGACCAGGTTGCTCCAAGCCCCATCCAGCCTGGCCTTGAACCCCTCCAGGGATGGGGCAGCCACAGCTTCTCTGGGCAACCTGGGCCAGGCTCTCACCACCCTCACACCAAAGAAGTTCTTCCCCACATCTCAGCTCAATCTCCCCCCTTTCAGTTTAAAACCATGCCCCCTTGTCCTATGGTCCCCCCTCCCTGATCAAGGATCTTTCCTGGAGCCCTTTTAGACAGGTGACAAACCAACTCCATTAAAATTTGACCAGGATTCCATTGATAAGGATCTGTTTTATAACTCAGCAACCTTATTGGATTGCGTGTACTGCGTTTGCTGTGTGCTTGACAGCTGTTAAGTTTCAGGTTTTTCAGTTATTATTTAAAGTTCATTTAGAGTGGGCTTTAGCTGCTCAACAGAAAACAAACACAGAGCAGCTATTTTCTTGTGGACTGGAGCTCAAACTAATAAGCCCAACAAGCTGCCGAGGATGCCGCCCCACTCAGTGCTCATGGCCTCAATTAGAGATGGTGTGGCCCATTCTCAGAGGCACCCTCCAAAACAGAGCGGTTTTCTCAGAGCCATCGCCTTCAGACAAAGAGTCTTGCCCTCTGCTTTTAACACATATCATTAGGCCAGAAATTACTGCCTTGAGGAACTACAGATTGATATCAAAGAGGGAAAAGAAAGAGAGGTGCGAGCACTTGCACACGCTTGATTCTGTTATGGAAGTAAGAGAAGAGGGAAAACCTAGACTTGGATCCCAAAACCTGCGGGGCTCACCTGGAAGATGGGTATTTCCATCCAAATGCCTCAAAAAGGTGAAGCATTTCCTCTTCCCAACCACATTCCAGAGCGTGGGCTACCGAGCTGACCCCAGGAGAACGCTGCTGTACTGCTGCAACCAGGACGGGCAGTGGGGAAAACTCCTCGCGGTGCGGTGAGATGGCAAGGTGGAAGCTGAGCAGCTGTTGAGCAGAAGGGCAGGTTTTGAGCAGAAAGGCCAAGTTTTGAGTCAAAACCTTCCCACAGAAGGATCAAACAGCGAACAGAAATGCCACGAGGGCATAAATGATTTTGAGCTGGACATCCAGGAAAAGGAGCATTCTCCAAGACAAACCACCTCTGCAACATAAAATACACAGATGAACACAAGGGCACGTACAGCAACGCTCTCCCGAGGGATCTACCTTGGTATTACACTTAGTATTTCGTTTTCTCTGGATGTTTTTATTTATATTCCAAGAAAACAACGGGGGATACTTCTAGGAAGCAGGCAAAAAGGGCTGACAGAGCATTAGGTTCACAAAAGGTGGAGCTCTGGAGTCAGTTGTGCAAGTAGGTAGATCCATCAACCAAGTGCAAGGGAAAGAGACCACCCTTTTGCAACTGGAGGAATTCCCCACCCAGCTGGGAGTTAATATAAACACAGATCTAATAAAACAGGTAGAATTCCAAAGAATTCTTGGAAAGTAACAATCCAGAACTACTGCTTCAGCTGCTCTGGACAAGATGTGTGAAGCTACACAACCACAAGGTTGGGAATAGAGCAGATCCTCTGCCGTAAATGATTAAATGTTCCGGGTAAAGACGGTCCTCACATCTGGAAGGCTTAAATCACACCTGGAGAAGACTCCTCGATGCTATCAGCAATGACCAGCACCACGTGCTGGCTCTAATCACAACCAAGGCTTGGGGGGGGGTCACTTATTTCCAGAGGAACAGCAGAAAGCACGTCACCAGGGTGGAGCAAGCACAGGCGGGGAGCAACAGAGCAGATTTGAAAACACAACTCCATCTACAGCATCTTACACTTCAGATCTACACACTAGGGCTGAATCTAGGAAAAGAAACAAAGCAGTGCATTATCAGAGAATAACCTGCCCCAAGCACTTAAAAAACTATGGATATGGACCCAGCACACCCCACATATGAAAAAAATAAAAGCCAAATAACTTTATAAATTTTCTTCACAATGTATCAAATCTGAGCTCTGGATGCCCAGGCAGCATCCAAGGCATTTCTCACTTCACCTGACTAGAGATTAAAGTCAGGTTATAAGAGATATATATATATATATATATAACCTGAATAAGAGATATATATAACCTGAATAAGAGATTTCCAAACAAGAACTCAGCTGAAAAGGCCATTCGTTATCATTCCCCCAAAAAAAGCTGACAAAACCATCCAAACAAGACAGAACTGACCAGGCTGAGGGGACCTTTCAGACCCATCCATCAACCCAACACTGCCAAAAGCCACCACAAACCCACGTCCCCCCACACCACCCAACTGTCCTCCTGTAAATCACCTCTAACTCCTCATAAATTTAATTCTCATCTTAATATCAGACAACAATCAGGTGCCCAAGGTGAATTTTCTCCCCTTCTGCACTTAATACAGGAAGAGGAAGCTGTAGAAGACCCAGGGTAGGTTCTCAAAACCGTGCCATGTGGCTGGAAAGAACAAATCCTCGAAATTCCCTTGTGGGAGGACAGTAATTACACATCCTCAACTGTTCTAAAGGAAACACACCAAGTCCCAATTTATTAAACATTTTTAATGACTTATAAATCTGCACTTTTAAGTACAAAACACTTAAGTTGCTCTATTATTTTTTTTTTAAATTATCAATATTTCAGCACAATTCTGCCAACGCATCTATGGGTTTTTAAAAAGTATTTGCAGAACTGCAATAGCAGGAAAAAAAACA
Source organism: Jacana jacana (assembly GCA_013400555.1). Classification (NCBI taxonomy): domain Eukaryota; kingdom Metazoa; phylum Chordata; class Aves; order Charadriiformes; family Jacanidae; genus Jacana; species Jacana jacana. Next base: position 242,937 of record VZTM01042675.1, on the reverse strand, counting down.
AACATAAGCACATGAAAAATCTCAGCAGAAAGTAAGGCAATAGGGCTTCCTGACAGCTGTACTGATTAACAGACAAAGAGGGATATAGAAACTGCTACAAAAAGGTTCATGTTTAAGCTTGCAGCTCTGTGCAAGCACCCCGTGGTGTAGGGCCCAGCGCACATCGACAAATCTATTAAGCAGGAATCGAGGCTGTGCCTGTAAACACAGTCACACGTATGTTCTGCTATCTGCTGCAGTGACCGAGCTACAAAACCCGAGTGCAAATCAATTCACATTAAAAGCCCTGCAATTTCAATTACTGAATTGATTTAAAAGCTGGTTCCGTGAGTGTTAGGGCTGCTTCCTTGCTCTTGCGCTTGCTCTGGTGGTCATCCTCCTGCCCGTCCCTTCCGCAGCCCGAGCAGCACGCACAGCCCCTTCGCCGAGCTCTTCTTTAGCTTCGGTTCTTTTGCCTCTTTGTAGGGATCCATTTTCATCCTTCCCTATTGGCACACACACACACACACAAAGAAAAAACAAACCCAGAACAAACTGTAAATCTGTATCATAAATCAAACATTTTACACAAAATTCAATCCTCTGTTACGCTGTTTTTAAAGGAAACGTCCCTTCTGACTACATTCCAAGGATTCCTTCTCTGAACTCAACAAACCAGTTACTAACCCCATCTTTATGCACATCCAGTATCCTTTAAGAGGGATCCCCGAGGAGTAACAGCTATTTCTGAAAGTAGGTTAACATTAATGAGAGCACCAAACCCAATTAGCTACCGTTTTAGCTAAAATTCTTTGTACTCCTCTGTAAAACTAAAACATGGTCAACAGAGAAGAATTATCCTGCTAAAACGTAGCTCCAGCAACTCTTTTACGGTCCAGATCAAGCTGGAAAGTCAGGATGGTACCCCCTAACTTTTCTGTCCTATCCAGATACTTAAGTTGCTCCAAGAGAGAAGCATCAACCCAAGCACCAGACATAGAAATTGTCCCTAAATTCCATGGGGGGGGCGAGGTGACCTCCCCAAGAGAGACCATCCAGGCAGGGAGCACAGCATCAGAAGGAATCAATCATTGGGCAAGTCAAGATATTTTGTTTCAGGAAAGCAGTAAAGAGCCAAGGAAAGAAAACTCAATGAACAAAGACAAGATACATGGCAACAGACAGGGGTGTTACATGAGGATAAGCACACCCAAGAGAAAAGGGAAAGAGCCACAAAGAAACTAACCAAAGGGCACAGATAAACCACAGTAAAGTTTGTAACACAACTTGGCAGGACGTTCCTCAGCTCGTAGCTCTCAAGATCCACTGCTATTTCCATTTGCCGATTCAGAATAATGGAATCATTGAGGTTGGAAGAGACCCTTGGGATCATCAAGTCCAACCATCAGCCCTACTCTACCAGTTCTCCCCTACACCAGATCCCTCAACACCACATCTAATCTACTCTGAAACACAGTCAGGGATGGGGCCTCCACCACCTCCCTGGGCAGCTGATTCCACTGACTGATCACTCTCTCTGGGAAAAACTTCTTCCTCATGTCCAGCCTAACCCTACCCTGCTGCAGCTTGCAGCCATTCCCTCTTGTTCTATCACTAATTGCCCGTGAGAAGAGACCAGCACCAACCTCCCTACAGTGCCCTTTCAAGCAGTTGTAGAGAGGGATGAGGTCTCCCCTCAGCCTCCTCTTCCTCAAACTAAACAATCCCAGCTCCCTCAATCGATCCTCATAAGCCTTATTCTCCAGGCCTCTCACCAGTTTCATGTCCCTCCTCTGCACTCGCTCCAGCACCTCGATATCTCTCTTGTGTTGAGGTGCCCAGAACTGGACACCAGACTCAAGGTGTGGCCTCACCAGTGCTGAGCACAGGGGGACAATCACCTCCCTGCTTCTGCTGGTCACACTATTCTTTATGCAAGACAGGATGCCACTGGCCTTCTTGTCATGGATTAAGTGAGAACATATTCTAGAAGAGCACAAAGACACCTGAATATCCCAACAGAGAAATAATGCATGTCATGTCCCAAAAAACCCTTCGACTTAGGAAAAACATCTTGTTTATATGAAATCCCATAAACTCTACTTATGCCTTCGTGCTGGGCTGAGGGGCTATGTCAGAGCATGGCAGCCCACAGCAACACCAGGGTTGTGTATGCTATTGTTAGATCTAGAAATAACTGAGCTAGACTTCAAAAATAGAAAGCAAATTCTTCCCTCACCTGATTTTAGCTTTTTGGACAGGACAGCATCCGCTGGCAACCGCCGTTTTCTGCCGTGAGAGGCGGAAGTTGCCCGTTGTACAGGGTTAACCTCCTCCTTCCCAGACTGATCACCGTCTTCAGAACCAGTGGGTGTCACACACACGTTCTGAGTTCCTGAAGCGTCACTGTTTCTTGACAAGTCCCCACATTTATGGCTAGAAGTTGAAGTAGCTGCCTCTGATGAGAATTCAACCTTTATCTTTTTGTTCCTTAATTGCCTTGTTTGTTCCTGGGGTGGATTTTCTAAAGATGTGTCTTCACCTTCTTTAAGAGTTTTCTTCCTTTTGCCCCTCCCTGATGCATTTGCTTTTGCCTGCACAGTTTTATTTCCCAAAGCTGCAGTTGGACCTTCTCTCCCAGACATCTTTTGATCCTCACCTTCCAGCAACCCACGCCTTCTTAGAGAGCGAGATCGAGATGTTTGTGATGCTGCAGCAACCTCTCGGCTTCTCCCTCGTCTCAGTGCACTGTCTTCTGCTGAGGGAGTAGCTTCCAAAGCTTTGTCTTGCTCCTCTACAAAAGCCTCACCTTTACTGTGATCTGAGATTAATGCCTGGTTTTCTGTTGAGGTAGAACAAGCTGTTTGTGGCACAAAATCAACTTGTCTTCTCCTGCTCTTCCTTACTTGTAAAGGAGGGTTTTCTGCAGTAGGTAAACTTCCAACCCTTTTGGAACCAGCTTCTTCAACTTCAAAAGTAACTTTTCTGCTTCTCCCTCTTCTAAGTGCAATTTCAGTTGTGGAAGCTTGATCCTCTTGGGGGATTTCAGTTTGGTTTGGTTTAAGTGTTCCCTGTTTGTTTCTTGTCCGCTTTTGAGGGCCACGTGGAGGAACGTCACTGTCTGCAGCAGGAACTGATGCGCCAGCTCCGTCCCCCTGGTCGTTGGTGACTTGGTGTGTATCCTTGACACAAACAGAGCTCAAAGAATCCCTGGGAGAAGATTCCTCCATTTCTGTTGCCGACTGCAATCTGGGAGAGATTAGTTCGAGGCTGTTCACGTCTCTGGCAAATTCCTCAGGCTTTTTCTCCAAAGAGCCATTTTTGCCTCTCCTGCTTCTGGTTCTGTTTGTTTCTGGTACTGCACCTCTGCTTGCTCCCCACCTCAGAGTACGAACCGGCGCTTGGTTTGTCTCTCCAGAAGCTGACTCTGCCTTTAATCTTTGAGGTGCTTCTGTTGGATTTTCCCCAGTGTTCTGTGTTTCTTCTCCCTGAGATACCTTAACCTCACTTGCAGCCTGTGACTGTGTTTCAGGATCACTTTCAGCTGAAGTTCCCTCATTTTTCTGAATGTTTTTGGTTTTCTCTTCATTTGCCACCCTGCAAACGCCCGCTTTCGCTTCCGGTGACTGCTTTCTAGCACGTCTTAAGAAATCAGCTCTTTTCTCTGTCACCTTCATTTCAAGTTTAGTTCCATTTTCAGACCCTTCTGCTGTGTTGGTCTCAGTAGCTTTGTCAGAAGCCGGTTCATCGTGTTGTATCATCTCTGCTGCTGGGCCTCTGCGAAGCCTTCTTGTTGTCCTGTGAAGGTCCTCTGAAGGAGCTTCTTTCACTTGGTCATTTTTAGCTCTTCTTCCTCTTCTAGGTGGAACCAGTGGTTCTGCGTTTTCTGCTTCTTTTGCTCCTCTAGACCTCTTCCCAGGTGACAGAAGCATTGTTTCACTCTCTCCTACACCACCATCACTGCTTTCAGGTTTTTTGATGCCTGTTTGCAGCTGACAATGCTCATTTTGAACGCTGCTGGATACACTCCCTGCCTTCACAGTGGAACCACCTTTGGCTTCTAACATGGCCTGGATGCCACGCTCCTGCAAAGCGTCTTTCATATTCTCAGGATTCTCACTTGGATGTTCTGACTCCTGCAGTTTTTTCCTTCTACCTCTTCTTGTTCTTTGAGGAGCTCCACCTGGTTCCACAAGCGAAACAGTTTCAGCTTGTTCTTGACTGGGCTGCTCTGAAACCATTTCTTCTTGTATGCAAGGGTTTTTTCTCCTTCCTCTTCCTTCATTTTCAGCTATGGCACGTGAAGTACTGATCTCTCCCATCTCCTCTTGGGTGCTCTCATTTCCCAGGCTTTGCACTGCTTTTAAATTCAAATCCTTTTCACGCTGCTTTGCTGAAGCAGGATGTACTGTCTTCCGTGACCGGCCCCTTGTTGGTCTCTGGGTAGACTGGCCTTCACTAGTCGATTCCTTCTGTTGAGGATCTTCACCACAGGAAATATCTCCTTTGTCTTCTAAAAGGTTGGTTTTTAATCCCATTCAAAGTTTTTATATAGGAGAGAGCACAAACAAGTTCCATGTTACTATGGCTGATCAAATATCTGCCACTTTTGATTTTCCTAATCATCTTGGGCAAAATCACACTTCATATTCTGAGCTTCAAAATGAACAGCAGATAATGATTTCAGCCAACTCCTAGATTAAAGGCCCGGCTTATGACCAAAGCCGTTTGCTCTGCTTGGTAGGTAGCATTCACAGGTTTAAGCTGCGTTCTTGAAAGCCTTCGCAAAGATAGATAAACTGGAGACCTTAACATCAGGCTTTTTTTTTTACCTGATATTTTGGAGATGTCAACATCATCTCACCACCAAATTCCCACACTGCTAATTCCGCTACAACAGACCTCCAGCGCCTGGGGTTCACTGAGGAAAGCAGCCCAAACACCTCGAGCTACTCACACTTTGCACTGTGCATTGTCCATTTTTTTTAAAACAGATGTTAAAACCTCCTAAGAGCACGTATTACCTTGTACATTCAACTATTCATCTGCTCAAACCAAAACTATTTGTACTTACCGAGTTTCTGGCTGGAATTAGTACAAGGAGGTGCCGTATCTTGTTTAGAATCCGTGCCATTTCCTGATCTGACCTAAGGGAACAAACAATAATCAATCAAGGCACGTCTGCAGGACAAGAAATAACAGAGCCAACCAATACAGAATTTTGTAGAGTAATAATTGCAGAAAATCTTGTAGAATGCTCTTTTCTACAAATAAAAATCCCCTCGGTTTCGTAACAGCGTCCATTATTTTAAATCATCCCACAAAAATCTAACCTGGTATTTGCCCTCTGAGCTGGCAGAGTAGTTTTTAAAGTGAAAGATCAAAAACGCTGCACAGAGTTTTAAAAAGTATTAAATTGGCTGAGAAACACCTAAATGAGCGCTGAAAAGGAATTTGGGGTATTGAAGCCAAATCACTTGGGTATTTCCTACTGGTTTATGACAGTTCTGCCCTGATGAGCACCAAGTCAGGCCATACTCAAATTTTACCCATGGATCTGGGAACCAACATTAAAAATCAGTATGAACTAAATTCACAAATGACCAGAATGGTCAGAATGGTCACCCAGAGCCACCTCAGTAACCACTTAGATGGAGTTCCTTCAAAGAAAATACATATTAACTTGATTATGAAAAGGAAGGCTGAGAAAGCATCTGACTGTAGTTTGTCAGCAGTTTAAAGGGAGCTTTAAATGTAACAGGCACAAGTGACAGAAACAAACCCGAGTGCTCAGACTCCAATTTGTGATGTCTCCTACCAAAGGGGCATTCTCACCTTCACAGTTTTCAAATCAATATGAGGTGTTTTCTAGAAGGTCTCTCATGGGGTTATGGCTGTGACACGTTTGAAGTGTCATAACATCCAAGATGTTACCAGAGAGGCCTAAGAACTCATTTCAACCGCAAACTTCAAGCTCTGAATACATTCCTTCCAAAAGGCAAAGACAATATTTTACCTTAATTTCCTCTGGCAGATCAAACATTTCTTTAACACCAACATAGTCCCCTTCAAAATCAGGACGTTTTGGCCTGGGTTCTGCCATAAGCCTTTGCAGACCCACAAAATCATCAACTGGCTGATACTTCTCTTTCGGAGTCTTCACTAATCTACTAAACCCAAACAGATCTTCTATGGGTTCAAGTTTTTCCTTTGGTGTCTTGAAAATACGGCTGACCCCAATCATGTCTTCTACTGCTTGATATTTCACCCTCGGGGTTTGCTTGATTACAGGATCACCTGCCACATCTTCCACCAATTCCCTTTTTTGTACTGGAGTCTTCAGCAATCTTTTAGTGGCTCCTTCACCTGTCACAGGTTCCAACTCCTGTTGCGGGGTCTCCATGAGCTGCTTGATGCCCGACAAGTCCTCCACTGGCTCCACCTTCCGCTTTGGGGTCCTCATGAGCTGCTTGATGCCCGACAAGTCCTCCACTGGCTCCACCTTCCGCTTTGGAGTCCTCATGAGCTGCTTGATGCCCGACAAGTCCTCTGCTGGGTCCACCTTCCGCTTTGGGGTCTTCACGAGCTGCTTGATGCCCGACAAGTCCTCTGCTGGGTCCACCTTCCGCTTTGGGGTCTTCACGAGCTGCTTGATGCCCGACAAGTCCTCTGCTGGCTCTACCTTCCGCTTTGGGGTCCTCATGAGCTGCTTGATGCCCGACAAGTCCTCTGCTGGCTCTACCTTCCGCTTTGGGGTCTTCACGAGCTGCTTGATACCCGACAAGGCCTCTACTGGCTCCACCTTCTGCTCTGGGGTCCTGAAAAGCTGCTTGACACCCGACGCGACCTCAACCGGCTCTAACTTCTGCTTCAGGGTTCTCCTTTTACTTCCTGATTTCACCTGGCATGCTTGCTTTTCTGGAATTACTGACAACAAATCCACACTAATACTTTCTTCCAGTACAGCTTTTCTTTTTTTAGGAGTTTTTGTGGATACTGGATCAAACATAGACTTCAGAGTCACCTTTTCTATCAGTGAGTGACAAATGCCTGGACTATCTTGTTTCAGTTCTGAAGCATCTGAACTGTTTAATGGTGACACCATCATCTCTCCTGAAATAAGCAGTAGATTTAGGTAACTTGGAAAAAGAATTAAGCAGAAAAAAACAAGTATTCTAATTGCTGAATAACCGAGTAAAATGGATTCAACCACTAAATCCCCCCACTACAAAACTGGATTCAGATGTATCCAGTGCAGGACTTGCCTGAAACAATATTTCAACAGCTTGAAGCTTCATACCAAACAGAACAAATAGAGTAACACCTGCTGAAAAGTTAACTACAAAAATATCTTTTAATACCCGATAAAAATCATTAGTTCCTTTTATGGCTTCCTGGATGCTTCCTCTCAACCCCTGGAGTCTGCCCAGGCTGGGACTACTCACTGTCTCAAGTAGCAGACACCCCACTACATTTAAATACACCAAAATATTCCTTTTCTTTTCCAGTAGCAAACGTACCAGGTTCTTCAGGAGTGTGCAGTTCAGAAATTTCTGCTGCAGAACACGGTGTGAAATTAGTCTTCTCAACAGTGGCCAAAAGTAATGATTTTCCACTCTTGTCTTCTGGAGTTTGAAACATTTCAGTCATTCCTATAAATTATATTCAGAGAAATGAGTCTAGGGTTTGACAAAAGAACTACACAGCCGGTAAAGTGAGTAACAGACTATAAATAAATCAAACAAAACAAAACCAAACAGAAAAAACCCAACTTACCTGTGAAGCTTTCGTCCATGTTCATGTTTAGCTTCAAAATAGGATTTTTTACCACTTTGGGGACCTGCCCAGCTGTTCTGACCGTGGTGCTGTACGCTCTCCCCACAACTATCGTAGCAGGTGACTCGGCATGACCTGTACTAAAATGACCTTTGATTTTCCTTTCTGGAGTCTGCAGATGGGAAAGAAAAAGGGAAAAAAGGAGTTAGTAAACAAAGATTCCTTTTAGATAATCTACATTCCTACCACGCTGTGACAAAGACATCAACACCCTTCAAACATCATACTACAGAAATACACCTTACAAGCTGTTTTGTGGTTATCCAGAAACAAAGAGGAAGGAAGACGGATAAAACCGTGTACCTTTGGTGACTGGGTTATCTTCTTCAGAGATCTTCCTTTTGGGACACGTTTTTTAAGTGTCTTTGACTGTGGTCTGGCAACACCTAATTTTACCACTTCTGCCCAAGATTTTGCAACTGGAAAACAAAAGAAAAATAACAGTTATACTTCTAAAACTAACCATAGGAAAGAAGTTGCTGCCCGACCCGACAAGACCTACTGTGCTCTGTGAAACGCTTTCAAGCCAAAGACCCAATTTCAGCTGAGATTTACCAAGTGTCCAAGAACCCAGGACTGGCATCCCACAGCAAAACAGGAACAAAAAGCTTCGTTCAGTGTCACACAGATGTTAGATGCTAGACCTGAATCCTGACCCAATTCTGTCTTTAGACTTTTTGTAAGGAAATAATTTTTCCCAACAGAAACTTGCCAGAAGCCTTTTGGTCTCGTTCATTATTACACCCGAACTTTTCCCTGGTGGGACACGAGATCTAACATCAAAGAAACAGCTTTTAAGTGAAACATATCCAGCTTTTCTTTTACCACCTTCCCAAGGAATTTCTTAGTCAGGAAATGAGTTATTTATACAGCTTACAGTATTTAGATCTACACAGACTTTCCATAGCCTTTCTTACATCACCTCTACTTCACATCACTCTGAGAATTCCCAAAGCAAGGTTACCTTTACTACAGCATCACTCTGTACCCAGTACAGAAATCAGGGAATTAGTTACAGCTGTGTAACATGCAAAGCTGTAAGTTGGTAGGGCATATACCCCATTTACTTCAGAAACGGGCTATAGGAATATAGGCATCATATAAAAGAAAGAATTATTTTAGGTAGACATAAAAAGGAGAATGTTCCTAAAGAAAAGGGTGTTATTCTCTTGTCAGAAATTGCTGTGTAACTTTGGGGGTGGGTGGGAATAATCACTAAATAAAATCAACTTTGCTAAGGCGCCCAGGATACATAGAAAAATGCCAACTAGGCAGGAAATTACCTGAAAAAGCACTTGAAATACATGAAATACAAAGAGTTTTATTTAGGATACAAGATAACCCCACTGGTTTTGATAAAAGACTAACACCACATTCAGCTGTATTAACCAGGAAGCATTGTGAAGGCCTCGGCTTTTATCACATCGTATAATGGAGACCTCATCCCTCTCTACAACTGCTTGAAAGGGCATTGGAGAGAGGTTGGTGCTGGTCTCTTCTCACGGGCAATGAGCGACAGAACAAGAGGGAATGGCTGCAAGCTGCAGCAGGGTAGGGTTAGGCTGGACATGAGGAAAAAGTTTTTCACAGAGAGAGTGGTCAGTCAGTGGAATCAGCTGCCCAGGGAGGTGGTGGAGTCCCCATCCCTGACTGTGTTTCAGAGTGGATGAGATGTGGTGTTGAGGGATCTGGTGATGGGGAGAACTTGTAGAGTAGGGCTGACGGTTGGACTTGATGATCCAAAGGGTCTCTTCCAACCTAAATGATTCTGTGATTCTATGATTCTAATTATAGCAACTTGCCCAACTCCTGGGTGAATGGTTGGTGTTAGTGGGAAACTTTAGATTTGGTTTTGAAACAGTCAAATTGACTTCATTCACAAAAACAGATGCCAAAGACAACTCATCTGTAAGATTCTTCAAAGATAACAGTTCCAAGAAGCAGAGGTCCCCTGTGGTAATCTTTCCAGTGCTGTTCAAACTAGTTCAAACTAGTGTTCAATATTCAATGTTAGCTTTGAAAACATTCACACCAACACCCAATTCTGGAATTATATCAGTAATATACCACAGGCACCAGTGAAGTGCAGTCCTGTCCATGGACAAAGCTTGTGAAGTCTGTGTAAAAGTGCACAAAGAAAACTGAAGCAAAATGGCTATAAAGCACACGTTTTCAAACCAAAATTGCTGTAATTGTATCAATTCACGTTAGTTCAATACTGTGTGAACTTGAAGGATCACTATTGCAGCTAACTGCAAAAATAACCCGAATTCTGCCATTTTTCAACTGCTGAGCCTTAGGATTTGTGTGCTAGAGTTTAGATAAGCTTTAGTAATTTGCTTCATAAAGAGATGAGAACATAACACTTTGCAATTCCCTGTTGTTTCCAACAAGTCCAAGCACCACCAGAACACAGGTGTCAGCAGGCCAATCATCTGGTGGGCTCTGCATAATGCAGCAATAAGCCTACTTCAGTTTTGTTCCTGCATTTTAAAGCATTACAATTAGTATTCAAAAGTAACTGCTGAAACAAACCGAGTAAGTTGGCACTGGAGGCACCACTTCTTCTTTTCGCATTGATAACTGCTACAGCCCCGCTTCTCCTCTTCATGGGGGTGACCTTCAAGGCAAGTTGTGACCTCCTTCTTGATTTGTCAGGTGTGGCCCTTAGGTTGGCTTTATCAGCTTGGGTAAGGCGAGGAGATTTAGGCATTTTCACCCAGGCACCACTCTTCTCCTTTGCATTCACATCTTCTGCACCAGCATCCCTCTCCTCTGCAATTGGCAACGGTGTCACGAGGTGAGAAACAGAGACACGTCCTTTTCTGTAAGGTGCTGGGGAGCCTGAAGTAAATGCAGACCATGCCTTCCCAGGGGAAGGAGACAAGGCAGTCGGGGACTTCTGGGCTGCCAAATTTTTTGGTGACAATTTTTCTTTCTGCACATGTTCAGAAAGTTCCTGGGAAAGAAAAAAAAAATCAACCCAAATAACTACAGGTGTTACTGCAGACACCTGAACTATAAATGCTCATCTCGGTCTCTGCTGGCAAATGCAGCAGTACAGAACACCATCAGATCATCCAGAAAAGTCTTAAAACTTGCAAGTTTAACATCTGATTTTCAATACAGTCTCACAAAACACATGCAAACTCAACTGGATAAATCAACTGATTATATAATTCTACTTTAGGCAAAAGTGTTCTTTGCATCAAGTGCTCCACACACGTTTCAACTAGGTTAAATTAACAGCAAAGGTTTCCAAACTCGTAGCCCAGCTACATTTGCCAATTCTGCCAACAAACTACCACCCTGTTTGCTGTTCAAGCACAAACAGCAGGAGAACAAGCAATAGCCCAAGGTGAATAAAAACACACTTCCTGCCCCAGGTCAGACATACAGGGTAGGCTGAGCCCTCTCCTACGATGCAGTTTTCAAATATCATTTTAATTTGCAATTCATAGAGAATCATAGAATCATAGAATCATTTAGGTTGGAAGAGACCCCTGGGATCATCAAGTCCAACCATCAGCCCTACTCTACAAGTTCTCCCCTACACCAGATCCCTCAACACCACATCCAATCTACTCTGAAACACAGTCAGGGAGGGTGACTCCACCCCCTCCCTGGGCAGCTGATTCCACTGACTGACCACTCTCTCCGTGAAAAACTTCTTCCTAATGTCCAGCCTAACCCTACCCTGCTGCAACTTGCAGCCATTCCCTCTCCTTCCATCGCTCATTGCCCGTGAGAAGAGACCAGCACCAACCTCCCTACAGTGCCCTTTCAAGCAGTTGTAGAGAGTGATGAGGTCAAATTAAAACTCCACCTAACAAGGTTTGCTACTGGTTTTTAAATGACTTTTTAGAAGTCTCTTGAAGTTATAAAGTCTGTTCAAGTTAATTGTCTTGGCAACTTCATTAGTCTTGGTGTTTACCTGGGCTGCAAGGTGAGCCTTTTTCAGCACAGCAGGAGGGGAGTTTCCGAACAGCAAGCTCAGTCGCACGGGAATCACTCCTTTAAGGGGCGAGTTGGGAGGCAAACTTTTGTCAAAGAGCTTCAGACTCAGATGATCACCAAAAGACACCCGCTTTCTTTTGCCTGAAGGCTGCAGAGGCACATCACCACTCTTCCTCTTCTGAGACACTCTTCTTGTCCTGCCTAAAAACAACAATTGAAAGTAGATTTGTGTCTCTCCAAGAATCCAAGTCAACTTTTTAACCCACACCCACAGAGAGTGTGCTGCATTTTAGAGCTGGAAACATCAGAAGGAAACTGACCATGAAGAGAGATTCAATTGAGTCTTTTTTTTTTTTTTTTACATATTATTGTGTATTTTTATGATCACTTATGTTTACCTGATAAGCATGTTAGATCTCACATGTCAGCAACGAGGTTTATGGTTTAGGCAAGTGTAAAATTTCTCTTAAAAACACTATGAGAATTTCTCAAGAACAAAACCAAGGTGGGGGATTAAAGACCTTTACCTGAGCCTTCTCCAGCCAATAGGCCAGAAACGTTCAGTTCTGAGACAGCCTCGTCATCTTTCAGAACAGCAGGGCTTCCAGAAGACCTCTTTGATGACAACCTCCGAGGCCTCCTAACGCTGCCATCTTGCAGATCTTGCTCCTGAATATGCCCCTCCACGGCCAGCTCTTCTTTAGCTGCCCTCTTTTTGCTGTTTGTCACTGTATTGTCACGTTCTGGACCGATGTTTGTCTCCAAAGCTGCTTCTGTCAGCTGGGCAGAGGTTCTTGGCCCACGTCTTTTTCTTCCGGACTCAGATTTCTGAGCAGCAGGAGAAGCCAGTTCTGATGTTGACTCTTCTGAAGCCAATGTCTCCGAATGGACACTTTGGTTTGGTAACTCTTTGCTTCTCCTGGTACTTCTTCTGGGACAGGCAGGAGTTTCAGAACGTCCCTCTCTCGAGTTACCCAAGTTTGCCTGATCACAACTTTCTTTCAGCACTTCTTCTTTTCCAGGTCCTCCTGGCCGGTGTTGTTTACTACTTCGCCTGTGTTTCAAGCACTTGTCTTCTGCCAAAGGCAGTTGGTTGAAGCTACTGGTTTTGCTCAGTGAATCCTCCCTTTGAGTTTCAGCTGAAATTTCAGTGAGAGACTTCCGTTTCAGTGACGTCCGTCGTTGAGCTGTTGAAGTATCGGTATTTAAAGGATTCATTCCACCCATTTCTTTGTTAGGTGGGATTAAAGGAGACCGAGGACTCTTCCTTGTGGGCACTGGTGCAGGCAGAACATATTTATCAACTTCAGAAACGGTGGTGGTGGTCACTGTTTGTGCCAGTTTATCAAGTGCTATTGCAGAGCTGTGTGTTCTACCTGCATAACCCAAGCGCTCTATAGAGCACTGCTTCAGTAGAAATGTTGCATTTCCATCATTCTCCTTGCTGGCTTTGGGTGTAACTTCAGTACCTTTAGGTTTCTCTGCTGCACTTATCACCTTATGATCCCGTAAGTGACTTCTTCTACCAGCATCTCTTGACCCCTCCTTGGAAACGGGAGTTCGAGGACTTTTAGTAAAGCTCTTCTTGGTTGCACTTCCTACAGCTGGGCTCTGGTTAAGTTCTGAACCAACTGCTTCAGGCCTCATTGTTATTTTACATTCTCCAGTATTTTCACTTCTGCCTATTTCTCTGTCCTTCATCAGGCTTCCCAGATCAGTAACACAACCCCGTGAAGAAACGCGAGCCCTTGGCTCGAGAGGAGCTCTCTTACCACCTTCTTTCGCAGCTTGTTGGGAAACATTTCCCTCTTGCAGAGATTTTTTCACTTTCATCTCTTGTTTCAGATTTTCATAGAGTTTACTGAAGGGAGACATTTCATTTTGCTTTTTAAGAGATTGATGTATTCTGTGTGAAGATTTGGGTGCTTGCAGTTTGATGGGTAAAACTTTGGAGATATTTTCCTCTGTACTTTGTTTCTTTTCATCGGCATTTTTTTCTTCACACTCAGTATTAGCTACAAAGCAAGCAGAGCACAATAAGAAGTAATACAGATGCAGAGCTACCCAAAAACCACAGAACTACAAACATGGGTTCCATAAATACAGACAAGTATTCCTTCCTTTCCTTTGTCAAGACAGTCAACCAAGGTCAGGCTACAGCACTGTTAACACTAATGGTTTCTCTCACAATAGAAGCGTGAGTGCTGAAGTGCTTAACCTGAACATTTGTGATCTGGAATTCATCCCCTACTCAGGGAAAACACTTGCTATTTCACATTTTAGTCTTTCTTAAGAAAATCAGTGGCTCAGATCCATCTCTCAGAGCTGCCACAAAACAAACCAATGAGCATGGAATTCTGCAAATAAATAGCCTCCAGCTAAAAAAACCCTGTACCTTCCCATGAGAGCAGCGTTACTTAAGACAGGAAGGAGAAGTCCTGGCATTTAACCAGCCCATGGTCTTTAACTACCCACACTCAGTAGCTCTAGAAGATTTTTACTGGGTCTACATGACACAGCCATTATAAACTAATCATTTCCATCAGCCAAATTAACCCTTCCTACGTACCTCCAAAGTGATACTCGTTTCAATTTCTTCCTAGGAAAGAACACACAAGATAATGCTCCGTTTGCTCAAAAGCCATCTATTTCAACTGGCATTTGTACTGCACTTGCAAAGCTGGGACACTGAGTTCCCCTCTTAGCCCCAGCCTTGATCAGATGGATTGGTGCCAATCCCTTGCAGCAATACATTGGGATCTTGCCAATTCCAGGCTGCTACTGCCCGGTTGTCGGGATGCCATTACACCAATTTAGGCCGGCAGGACTTGGCCTTGGTACATCTCAGCAGGTAAATGTGATAAGGTAGTAGGCTAACAGAACCAGGTGTACTGTACTCAGAGGGGAAAGTCTTAAAATACATTTCTTTTGCTCTTTTCAATCTTGTGTTTCCTCTTATGCTAAGAATAAATGTAGTTAAAGAGGATGAAGAAACCGCCCCCCCAAACAGGTACCCACCTGGAGCACCACGATGTTTGGGTCCTGAAGGCTGTTGACGTACTGATTCCACTTCTGCCACCTGCTGAACATGAAGAACCTGTAAATTTGCACAAGATTACAGCAGAGCAACAAATAATTTACTGTGCATCGAAAAACATGACTGAGAAAAGCAAAGGCCTTGTTTACTGAAAGCACTCAAAATAAATCCTAGAATAGTTCAAAGCTCAGGAACATCGACCAATACACGTTTGAGGCTGGAGAAAGCAGGAGTTGAAATCTTGGTTTAGCACTGAAATTCTTAGCTCTCTAAGGAGTTGTAGTGTAAGAATATAATCAAGTACATTTGTATCCAGACCTGGTGGAAGATTTTTATTTCAAGAAGAGAACCATAACATAACCCCCCCCCCCAAACTTGCAGCAGCCCCAGTGCTCACACACAAATGCTATCCCCTTTAAAGGGGAGAGTCTTGCCATAAACACAAAAAGGAAACTAATGAAAAGAAATTATTAGAAGACAGGCTTAGTTTGATGTTTATGAATTCCAGCAATGCTGGAATCCACACAGAATAACAGATTATTTCAGAGGTAAAAAACAAAACCAAAACAACAAAAAAGGAAAGCTTATTCTCTAGGGCAAACTTCCCCCCTTCAAGAATATCCAATGTCCATCCTCTCTTTCAAAAAACCCAAGGGCTACTTTTTAATGGCTTTCCTGTACTAGTAACACAGCACAGGTTGTGTGTCCATCACCAGAAACTGCAAGTCCAAAATGACTAAATTGTTCCCAGTGTAACAAGTATTTATCTAGAGGAGCTTCCTTGTGTTTTCAAACAGCAAAGTGTTCTCTAGCTGAAAAAGCAGATGTGTCAAGTAGGAAATCAGAAGAAGGAAATCAAAGACCATATCAGCACTAATAGGGAAGTTTCACCACAAATTGCCACACAACTACCTGCAGCGTTTCATCTTTCGGAGGCCTAGAACGTCTCTTGCTTGGAGTTGACTGGAGAGGATATTCAAATCTGGAAGAAATAGTTTTAGAAGGCCATCATTTTCTGTCAATTGGATAACTAATTGCCCACTATTAGGATAAATGGCCTAGCAGGAACTTTCCACTCAACAATACACACATATCACTTTGAAAGACTCTCAATAAATGAAAGCAATTCTAAGTTTTCCCCCAAAACTGACTGCCCTTGAAACAAAATCAAAATGATCTCTCTAGACAATTCTATCTTTATTACTTTAGCTTAATGCAATATAAAAGTGGTAAGAAAAATAAAAATATCTTTAAGCAATCCTGCCTCCTGAAGAAGTTCTCTAAGACTCAGTAAAGAAATATGAAAAAGATTGGATTAACTTTGGTTGCTGAAGATGGTAAAAGGACATTTTAGTTTTTCCCATTTAGCCACAGCCCTCTCCTGTGTCTTCAAAGGGCACCAAGAATGGGCAGCCACCAAGTCTGCCTGCTGAGCTCCTTCTAGGATCCAGACACACCAACTTTGCCCTTGGCACTTACCTGAAAGAACGATTGACAACAGTCAACAGGTCACCATGCTTCAGAGGGACAGGCTGCTGGAAACAGCTACCGTTCAGCTGGGTAGGATTTACTGTACTTAAATTAGTCAATATTGCCTAAAAATAAAACCAACATCTCATTTCAGTGGCCTGCTGAGATGCAATGATGCAATGCATAGATCATTAAAACATGCGTCTCTCACCTCCTTGTTTTCATTTATTTCAATTTTACAATGTTCATCTGAGATCCAAGGCAAGGGCATTCGAATATCACATCCTAGTCTCCTGGGGGTGAAAAGACAAAAGACAGAAAAACCTGATTGTTAGAGAATTAGGTGATTTTTCAGCTAATAATGGTACAGCAGCGTGATACTTTTTCAGATTTGGCAATATGATGAAAATGAGCTACCCAAGTCTTTCAACTGTGGTGAGCAGCAACAGGGGTTCACACTCCTCTCTACTTCTACCAGAAAAACATACAGGGAATACCAAAATTCTGAAAAAAAGCAGTTAACAAGCCAAAAGAGACCTGTCTGTAATAGGCATCTGGTGGTTTGAGACTACCTGTTTCTGACTTACACATTGCCAAAGACCTGTGGAATATTAGGACACTTCTTAAAAGCTGTCAATCAATAAGTGAAAGCTGCATTTTAAAAAGCAGAGGCTTTTTTTAACTTACTCTCTAACAATTTTGCCACCCCAGAGGTCTTAGGCAGCGAACTCATCCCCTCTCATACCCAAGGTACCGCTCACAGAAGTACCCGACACCTCTCACAGTTGCAACTGGCAGGAATCAATGTTTGTACCATGAAATCTCACTGGTCTGGGCAGTCTGCTGAAGCTAAACACCAGAATTACCGACACTGGAGCACTTCCCTTAGACCCTCACTACGGAACCTGACTCTGGATCGAGTCATGAGTTATTGCAGGTATCTATCAGCCAAAAAAGCGCTCAAGAGACCTAGTTTAAAAGAAGTAAAAATGTTTTATTTGAGGCCTAGTTATGGTAAGAACATCAGTCAAGTCTTCACATATACCATTCAGGTATATTAGTTTTATATTTTCATGTAAAATACTTGGATCAAGCTCCAAACCTACTATCACTCAACTGTGTAAGTCAAATTAAGCTTTACGATTAGAGAAGGAGGTACAAGACCTTATTAATTCTTAATATTAATTCTAGATATTGGCTGCTGTATTCCATTAGTGAGGTTTTGGAGGAATTTAAAATGAAGTAAGAAAAGAACAGTGATGTAATGAAGACAGTTGAATGCACACCATCTACTTTGCTTTTCTGCACCACTCAATTAGCTGGAAACTGCCTCTAGCTAAAATACCACCATCACTTGTTGTCAACTCTGTATGACTTTCAGTCCCTTCCCCAGATTCCCTTTCACTTGAAACTTCCTGGGAAGGAAGGGCAAGAAATCCAGCTTTCTAGTCTTACACTTAAACTTAATCCAACGTCCCCTTCCTTCCCCTGAACACCATGCACACCTTGGTCCAATGTCTGCTTCCTTCCCCTGAACACCATGCACACCTTAGTCCAACGTCCCCTTCCTTCCCCTGAACACCATGCACACCTTGGTCCAATGTCTGCTTCCTTCCCCTGAACACCATGCACACCTTAGTCCAACGTCCCCTTCCTTCCCCTGAACACCATGCACAAATTAACACTTATCTTTGCAAAGAAGTATTGCATTAGAAGACCTTCAGGCAGAACACCACTAATGTTATTCTGATGTGTGCAAGGACTCAGAGCTAGCTCTCACCTTCCAAACAAACAAGACCTTGCAGTGAGCGGGAAAGTCATTCCATCAGTCCCATTCAGTCTAATGACAACAACACTCCCGAAGAGCGGCATCTTCACATTCAGATGTAAGGAATCTTACCTATAAAGGAAGGTCAACGTTAACTCACTTCACACATTTGTGGAAGTAAACCAAGGGTTTGGGTTGGTTTCTTTTTCGGTACTTCTGTCCCAGTGCCATTCTCCGACGCACAGCAGCAGAACCCCAGTGCACTTCCAAGCTGCCCGTGTGGAAACCTGGCAACTATTTACCATCCGCAGCCACTGGCAGCATCAACAGGGAGCTCAAGGAACCGCGTTATAACCGCGTTATTGATTTTAAAGCGGACGGAGACTAACTGTAGCCGCACCCTCCTGAAGAAGGGGGAAAGAGTGGCATCACCAGGCAGGAAAACAGCTACAAACAAGGGGGCTAGGATAGCGAAGAGCGCCCCGACTGTACTTTTGGGCCAGTTTCACACTGTAAAACACTTGTTGAAGACAAAGCAAACACACCCTAGGCCGAATTTAACAGCCTTTATCTACAGGTTAGGAGAAACGTCAGCCTTCAGTTTTCCTCACCCAAAGCACCCCGTTCACAGCTGCCACCGATTCCTACAAGCCAAAACCGCCACACGAGCTGCAGAAACCGAACTACAACCACCAAGAGGCCAAACTCCNGGTGAGGGGGGGACCGGGACGGTCGGACGCGGCTTTTCTCCCTCACGAAGCCGCACACCCCGCCCCACATCCCCAACGACAGCAGAGGGTCCGGACGCCACATACCTCCGTCGGAGCGCTGGCAGCCCCCTGAGGGGGGGCTGAAACGGTGACAACGGCGCGGACCCCTCCCGCCTGCCCGCCCTCTCCTTTCAGGGCGCGGCGCCGTTTGAGTCTTCCCGCGCGCGCCGAGCGCTCGCGCCGCGGTCTGTATCCCTGCGCCGCGCCCCAACGACTGAACGAGAACGCGGGCGGCGGGACAGACAGCCCCGGAACCGCCGCCGCCCTCACTCGGAGACAGCTACCATGGCTGAGGCGGGGACACACCGAGCGCGACCGGCTGAGAGAGGCGCCCCGCGGCGGCGGGACTCTTTTAGCCTTAACCAGTACCTACCGAGCGGAAGGAGAAAAGTGTCAGCGAACCGCTCAGCCCGTGTTTGCATTCGAAAAGGGGCGCGGCAGCCTGCGATTGGCCGGAGGGCGGTCACGTGGACGCGCGGCGCGCCCAATGGGGAGAGTGGACGCGGTTTGATTTCAAATGGCGGCGCCTTCACCTCAGCCGGATGAGAGCTCCCGCCGCAGGTGCCGGGGCGGGCCTGGGCAGCGCCTCTGGGAGGGCGGGCAGTCAGTCAGCCGGGGCACGGATACGTACGCTAGTTAATAGTTAGTTAACGTTAGTTAATAACGTTGCTTGAACTGTAAGAGAACTCCTTAGGTCAGTAAATAAAAGCTCCGGAACCAGTTTATGTCACTTCAGCTTTCTAAACGAATTTAGGAGTCTCTCTATATTTTCTGCACTGGGCTTTTGGTAATTAGATTAATATACTCGGGGGGGCGGAGGAGGAAAAAAAAAGGAGCAAGGACATAGGGGGAAAAGCAGCAGTCAAAAATAGACTAGAATTTTAAGTCCATTTCAATCAGCCACCTGCATTTATCTACGAAACCTGATTCTTACTGCTGCTCTCTGGCAGGAATCCATCGCTAAGACTTAAACTTGAGAATCAGGAAGACAAACATATCAGGAATCAAGAATATCACTGCTGCTCTGTACCTGAAGACTGAAAATATAATAAAATTTTTAAAAAGGGTGGCAAGTAACAGGAATATAATTCAGTCACACAAAGGCAGAAAGTGCTGCTGCTAAACAAATCTACTGCCATCCTCCTCTTCCTCCTCCATCATCACGTTTCTGGTGTGCTATTGCGGGTGACCAGCTGGAAGAGAATGAAGATGTGAGCGACCCAGGCCTAGTGAGACTGACCAAAGTCAGGCTTTACTGCACAGTAAAGGACCCACGCAGCCGGGAAAGCAGGGAGCTGAAAGAGATAACAACTACTCCTGGGTGTGGAATGCAAAGCAATAGGACTGTGTGGGGCTGCCTGACCTTCCAGTGGGCAGAGCTCCTGTGCCAAAGCCAGGAGAGCTCGGAGCCGGTGGACAAGGGGTCTCGGCCAACAGGAGTGCTTTTGCTGGGGGGTGTTACTCTCATGGATCTATAGATACTTGCAGTAAAGGAGGAGGACTGTACTCACATTGAGATTCAATCGTGACTCCGGGTCCGTCTCCCACTGCAACATGCTATCATGTTTGTATATATTTAAAAACTAATCTGCAGTCAACGAGATAATCTCTCAGTATTAAAAATGCCAGATTAAATTAAGATAATAAATTAAATGAAGAAGCAGCCACCATTTCAAAACAGCCAAGGGGAGGAGGGTGCCTTTGAATATGATCTCAAATCAGAACCACTTGCCTGTCGTAAATTGTAAAGGCTTTTAACTGTAGCCCTCTCTGGAAGATGCAAGATAACTTTTAAAAATACCTTTTAAAACTTGTGCCCAAAGGTGCAGGTTACCCTGAGACTACACAGCTTCCATCTGCACGTGTCTGTAGTTTGACCATTTGTACCAGTGGTCTGAAATGGCAAAATGCAGGCACCGACCGCCCCAGTTTAGTCTCCAGAGTCTCCTCCACCTGAGGCACGACATTAAGCTTTAAAATCCAGCTGCCTCTTTGCTTTCTCATTCTTTTTGATGTCCAAGGGAGTCATGAAAGCTTTTGGAGTTCCAGACAAGAGATTGGAAGGTGCTGATTTCACCCCCATGAAAGGGTGCAGGAAAGTGCTTAAAACTCAAAGGGAACAGGGATTTGCCAGGTGGCACGTGAAGATTCAGGTGACA
Organism: Jacana jacana; assembly: GCA_013400555.1. Taxonomy (NCBI): domain Eukaryota; kingdom Metazoa; phylum Chordata; class Aves; order Charadriiformes; family Jacanidae; genus Jacana; species Jacana jacana. Next base: position 221,961 of record VZTM01042675.1, on the reverse strand, counting down.
CATGAAGTTTCAGGTGACACCCAAAGATTCAGGTGACACCACCCCTCTTCCCCTCCCCGGGGGGACAATATTGAGGGGGACAGGGAGCAAGACTGGTATGGGTTTGCTCAGATGGGCTGAGCCTTCATTTTCAGGCTGTGGTTCCACAAAAATCTAAGCCAAATGAACCTTCGTTGCTGGAGAAGTACGTAGAAAAGAAATTGAAAACAAGCACAAAACCAAAACACTTTCAGAAATTGTGAATCATTAATAAAAAAAAAAAGGGGGAGGGGATGGCAGTTTACCTTGGCAGATTATATTTAAAATATACCCTGTGAAACAGACATAAATAGGTTTGAATTCTGGATATTTTCTCCCTCTATTTCCTCGCCACCAAACATAAGCTGATAACTAAGACTTCAACCTGATGCATTTTTAGATAACTACAGGAAAAATCGTGGGCTCCAGCTTCCATAGTATTTTTGATACATACCCTGTGATCAAAGACATACAGACCCAAACCCATTTTTTAAAACTTCTATAAGTAATCTGCATTGCTCAGATACAGAACCTGGTGACCTTGGTTCCAAGGTAAAGTTCTAGATGTGCATGGGTGGCGGGGGAAGAGCTATGAAGTGAGAGAGGCCTTTAGAAGGTCAGCCAGCTTTTTGTACTTCAAGGGATAAAAATCTATTATTCAGATCTTTCACAAAGTAGAACTCCTTTTGATACTGCTGCTATTTTATACCATTATCTAGTTTGCCTCAAATGCTGTTTTCTGTAGTATGATGACTTTAGGGTACATTAGATATAAGCAGCTTTTTAAATGGTTGGTTTTTCCCTTTTTCTTTTGAATTTAATTACTCTGAAGTCTATTTTATAGGCTCTGGTGAGGTTTTAATTTAGTTCAGCGTATTAAGTCATGACCTTATTGTCCTACCTTGTCACGATAGCTGTTTGCTCCTGGACAATCTTGTATTTAGACATAACATACTTAGACAAAAATCAGAACTCTGGCATCATCAATAAACAGATAGTAAAGTCAGATCCTTCCTGGGGGTGTTTACAACTCTATTTGTGCCAGAACACTGTGTCTAAACCAAACCATTTATACCAGAAAAGCTCTTTGAAAGCCTAATTCACTACTGTCTCTATTGGCCCACATCTGACCAAAGAGCAGTTTTGGTGCTATTACTGTACAGTCATTTTCATGTTGACAAGGGCCTTGGTGATTTTACATTAAAAAACAATCAAACAACAAAAAAAAACCAAAACCAAGCCTGTAAAATCTGGAGTGTGCCAATAATTATCTATTCCAGCACGACACAGAGTGGTTGATTAATGCACTTCTGGCACAGAACCCCGTCACATCCTTTGTGATAAATGTCCCTGCAAACACAGCGAGACTTCCAGGAACACACAAGTTGTAAGAAAAGCTTTAAACCTGCCTTTAAATCTCCCTTCAAGAGCAGCCACGCTCTCTTAAATAGAAGATAATACAAATATTTGCAAAAGTCCATCTATAGGAGGGGGGAAAATGACATTTTCTTCAAGGTTTAAATTTCCTGTTAGCTTAGTTTCCGTCTGCGAACATTTGATCCACGAGGAGGACAAGCTGACAGACACACCTGCGTACACCTTGAAGTAAAACTGTCAACTTCCTAAAAAGGTATTGAAAAATAGGTTGTTTCAAATCACTCCTTGAATCTCCTTGCCAGTTCTTCCGATAGAGGCCAGCTCTTTTCCCTCTCCCTCTCCCTGCCCGTTTAGGAAAGCCCCTTTCCCTTGGAGACCCAGACCCGCTCTGCACCACCCTCAGGAGCAGCCTGCCATCAAGCAAGGTGCTGGGCAAGATGCAGTGTCCTGTGGATCTGTGGTCTCTTGTGGATCTTCACTGCAGAGAGAGCCCAAGAGAAGCGTACTGAGGTGAGCACAGGCAAAAACCCTTCTTCGTCTCAAGAGTTTGTAATCCCCATTCTTTAGCTTGAATCACCTACAAATAGTGATTCTATGATATCTCTACAAGTCGTGTGGAACTGTAGTAATTTTGGTTACCAATAATTAGTTAAATTAGCCAATGATGAATTTATAGCTGGTTAATAGCTGAGATTCCTCTGTTTTCTGAAACCACAAAAAGACATCTGTCTTCTCATGCCAAGTTGCCTTTCGGTGGGCTCACAAGCTGTGCTTCTTGATACCTCTATGAAATAAAACACATACAATCTAATCACATAAAATCCCTTATTCTCTCATCTGCAATTATATAAAAAAAATTAGTATCTTCTACAAAAAAAAAAAAAGAAAAATATCAATCTTAATCTCACTTGCTACTGTTTAGTGTCAGGACACTAAACAAGTTTGGAAAAAAAGCCCAAACAAACAAAACCCAAGAAATTGCCAGCACTGAGAAGGTACCTCCCAAATGACCGGTGTCAGGTGTAGCAGGTGAAACGGGGCTAAAGGGGTCAAACCCAGAAATATTCCCTCATTAAATCCTACTTGACAAATAAACTTTAGTCCTTTCGGTTCTCATTGACAAAGGCTTGGCATGAGGACTGTAATGGTTCAACCAAGTCACTTCTGGTTTACAGAAGCCTCCCCTGACGCTAGTTACAAGGCTGGGCCTTCTTGGATTATTTTTGGCACCTGAGATCCAGTGTAAAGCCTGCTGGAATTAGTGGAATTGCTGTTAACTGGAGTGGGCTTCCAGTTAATGATGGGTTGAAACGATGACAGTTAAAAGTTTAGTTGTTATTTTTACCTCAGTGAGATGCCACAGGGTTGCCCAGCACTTCGTTAAACCTCAGGTACAAAGAAGAGAAAGGACTTGAGGGCTGAGAGCCAGCTCTTTTCCCTCTCCCTCCCCATTTAGGAAAGCCCCTTTCCCTTGGAGACCCAGACCCGCTCTGCACCACCCTCCGGAGCAGCCTGCCATCAAACAGGGTGCTGGGCACCTCCTTGTGCCCCCCATCTCTCTTCTCTTTCAGGGTGCTTGACCCCATCTCCACCCTGCCCCAATGCCTGGCTGGATGGAGAGGAACCACCACCCCAGGCGCTGTACGAATATCCCAGAGAAATGACTGTTACTGAGCTATTGCAGGGCCAGACCCGGAATCACCCCGTTTATACCCAAAAAGGGAAGGCTGCAAAGGGCAGGGTCATGTCAAAGCTCTGTACCATCGGGTCTTATTCCTGCCCTTTGGGGAGACTCAGCCTTGTGACTGCTATCACAAGTTCAAACACACTTTTTCACACGCAGGGCTTCCGAGGCCACGCCGAGCATCGCTCCCAAGCAGCTGCAGGTAAGCCCTGCAAGAACTGTCTTGTCTATCTCAGTAATGGATTTCCACTCCTCTAGCATGCTTAAATGAACACACAGCGCTGCAGGCATGACATTAAAAGGTGTAAGGAAAGAAATGCAGAATAGAAAGGAAGCTTTGCTCTTGCATCAGAATGTATTAGATCTTGCAATTTGCATATACAAAGAATTCAGCAACATTCACCGGCATTAAAAACACAGCAAGATCAAATTATAAATGTAATAAGAGAAAATAATAATAGTGAAACTGTATAATACATACATATATTATAAAGATTTGACAAATTAAATACAATTTGGTTATACAGAAAAGTTTCCAGAACTTTACATTAAAAATGGTACTGGGGAAATGGAAACATTTCAAAATACTGAAGGCGGGTGGGTCAGGCTCATTTTAAAAGTTTAGAAAACTGATACGTAAAAATAGCCTAGAAAACACTGGTAGTTACAGTATGCATTCTTCTTTAAGGCCCAATTCAGCAAAGCACTTAAGGGGCTGCTCCAGGCTAGGGTGCTGCAATGTTTTGGGGAATAAAGATGTCACAAAGCCAGTGCTTAAATGCTTGGGTGAACTGGAGCCTCCCTTAACAGGTGAGGACAGACAGGGTCACACGGTGACCAAAGCCACAGACAGATCAGAATGTACAACTTCTAATCGACTATTTGGCATTTTAAAGTAATCCCATGCAACAGAGGAAAATGTTAACAGAAAATTCCTGGATCTCTCTGTACCAGGATAGAGCTCCCCAGTTACCAGGCTGCTGCAACGAGCAGCCTATGGACCGAACATAACAACTGGAAAGCAAGCTTTGCAAATGATTAAAAAAAAAAAAAACAAAAAAAAGAGATAAAAAGTCTTTCTGCAGCTGCTATATTTGTGCCTTCTGAAAGATATTATAAAGATATTATAGGTATTTTCATTTCCTCCCAGATACCTTCACGTAGTCAGCAAGTAAAAATAAAATCTGAGTACCCACTTTGTGTTTCCCGTCTCGACTCCATCCGCCCGAGAGCCAACACCATCCACCATCACCACGGCGCTGAGGAAGCCCCTCCAGATCCAAGCTTCTATGTAAGGGCCCCAAAAAGGCTGCCCCAACAGACAAATACCAACAAAATCCCCCCAAAACCCCAACGCTGGGATGGAAACGGGACCAGTAAAAACCACCCACTGCGTTGGAAAAGGGTGGGGTGATTTAACCACTCTGCAGCCTCCCCCCGGCTCCAAGTGATGGGGCTGAAAAACTTACCTCCCTGGCAAATTGACTCCTTGGGCTTTTTAAAAATGGATAAAATTTGAGCGTGCAGCAGCCACGTGAGCTCCGTCAGCCTCTGCCTCCGGTACCGCTTGCTGGCTCTGCAGCGCATCTTCCAGTGGCAACTCCCAGCAAAGGTCTAGTCTTTAAACAATCTTTTGGTTTGTTGGGGGTCTTTTGTTCTGTTCTGGTTTTTTTTTTGGCAAGTGCATCATTTACTGTACAAATAAATAGGGAAGGGTGTGGATGGGAAGACACGAAGCGGTAACCGGCAGCGTTCAGAACAGGGTGCTCGGGCGTCTCTCAGCTCCACCTTCTCCGTTGGGTGAAGGTGCTTCACCTTCCTCTTCCTCTGCCCCCGCCCGCGTGGTGCTACACGGGAGAAGGCCAGTCGTCAGCAGAGATGGAAAATGGGGTGAAACAGTGCAAGAACAGCGAAAGGAGCAGCGCAAGTTGCGTGTTTTAAATAAGGCTTTTACGTTTGCATTGAAAAAAACCAAAAACCCAACCGGCTGGACGAGACACAGCTATTGCATATTCGATAGGTGATTAAAGTACAGAATGGCATACTTTGTGCTCATTAATTCATCTATGCCTTTTAAAGAGTGGAAAAGAGAAACTTTTTAATTATTCAACATTCGGTTGCCCTGTGATTTTTGGATTTTCTAACCCCCAAGCATGTCCTGTTCAGGGCTACAATAAGGACTTTCAACCTTTACTTCACCAATTGTATTATCAGTAGTACTTTCATTAAAAATATATCTATATACACAATCATATACCCCTTTTAGATAAAGGAATCATTCCTTTTTTGATAATATACATGGGAGTGGAAGAGCAACAGAGGTGCTTTTTGCTACAGCACTTAATATTGCTAGCATTGCGCTGCTAGTAAAATGGATTGGCTTTTGGTTTTTGGTTTGTTTTTCCAAAGTTGTACCAAACACTGTTAATTAACTCTTTTTCTTTGATTGAACAGAGTATCTCCTTTGCCTTTTCTCAAAGCAGCAGAGAATCATGCACGTGCCTACAGAGAAGTTTTATACCCGTGTCTGACAAGGGCTATAAAGCCTCTTCAAGTAGACAGGTTCAAGTGCTGCAAAACATACTCTTCTGATATGCAAAATAGCAGTAAACTCCCATTACAGTCTTTCTAAATGGATGTAAGGAAAGAAGAAAACAAATGGGCTTTGAAAGCTACATTAAATCAAACATTCAAATCTGTTATTTATACTGATTTTACCTTATTGACAGTAAGACTCAAAACAGAACTGCCATCAATCTGGAGGTTCATAAAAACAGACTTTAAAAGCAGTTCTGTTTTTCCAGTTGGGCTGTACGTTATTGCACATGAAGGGCTACATCCTGACACCTTTATCATTAATAGTGCTTTCTCTCCAACAGTCTCTTTGCCTTTAATGAGACCATCTGTGAAAATAGTGACAAATAAGCACGAGCAGGTAACCAGAACGTGTCCCCACATAAGTATCTATTTTCATAGCGAAGAAGGGAGATTTATGGCCAAAACATGCTCAGTTTAAACATATGTACCATAATTCACTTTTTTTTTTTTGGTATGAAATATAAATCATCTCTGTAAGGTTTCAAGAATTGGGAGATAACGTTATTGATAAATATTTATAAGCGAGGGAAAAAAAATATCAAAGAAATAGACCCTCAAGAATTAATTTACTGTTATTTAGAATAAAGATTTCTATACCATCTCATAGTGATATACTGTATCTGAACTTTATACTTTGCTTTAGAAGATATTTATATTTAAGAAATGACTTTATACAGCAAACGCAGAGCGAACACAAGGTGATATTTACAGTGAAGTCAACGACCAAAACGGCATGGAATAAATTAACAGAACATACAACTATTTATACAGACAACTTCAAAAATAAGGCAGGGGTTTTTCATTTGAAATTCGCATAATCTGAAAATATGTCGATGAAATCTTGTACCACTCTGTAGCAGAATTCATACTGTTCCTGAAAAACAAGAAAGAGACACCGAAGTGTGCGTGGGCTGCAGCAAAACCAGGCTTTTTTTTCACGTCCTCGTGGTGAACACCACAGGTTCTAACTCGTCCCAGCAGCCCAGGACGAGTCGCTGCCAATAGTGGGAACTGGCACCAGAACCCTCTCGCCCCCGGAGAGCGGAGTTTAGCAGGAGCCTTCCGGCAGGCTCAGCTGGGAATAGCCCTGGCAATTCCACCCTTAGCTACCGTTATTAACTCGCCCAGAGCCAGCACCCCCAAAGAAATAATCCCTGTCTCAGCTGGATAATCCAGTGCTGCTCCTCCAGCCCCTTCCTTCCCATCTGAAGCCTGGAAAAAACCTCCACCTGAGGAAGGTGGCTCGAGGTAATTGTTTTTAAGAAGTTTCAAACCACAGCACGGAAGCTGCTACTGAAATACTAAATACCAGCACCTTCATATATCGTTCTGAAAACAGACCTCTCAAACTTATTTCTCTTTAATGCTTATTCAATAGGGAAAAGTGTCTGGGTGAAGCTTCTCTTGTCACTTGTAGATGACTTTCAAGAAGTCATTCCTCCCTTTCGGCGAGCAGCTGCCAGCCGGTTTAAGCCCAGACATTCTCAGGCAAGAAAGATCAACCAATCCGTGGTTTAAAAGGCCTTTGTTTGTTTGTGCTGTCACCTGCAATACTCAGAAAGATTTTGGTTGCACCGTCTCCAGGTCCTAAGTGGCACAGAACGCTTCCCCAAGCTGTATTTTTAGAAATGCTATAAAAGCCATCTGTAAAAATACAGATTTCTGATAATACCTTGTACATACACAGCCATCATACATAATTTATTTCAACCCACAGAAAAAATAAAAAAATAAAGCCTTTGTTCTCCTCCCACAAGAATATTTACAAACACACATCCTTTGACAAGGATCTGGGTTGTTAAATATCATACCAGTGTTTGCACCATGTGTGGCCTTTGCAGTCTTAAGCTCTTCACAGCTTGAAATACATCTAAGAGCCCTTCAGCCTTCACTCGTTCCAGGATATTGCTGAGTGCTATGAACGTACCCGTTCTTCCAGCGCCAGCACTGCAAGGCAAACAGTTCACACAATCAGGGAACTGCAGGGGTGAGAAGGGACTTCTGGAGATCATCCAGTCCAACCCCCTGCCAGGGCAGGGTCACCCGGAGCAGGTCGGACAGGAATGCTATCCAGGAGGGTTTGAATGTCTCCAGAGAAGGAGACCCCACACCCTCTCTGGGCAGCCTCTGCCAGGGCTCAGGCACCCTCACAGGAAAGAAGTTTTTTCTTCATGTTAAGATGAAATTCCCCATGTTCCAGTTTGTGCCTGTTGCCTCTTGCCCTGTCACTGGGCACCACTGGAAGAGTCTGGTGCCCATCAATCCTCAGCATTGATGAGATCCCCTCTCAGTCTTTTCTTCTCCAGGCTGAGCAGCCCCAGGTCTCTCAGCCTTTCCTCATCAGAGAGATGCTCCAGGCTCTGATCCACCTCTGGACTCTCTTCTTGAGCTGAGGGGACCAGAACTGGACCTAGTGCTCCAGATGTGGCCTCACCAGGGCAGAGGGGGAGGATGACCTCCCTCCACCTGCTGGCCATGCTCTTTTTAATGCAGCCCAGGAGACCATTGGCCTTCTTGGCCATAAGGGCATGTTGCTGCCTCATGCGCAACTTGGTGTCCATCAGGACTCCCAGGTCTCTCTCTACAGAGCTGCCTTCCTTAACTTACCTTAGGATAGAAGTCTTAAAAGAAGACATAATAGTGATATAAAATAGCCAAATAGTAATGTTAGCATGTGTGTGTCCTTAGTTTATTATCTCAGCTATGCCAGAACGGAGCCAGAATTAATGATTAACGCAATTAACTCAGAGCCAGGCTGGAACCAATAAAGGCTCATTAGTGGGAGTTTCTGTAGGCAAGGGACTGAGTAGGGCTGATGGTTGGACTTGATGATCCCAAGGGTCTCTTCCAACCTATACTATTCTATGATTCTATGATTCTGTGACCTGCTCCGGGTGTTCCTGCTCTGGCAGGGGGTTGGACTAGATGAGCTTTCAAGGTCCCTTCCAATCCCTGAGATTCTGTGAATCATACAACCATAGAATGGTCCAGACCGGGAGAGACTCGGAAGATCATCTAAGTCCAACCTCCCTGCAGTCAGCAGGGACACCCCCAACCAGACCAGGTTGCCCAGGGCCTCCTCAAGCCGCTCCTTGAATATCTCCAGGGAAGGGGCCTCAACCACCTCCCTGGGCAACCTGTCCCAGTGGTCCACCACCCTCCAAGTGAAGAACTTATTCCCACAGATGCATTCTACTTCCTCACACAGAAAACCTGCTGTAAAAGCGACCGGACTGAGCAACAGTGGTAAGAAAAGACAAGTCCTACCTGCAGTGCACCGTGATGGGGTGGTTGCCCGTTTGCTGCTGCTGCTTTTGGACCGCTGCAATCAGGTCAATCATCCCTTTCCCTTCCGCAGGAATCCCAATTTCTGGCCACCCGTGGAAGTGGAACTGCCGGACAAGCCTGCTTTGCTTCTCCTGGTTGCCCTGTGTGTGTGTGAAGACAGTGCATTTATCTGGTTATTACTTTGAAATGGAAACACCTTTCTCACCTTGAATATTCCTCGCAGAAACTTTGCACTGCTACAGAGGAGGAGGCTCTTTGCAACCTGGTCCATAACACGTTATCATAGAACGATGGTAACTTTGGTATTGTGCCCGAGTCCAGCTAGACTACAATAAAATGCTTAAAAAAAAACCCCACAGACCCACAAACCCTCCCCCCCAACAAAGCCCACACCCTGCTGGGATGTGTCTCACTGACGAGAATTTTCATAGGGCTTTAAGCAAAAATGTTTCATTTCAGCTTCCTCTCGATTGCTACGGGGCTGGATGCTGAATAACCACATTTCTCTTTAGCTAGGAGTTACAGCTTTTAAGTGACGTAATCGTAGTTATAAATACCTTCAACTGCAAAAAAAAAACCCCAAAACCAGACAAACCTCATGAAATTTATAAACCTTACCTGATTGTATGTCACTACAAAGTCCCTTACACTTATGGCATCCAAAAGCGTGTCATTCTTTATTTCCACGGTGATCTCTCCGTGAGTTACAGAGCCCTCTGACGGCCAGTACTGGCAGCATTTTTCCTGCAAAGAAGAGAGAGGAGAGTAAATGTTCTGGGATTTTTTTTACAGTTAACTAGGGTGTCACGAATCCCTGATACAGGAGGTGACTTACTGGATAATAAACATGCTCTAAACACTCAGAAATGCAAAGGATAATAAGAATAGAGCAATAAAACATATCTATAATATCAACTACTAAGACAAAAAGGGCTTAGGAGTCACAAATGGCAAATACTGCTTTAATACAGGTTAGAATAAAGTAACTCCTGAAATGTAGAGTTTATAAATTGTATATGCATATAGAATCACAGAATGGTTAGAGTTGGAAGGGACTTTGAAGATCATTAAGTTCCAACCCCCTGTCCTGGGCAGGGACACCTCTCACCAGACCAGGTTGCTCCAAGCCTCATCCAACCTGGCCTTGAACCCCTCCAGGGACGGGGCAGCCACAGCTTCTCTGGGCAACCACCCTTCACAGCAAAGAAATTCCTTCCGGTATCTCATCTAAATCTCCCCTCTTCTAATTTAAAGCTGTTACCCCTTGTCCTGTCGCTCCACTTCCTCACAAAGAGTCCCTCCCCAGCTCTCCTGTAGCCCCTTCAGGGACTGGAAGGCTGCTCTAAGGTCTCGCGGAGCCTTCTCTTCTCCAGGCTGAGCAACCCCAGCCCCTGCGCTGGTCTTCACAGCAGAGGTGTTCCATCCCTCTGATCATCTCCATGGCCCTCCCCTGGACCCATTAAACACATGTTGTTAAAGAGCCACCCAAAACCACCAAACAAAACACATTTCACACCCTGGTTGCAGCACTGAACCCTGAATCTTCCAACTGCAGAGGGAGAAGAGAAGGTACCCAGGGCTCCCTTCATTAATTAAGGATGTACCAGGAGAGGGTCAGGATAAGCACACTGGCAGAACAGGGAGGCAAGTTTTCACAAAAGCTTTGTTCCCTCATCCCAAACCGCTGCTCCGTGTCAGGCATCCCTATAAATTTTGTGCTTTGGCCCTTTCACAAACCATAGTTCTCAGTAGTTTTGGTGGGGTTTCTGACAAATCAAGCAAATAGTGGAGCAAGAGCTTATTGTAGGAAAGGCAAACAACCCCCACCTCGTATCACTAGAATTTGTGGGCAAAAAACTGTTCATGTAATACTAATGCTCGTGTTTTACAGGTGTTGACAGCAACTGCTTTGCCGTGGAGCTGCGGGTCACATACCTGCTCCCTCTCTTGAACTTCGGTGAGCATGACGATGGTGTGGCACTTCCACTCCCACACCATCCTCCAGAAATCCTCCACCGTGTGTGGCAGCGGCCCCTGGGTGGCAATGAAGTAATCCTTCTGGCGATAGCCCTGTGGAGAGAGCCCAGGCTGCCTTTATGTCCTGACACGAGCGAGAGGGGAGCAGGAGGGAAGGTGGTGCTCACAGAGAAGGTCGCTGCTTGGCAATGTGATGTGGTGACACCGAGCCCACCCCCGTTCTTGCTTGCTAACAGAAATGGAGGAAAAAAAATCCCCCAAATTCACAGTCATAGAATGGTTTGGGTTGGAAGGGACCTTAAAGGTCACCTAATTCCACCCCCGCTGCCCTGGGCAGGGACACCTCCCACCAGACCAGGTTGCTCCAAGCCCCCTCCAACCTGGCCTTGAACCCCTCCAGGGATGGGGCAGCCACAGCTTCTCTGGGCAACCTGGGCCAGGGTCTTACCACCCTGTTCTTCCCCACATCTCAGCTCCATCTCCCCTCTTTCAGTTTAAAACCAGTTTCAGTTTAAAGCGTAGTGGAAGTGTCCTGAGTATTATTTCATGACTTTTGACAGTCACGGCTGGAGGGATGAAATTCTGCAGTTACGGGTAACCGGGGGGATTTCACAAGGAGATTATCATCAGTCCACAGAAAAGCTAATAGTTTCAGGTGATAACACTAAACTTGGTTTTTGAGCTACAGTTCCATTTACACACTGCTGCCATCTTCACAGCTCTACTATCCGCAATCCTCAACCACTAATGGGGTTTTACTGCTTCAGGATATAATTGGTTTTCATATTTAAATAAAAACAGGACACAGTGGAAGGTGGTGTCCAGGTTCCAACAGGAAGCTGGGAACACAATTAGGAATTAACACAGGTCTGCCCGTGTAAACCCTGGCTCCCAGACACTACCCCAGCCTTTCCCAACACTAAATATGGACTTTTTTTTTTCCCCATTCTAAGTTGCCAGAGCACATACTCATACCCATTGATAATGGACCTGCTGGGTGTTAGTTGTACAGCCTGTTTGTTACAATTTCATAAACACCTGAGGGTTTACAAAGCTAACAACAGGAAGAATGTTTAAATCAAACAACCATTTACCCTGGAATTGACAACACCAGACAAGAAACATATCTGGAAACTCTCACAGGCCAAACCCCCATGCAAAAGCTTATGTTCTTTGGAAGCCAAGGTGATTGTGTCCCTTTAAAAAGATTTATATCAGCAACAGCAAAACATTTGACTCACATTTTAAATACAGGACAAGTTTGGATACGTACATCTATGAAGGAAGCATTGATGTAGTCTGTGTACTCCTGCCCTCTCTTCATTGACAGGATCACTCTATTAAAATCATCTGGTGAAAAAAAAAATGAAGAAAAAAAGTCTAGTCTTACGTTTGCTACATGTACCTTGAAGCATAGAAAATATCCTGGTTTATACGATGAAACTGCTGAGCTGTTTAATTCTGTCCTGACAAATATCTGATTGCAACATTTTGTACATTGATAAAGTGAAAAACCATTCATCAAATCGTCCACAGACTGTTTCTACAGGCATTACAAGCCTGAGGAGAGGACACTGCTCTTGGCATCATTAGGTTCTCTAGAAACTTCAGAGCAGAGACGCCCACGCAAAGGAGAATGAAAATAAAGGGCAGGCTGACAGAAACACTCCCCAAAAAGTGTTCTAGCTAAAAGTGAAGCCCAAACAGAACCTACCACTTTGCACAGCACAACGGCTTTTAAAAATATTTGAAATTTTACAGGCAGAGAAGTGAGAACTCTGCAGAATTCCCGCTTCCAGGTCCGGGCAGGATCTCTGTTGTTGAGTACTCCCACCAGAGCGGTGTTGTGTCAGGAGGCGTGCTGCTGCCAGCACTCAGGGACAGGGCATGTACAGCAGCCTCAGGGTAACCCTGTATTTACAGCGCTCGTTGCTCTCCCTAAAAAGCTGTTTCTTACATGGGATGATCTGGATGACTCGAGCTTTCTTCATATTTGCTGGAAGATTGCCAGTCCTCATGTTTTCTTTCATTATTCGAACATTTGTTAACTTCTGTAATAAAACACACAAGTGTGGATGAGAAGGCCCCGGAAGGGAAGCGGTGTTTGCCCACTCTACCCTGCACTCAGCCAGTTCCCAAGGGTCTATCGGGTACAAAACAGTAACACAAAGTGAGACAAAAGCTGTTTCATTCTCCTGGCTATAAAATACCATTAATACATATAGACATAGAACCATGACACTCATCTCGTTTTCTCGTGCTGATTAATATTTAAGAATCTGGACACGGGACGCGATCACATCGATGCAGTTTAAGGGCGAGATGATGCGAGATCCTGCGAGAACAATAAACTGCTTCTGCTGGGCTGAGACTTACCAGATAAGGAGTGTAGTGGGACAGTTGCATTTCAGCAACTATTCAATGCAAATTCAACATAGATGAAAATTAATTTCATAGAATCATAGGTTGGAAGAGACCCTTGGGATCATCAAGTCCAACCATCAGCCCTACTCTACAAGTTCTCCCNGCTCCAGCACCTCCAGATCTCTCTTGTGCTGAGGCGCCCAGAACTGGACACAATACTCAAGGTGCGGCCTCACCAGTGCTGAGTAGAGGGGGACAATCACCTCCCTGCTTCTGCTGGTTCACACTATTCTTTATGCAAGCCAGGATGCCCTTGGCCTTCTTGGCCACCTGGGCACACTGCTGGCTCAAATTTAATTTTTAAGCTACAAGCAGATTTTCAGGCACTTTGTTGCATTTGCCAGCTACCGAGTTTCAGCTGCATCTCTCCGTTCCAGTAAAATCTCTTGTACTGGCAACAAGCTATTAAAAAACCAAGCCTGACCTCTGAGAAATCACTTTTCAGCTACTCTATAATACTGTGTTCAATAGATTTTATGTCAGAGACTCGTAGCAGGTACAACATAGCTCTACTCAGCCTTATCTTTATGTCGTTTTCTCATACCAGTTCCCAATTTCCGATTAAGTTACTCCTTTTAAAAGAAAGGGAGAACTCCAGTTAACGGCTATATGACACTTAATACTTTAGACCTATATACAGAATAAATATTTTAGCACAGCAAGAGTCATGGAAAAGTTCTACTTCCTAAAGACTGGTTTAAAGAGGGATTGCAAACAGCCAGCGGGGTTGCTCTCTGCATTTTAGGTTTCTCCGCTGAACAGAAATGCTTTGTTTCTTGTTTTTCCCTGACAGGTCTGGACACTCAGCACAAGATGTGGAAGTTCCCTGCAATTCCCTCTGCCATCGGTCAGGAGGGAGTTAATATTCCCATTGAGATGCAAATTAGGTGCGTGGAACCCAGCAGCCCTCCTCCAGCGTTATCTGATCTGGCATCCAGTGCCAGACCCAAAGCTTAATTCCGTTTTTTTTTCTTTTATAAACAAACAGAAAGCCTATAGGAAAAGGTCTGTCAGGTGACGTAGCTTTGAATGAGTATTTGCAGAACAGGATGTTGAGCAAGGCCCCATTCACCAGCTCCACGGGACCCGTTCAGGCAAGCACGAAATAAAACACGCTGTTCCGTTTTGACGGACCCTTTTCTTTTAAGGTTACGCTCTTCCTGCTTTTGAAGTCATCTTTGGGGCTTCGTGTTTCCACGCCTAGAAATCCTGTGGTAAAGGCCTTTCAGACTTACTTTAAATTCTTCTTCCAGCCCTATTTTGACAAGGTTTGGTGCCGCGTTGTGCGATGTTTGGAGATGTTTTTCTAAGGATGACACATCCAGCTCCGTGTCACCGTAGAGGTAGTATTCAAGTAAGGCTTGATAAATGAAGGAGTATTGCATCTGGAGGGAACAAAGAGGAGGATAAGCACAGGAAATGCAGCTAGGAATTTTGGCACTTCCATCAGCTCATTTGGGCTACAATCTACTAATTATCAAAATACACCTTAGGCTAAAACAGAGTTTTCCTGTTATAGCCATCCCATGATCTGAAATTCCACTGTCTCATGCGTGGGGAAACCTAGTCATGATACCTAAAAATAAGGTGCCTTATGGTGGTCTTCACAGCCTCTATCTTCTTCCCCAACCCCATCCTTCTACTGGGCTTTGTTCATTTTCAGGCTATCCAGCACGGGACGTACTGGCATGCGTATCGGAGTGGAAATACAGAAGCATATTCTTCTTGAGCTACTAAAAGTTGTCATTTCAACTGACTGAAGACCCACTTACGTCAGTCTGAACCATCTGCGGTCGCTGATTACGGATCCTGGACACGAACTCAAAAACATCCACTTTCTGTTCGGTGTGCATCATGTCTATTATGGCATCGATGACGATAAACGTGCCCGTGCGGCCCACGCCAGCGCTGGCAAAGGGAACAACAGAACAAACAAGAAGGGAATTGCCAAGCCTGCAGGCATCCAGTTTATGCTCTTTGTACCGGATGGAAACACTCACTGTGAAAAAGCCAAATTTCATTTTCACTTCAGCAACGATAGCAACAAAAAGCGGCCAAAAGTTTTAAAGTCGCCTCTTTAACAGCTCAGAAACGACGAGAGCAAAATCCCACTGGAAAAGACCTTTGGGAAAAAATTGTAACTATCCAGCTATTGCACGTCAGTCTCCAATGAGATTTTAAATACTGGTTTTCTTAAATCCCACTGGAAAAGACCTTTGGGAAAAAATTGTAACTATCCAGCTATTGCATGTCAGTCTCCAATGAGATTTTAAATACTGGTTTTCTTAATTTTTAGCTTTTTTTCTGCGTGGTTGCTGTCACATGCCAATTAGATAATAGTGACAAGTTCTTCACTTCCCAACACTGCCATCCCAGAATGTTGGTGGGTTTTTTAAAATACCCATAACAGCCACGAGAGGGAGCACGATCATTATAAATTACTCAACTCCAGCCACTTTCAGCTTTTCCTCTCAGAGGAAAAGGGCATGGCATCCTGTGCTAGGCATTAATAGCTCTCTTTAGCCTTCTGTGCGCTTGCTTTGAACAGCAACTGCTCTTGTATCCACACACCCCTTCGAAACAGGACAAAACTCTCTGCCCCCCATCCCAATGTACCCAAAGATACACGGTGATTTTCATTCAGAGAACATCAGGCTTTAAATAACACCAGAAAAAAATAAATTACAGCATGTGTAGTATGACTTAGTTCGTGTGTACACACACCTTGAACAGCAAACATCATGTGAAACCAAAGCCCTCTCATACTCATACTCCAGAGGGACGATGGAGACCCATGGAGCACCACAGCCCTCCACAACTCCTTCACAGTGACCAAGCCCGCTATAACCTTCTGCCTCCAAATTCCTTTGCACTTAGTCACCAGTTTGGCAGGCTCCCCTCTCTCCTCAGCCAACCACATCCCGGTCCAGTGCTCCCACCCACTGGTCCCTTGACCTCTCTGCCACTACTGACCATGGGCCACTACCTCAGCTTCCACCCCATGGTGGCCAAGATGCCCTATCCTCTTGCTTCCTTTCATTCATGTTTGACTTTTGCCACCATGGACAAGACCACCTCGAGTCCTACTGTCCTGACTTTTGGTTTACAGAGATTTTCCTCTTCCTGAGGTGTCCTGGAAGCCATCTCTGAGCGTGGGCTGCTTACTGCCTGTTCACATTTGTCCTTCACTGCTCCATCCTGTGAGCTTTTACCCTCCGAGCCCCATGCTCAGCCTGTCCCCTGCTTCCTGACTTCTCTTCCCTTTGTGGGCACGACCCCTTTTTACACATCCTTGTTCCCCGGCCCCATGGTTACACCCTACGTCAGATCAGCGCTAACTCAATCCTGGCACGTTCCTGCTACAGCTGATAATGTCACCAACACTGACATTTGTTTTGGAAGTTCTCTGATTTTATCCAGCCTTAACCTCCTCTGGGATATCCCTTTACTCAGCTGTTCCTCAACGGAGCTCTCTGCTCACTGAAAAAGCATATTGCTGAAAACTTCCAGGAAAGAAATAAAAGGCAGAAATTGCCCTTTCCTTTTATCTACGATTCCTTACTTCCAAAAGCTAAATTAGCCTTTTATTATTAACTTCCAAAAGATTACAAAGGGGCAGATTTTGCCCAGAACAACTGGGTGATATTTTTATAAAAGCTTGCTAAAAATGGATGGTTACTCCCTATCGATGAGTTTCCCTTTCCTTTTTTCAACAATTCAATAGTGTCACATCCTGAGCTGCAGCGGAAATTAAGTGTCACCTCTCGTTCTTTATTTCTTACACAGGCTGAAGGACTGCTCTTGCCCCCGGCACGGGCATTACTACAGTCCTTTTGGACCATGATATTTAAATCTCTGAGGATTTTTATGACAGTATTTTATATTTTCCTTTACTTTGTCTCTACTTCTGCTGATTAAACGAAGGGCAGAATTCCTGCCGGTGCAAAACGAAGCTCAAGCGCAGAACGAGTCTCCACCAAACATATGGCAAAAGGCTATAAAAATGCTGTGGGTTTCTGAAAGGAAAGGCTAGGAGAGACCACTAAAATCTGCTTTTTCCATGTAATGCTGGAAAAACAGCATGCTGGAACAGTAATGCTGGAAAAACACCTGGGAGGGCAGATGAATCCTAAGTAAGGCAAGGTCTGGATGGAAATGAAGAGACAAAAAGGTTGGCTTGGTCAGGACAAATATGCTCTTTTTCACACTCTTGGAGACTATTTCTAGATGTCTGACACAAGCAAGAGGAAAAAAAAAGAAACAAATGAATCTACAACCATTTCCTGATAACCAAGGGCAAGAAAGCTAAAGCTGCAATTCTTTTCTTTTTGTTCTAACCTCGCGGTGATAATTGCTCCTGAAAAGACACTTCTTGCTCAGTTCGGAGCTCGCAGTTGCTATAGAGATGGCAATTATTCTTTTAGAACTGATTTGGAGTTTGTTTGTGCTCTCCTTATGGTAAGCTTTCAAACAGTTAAGCTATAATGGCAGGAAGCTGGGGGGGTGTGTGACCCAAGGACTGGGAATACCTTCTCTATCGGCCTGCAGGGCATTTTTTAGATTGCAGCATTTAAGTCCTTAAATGCAAGTCTTTATTCAAAACTTTCTAGACCTCTAATGGCTAATTTACATAGCAAACCGAAATTTTGTTGTGGGAGAAGAGGGGGCTGAATTCTCAGAGGAGTTTAGTGGCAAAGGTCACAGATCTGTATGACAAGCCTGTTTTTCTGACAAAGACCATATTTATACCAAACACTGGAATATCACTCAGGGATGAAAACCCAACCAAAACAAGGACTTGTGTTTCAGTATTAAAGTGACAGCAGGGGCAGATCTTTTCACGGTGTGTTTACCCTGGTGTCTCAAAAAGCTTAGCATTTTATTGCCCTTTATACATAAATATATATGTAGGTGTATCTACACACTCTGCACAAACTCTGTAGCCTGAGAGCAGAGAATTAACATCCAGCCTTGAAATTGTAGCTGTAACTCCGGATGAAGCTAAGAGAAGGGCTTGAAGGGCACATACATACCTACAGTGAACAACGATGGGTCCAGCATGGGCAGGATTCAGCGTTTTGACTTTTTTCAGGAATTTCAGCATCCCAATAGGGGTGAAAGGCACCCCGAAATCCGGCCAGCTGGTGAAGTGAAGCTGCGTAACGAGCCTCGGAGCTTTACAACCGTCCTGAAGCTGCGGGGAATGCACAGACTCTGAGTTCCACATGTCATTTTTCATGCAGAGATTTATAAACAAACTGCTCTGGATATTTACAAAACTTTAATCCCTGCAACACCGAGAGCCTGACTCGAGGACAAGAACTTTACACTGTTCCTTAAATACAAACACAGAGTAAAACGACTATATATTATTAAAACGCATCTTTGCAGTGAAAAGTGGAATGATCCCAGGATAGATCTGCAAAGAGTAAGACTCTCAGTTTATGTTAATAACAGATCCAACCCTATGTCCTTTTTCACTTATAAAAATCCTTGTGACACTGCTTTTAGCAGCCTCAGAGGAAACTCAAAAAATTCAGTCTAAAGATTCAGGACCTGCATCTCCATGAGATCCCAAACGCAAGCTCTTGCCACATCATGTATGAATAATGACAGAGGCTGCACCTCCCATGGCCAACTACTGACAGGTCCACCAGTTGACCTACTCTTCGAGACTAAAAGAGAATGCTAGAATTGCCTAGGTTTAAAGGGACCTTTGAGATCATCTGGAAAATACCACAGAAGCCCAGCGTCATTTCACTTGCCTCCCCTAACCACAACCTAGCCCTGAGATTAAGAAGTGTATTTATCTCCCAAGCTCTGTCTGTTAGCCAGGGACAAGGCCATTTCTTTCAAGTGGAGAAAGCCAAGTGGTTTTGTAAGGTTGCCTTATCTCCATCACTGGACAACCAAACCCTACAAACACCTACTCAGCAGAGATCAAAGAGCCAGAGGCAGACGGGTCCAGTCCAGCTCTTCTCACCCGCAGCACGTACGTGTCTGTACCCTTCCTTCTTTCCCATCCTGCTTTCTGAGCAGGGCTTCTCTGAGCATTTTTATCAGCAATGCCTTTTCAGCCATCGCTAGTCATACCCAAGTGACCTGCACACTCAATCAGCAGAGACCACCACTCAGAATCTGTGACTAATGCTGAACCAAGCTACCCATGTTTTGAGGGTTTCTCAGGGGGTTTACACAGTCCATATCACCATTTGTCACCAGCCCATGTTGTCTTCCATCTTCAACCTGAGTTAGATGGTCATCACACCGTACACAGAGCAGCCCTCCCTTTAGGGGGTGTGGATCTCTAGCAATTTGCTCAGAGAGTATTGTGGAGAAGATCAAAGCCATCCCCACCATCTCCCTTGTGATCTGAAGCTTTAACTTGTGCCAGAGACCAAAGATACAAGAAATCAAGCTGTTGTGCTGGCTGACATTGGCTAGCTAATAATCACAGACTAATCCCAATACCCAAACGTATCCAAATTCACTCATTTGTCCCCAAAAAAGGTCAAGACGCTGCTCCTGTGCTCCCTCCTTGACAGTCACAAGGAATGACTTGCTGTGGCCCTGGGCTACAGGCAAGAAGAAAGGGAGCAGAACCTCTTGCCATCTGTTGACCTGTAGCAGATGCTGCATGTTGCTGATCTGCAGAGCTTCTCCCCTGCCCGGGGAACACCGTTCTCCATTTGTAAATCTGCTTACCTAATTCCCCCAAATTTCTTTTTAAGCAAAACATTTGACATTGTGACAGTTTGCTTTAAAAACTAAAGGGAAGACCCACCTGGAGCGTTATCGTTACTCACCGACTGGACGCAGAACTTGCGGATGGTGTAGTCCACCAGAACTATGCAATCTTCCACCGACACGCGGATGTTGCCGTAAGTCCAGCACCCTTGGTCAGGCCAATACTGATGACATTTTTCCTGTACAAACATACAGTTTTCTGCTTTCCTTGCTGGTCACTCGTTAAAAAAATGAAGTTATTTGAAAACAGTGTACATGGGTATGTAGAGTTTCTCATCCGGCACAACACGGCTTCAACACTTTGCTTGTGCTACTGACACATTTATGCAGAGAAGGTGAGAATAGAATCATAGAATCACAGAAACACAAGGTTGGAAAGGACCTATAGAATCATCCAGTCCAACCATCCTCCTGTCACCAATAACACCCACTGAGCTACTAAATCATGGCTTGTAGTGTCTCACCCAGATGGTTCTTGAACACCGCCAGGGACAGTGACTCCACCACCTCCCTGGACAGGCCATTCCAGTGCCTGACCACTCCTGGGGAGAAAAAGCTTTTCCTGACATCTCATCTAAATCTCCTCTGGCGCAATCTGTGCCCATTCCCTTGAGTCCTTTCATGAGTTATTTGGGAGAAGAGTCTGACCCCTCCTCTCCACAACCTCCCTTCAGGAAGGTGTAGAGTGCCATGAGGTCTCCTCTGAGCCTCCTCTTCTCCAGACTAAACAATCCCAGCTCCCTCAGCCCTTCATCATAGGACTTGTGCCCCAGACCCCTCACCAATTTTGTTGCCCTTCTCTGGACACGTTCCAGGACCTTGATGTCTTTCTTGTAGTGGGGCCCAAAACTGAACACAGCACTCGAGGTGCGGCCTCACCAGAGCTTTGATGTTTTGGTTTTTTTACCTAGCCAGACCTAAACAGCTTTGGGTTTAGGGTTCTTTTTTGTTAGGGGGTGCCTAACTGTGGGGACTATGATGTTTTGACTCTGTATTTTTAAGCTCTAGATGCAGGCAGTGAGAAATATGAGGCAGTCCTCATTTGAGTCATCAGGAATATCCAGATTTAAGGGGTTTGGCTTCTCATGGACTGCCTTTGCTGTCTGAGCCCCATCAAGCAACACCACAATGGCAGGAAGATAAAGCAGAAACGCCCCCGTGAAGAGGCAGACAGGGAATGTCTGTCCTCATGCCTTGGGTGAGCTGACAGTGTCTCAATTATCGTCTCATTATTGGAACAAATGCACAAAACCAAGTACAAAGGCCAACTTTCACACAGTGTCCTCATCTTTTTCCCAAAGCCATCTCTTGCTGCTTATCTCCATATTTCCCTATTGGCAGGATATGTCACCCTTGGGGGCAGAGGGGGACGGGCCAAAAAACCCTCTCTCCAGCACTGGGTAGCTTCTGCCTCCTCCTTGATCCCACAACCCCTGGGGAAACAAGGGTTTGTTTTCTCAGACATAAGTTTTTGAGGACTTTATACATATTTCAAATAAGGGTGTAGCACCCTCAGTGTGGCAAACAGTCCCTCAGGGAAAATAGAAATATTTTAAAAGAACTTCTTATGTTTCTGATGGTTTTAATAATAAGTTAATAAAGTTAAAAGTTTCACACTTGTGTGCGCCTCTGCATTTGGCCAGTCCATGCAGAAAGTCTCGCACAACGGGAGGAGTGAGATGCATACGAGGAGGAATGGGGGGAACAGGAAGGACCAGCATCACCCTCACAAGAAAGATGTTGGGTTTTTGTTATGTCCATGTCAAAAATTTTGAACCCTAACCAAAAAGTAAATTAAGCTTTTATCTCCACATCTAACCAAACCCACCCACAAGCGCAGCCTTATGCTGCGACAAAACTAAAGTCACAGAAATTTGCCCTTGGCAAAATTAGCTATCAGAATTCTTTTTCCTTGACATCTACACGTAGAACTTTGACTTTTGGAACTTATGGCTACATTTAAGAGCATCTGAGCTTCTGCTCAAAACGGAGCCGGAGAAGGAAGTGGTCAGAGATCTAAGTGGCCAGAGGCTGAACAGCCACCACTGCTTTTTGGAGCATACTCTCACAGAGACATCCCAGAGCAAACTGAAAGCTCTTTACCTCTTTCCTTTCTTTCAGGTTGGTTAACATGACGATAATGGCCGACTTCTGCTCCCATATCATCCGCCAGAAATCGTTAACAGTTTCTTGCTTGGGCCCTGCAGACAGTGCACAGCTTTGCTCAAGAGGGGTGAAAACAGCATGAAAACCCCTGTCCTCCTCGCAGGAAGGAGGTCTGTGTCTACTACAGACTGCTCAGGTTTTGAGTATACTACACATTTCTTTAAAAAAATACATTGTCTTTTCTTTTACACAACCATAGGCACCCCAGGCTACATTCCCAGCAGACACCTCCTGCTCTTGACATGTTAGGCCAGCTCCTTTAGGCGGCCTACAGCAGGAGCATCCTTTGGGATTTCTACTTGGCAGCTCTCCCCTACGCCAAGGTCCAACATCACCCCTGACCACCATGAACCGCTGTGGGGGAGCTGCTCATCGTGCTGGGCAGGACGGGGGCATTTCTGAAGGGCAGGGGCAGCTACTGCGTCAGGGCTGGGACTGCGGCGAAAAACAGTCCCCAAATTTTTTGGCTAAATACATCCTAAGAATTCAGGTGAAATTTATTGTTTGGGAAAAAAAATATACTAATTTCTGTATCAAAATCACTTGGACTGTATTGCAGGAGACACCCCCCCCCCCCATTTCCAGCCCCCAGTAAACAAACANNNCCAGTAAACAGACAAAAAAAAGCAAAGCAAAGTGGGGGTGTGAGAGGGGGAGGGCACAACTCTTCACTCGGAGCACTATCTGTGGGTCTAAAGGCAGTGAGTTACCTCACACTCACTTGATTTTCCTTTAAACTGTAACCTCTAAATCCTGCCTCGCATTTGGCCACTACCTGCAGCTGAAAATAACCTTTAAAACACATCTATCCTGAAATACGTGCAGCCATCAGATGCACAGGATAGAGAAACGAGAATAACTCACCTTGTGCTGCTATGAATTTATTCTTTTCTTTATAGCCCTATGGAAACAAGTTTCACAGCTGTTAAAAGATGAAATGTCAACACACACTAGCAAAAAAAAATACTTATTTAGCTCAAAGTTTGCAGTTTGGTCAACAGCAGACAGTTGGCAACTTACATCTATATACGATGCATTAATGTAGTCTGAAGGTGGGATCCCATCGATTTGGGTCAAAATCACTCTGGAATGATCATCTGGAAGAAAATGCATTGTAAGCACATTTGCATGTTAATCAATCACTCTGAAATATGCTACTCCCCTGCCGGGCAGGTTAAGACCACCCTTCCCAAACCAGCTCTCTCCTGGCTCCTAATTCTCATCAAATTTCCTCCACAAACCCCTTGCTTTGCTCCCACCCCTGGAGGTCCCCGGGACTGCAGGCTTTGCAATACTGGAAAACCCAAACCCTGCTGTATTTCACTGCCTAAAACTAACCCTGAGACACTAAAATACCCACTTGATAGAGCAGAATTTGGTAGAACCTCGCAAGAGCTCTGGCTTTATAGCGCAGTGACAGAATAAACGAGGAGGAGATGGTCAGTACTGGAGCTGTGGCACAAACCAGGCAGGTTTTGCCCATACAACATGTGAAAATCACTCGTGAGCAGTGAAATTGTGTTACTTGCTTATTTTCAGCACAGGAGCACTGTTACCAGCCTGCCAGATTTAATTAGCTGATTTGAAAAGACGACTGTCAAGTCTTACAGGGCAGGATGTTCGGGTATCTGTTTTTCTCCCTGTTTTCTTCCTTATTGGCCATTTCAAAGGTTCCCTGCACGTATCCAGTCGTTAGTGACTAAAAAAAAGGAAAAGATACAGAAGTGGATGCGTTAGAAAACAGGCAACTCTTGACTGCGCACGGCTGAGGGAAAAATCTGCATTTCTACATACCGCATCCAACAGAATTAAATGTATTCTATTCCCCCCCACCACCACCGCCAGCAGTAGCTTTCATCGCTCTATAACAGGAAACCACGTCCTGGGAGATTTGACTACAGAACCCGAGTTCAGCACTTTTGGAAGAAATAAAGTAATTTTTCCACCCGAGATCGCAGTTATTTGGGAGTTGGTTAAAACTCTGAGCCGCTGCTTCACGCTGCCATCTGCCGCCGTGATTCACGGCGCCGCGACCCAGCCCCGCGGATGTGCCGCTCCCGACAGCTACTTTTAGCAATAACAGTTGGTTCAATAACGTAAATAGAGTTTGATTGTTACTAGGCTGGTGACTAAGAATGTTGAATATCAAACATCTTTCCAAGATCTGCAGGTGAGGGCCCGGCGCTGGCGGAAAGGGAGGCAGAACATAAATAAATCCCAATTCTTTTCCGCTGAAAGGCGCTGCACGAGCAACAAGGCAGATTCTGGGAGGAATCAGCAAGATCTAAGGCTGCAGATAAATTTAGTGCAGCTTAAGAACAAGAAAAACAACGACAACAAAAAGTCTTGCAGAGCGATTGAATGAGAGGAAGAAACAAAGAGGGTGAAGATGAAAACAGGGAGGTGCTTGATGTGGAGCTCCCTCCACTGCCACGGCAGAAGCTGCTGAGGTACCACCACCACCACTACCTCCACCACCAAGCCTGGGCTGCAGCTGAGAGCCCGGGGCAAGGGGACAGCCAGGATAAGCACCCTCCATCAAGGGACATGACTTGACGCTCCTGCCCTGAGCTTTTAGCTGCCCCCATCACTCCAAATGCAGTAAAAGAGAATTGAGTTTCATCCAGTTTCTCACAATGAACTCCTTAAAAACCCCAGTGACAGCAGGTTGGATCCCTCCGAGGTAAAATCCCAGCGGTGGTTCGGAAGGTCCAACCCCTCTTTTCCCACCCCTTTTTCATCTCCCATAACCTGGTCTGAATCACACAGGGGAAGGGAAAAAAACCAGTAACTGACTGTACAGCTGAAAGCAACTATCGCCACTCTCCTGGCAGAGAGTGGGGCTTGGAATTTCCCCTTAAGAGCAGCAGTCCGTGTTCTCAGGGTGACATTGAATTAAAGGGGGGGTGGTTCGGGGAGGACTTCTCCTCCACCACAAGGGAAATAGCAATGTGCATTTGTGGGTTGGTTTGTTGTTTTTTGGGGCTTTTAAAATCTCACTTAAACTTGTGAATGTAAGTAAAAGAAAGGAGAGGGGAGGTTAAAAAAAAAAAGAAGAGTTGAAGTAGCTGCTGCTTAAGAGTTGAAGAACAAACTGCTTAATTCCTTATGCCATGAGCACCTTCAATTCCTTATTTGAATGAAGACCATGTTTTTGCCAATTAAAATACATTTGCAGCTTGGAAAACACAGAAACTTAATTTGTGTTTTGCACAGAAAGAAATAATTAGCATTTCAAACGTGACTCCTTCAAACTGCAAGAGTCAGGCAACAAATTCCCAATAAATGGTCACGGAGGTTTCCCATCTTCCTGTGAAGAACACACCAAAAAGCAGTTCTCTCTGGCACAATAATCTCTCCATCCTCCCAGCAAGGCCCTCACGTCTCCCTGGAAACCTCCTCACGTCCCACTGCCCTGACTGAAGCGGGTTTTGGACCCGGGTGCAAGGACACAGCCCGTTGTGCTGCTCCCACCCATTTTGAGAGGAGGATGTGATTCATCGAGGATGAGCTTCATCACGTCCTCTCCAGCACCCCCTGGATCACGAGGAGCCCATGAGTTTTGGTGGTGGCGCTGGGTCATCAGCTGCCACCGCAGCCTTATCTGCCCCCACCTCCCAGGGATCCCAACATCCCTCCGATGCTTCCGAGGGGTTTGACCTACTTCCCCCCCCCACCACCAGCATCAGCACATTTTCTCCTTTTCTTTTTTTCCACCGAATGACCTGCAGAGACATCGTAACCAAGTCAAAATGAAAAGTTCAGAAGGAAAAGTCAAAGCTTCAAAACTTAAACTTTTGAAGAGTCGAAATTGGAAAAGCTAATTCTTACTGGAAGGTTTCCAGACTTCACTCTGAAAATCGAGTCACCAACTTCAAGCATTCAGCTGGTGTTCTGATACAGACAATCAACAGAACTAAGACTTATTTGGAAGGACCATACAGAAAGGAATACATTCATTTTTTAAATTTTTTTTTTCCTGTGAAGAAAGAACACATCCCTCCTGAGAACTCCTAGTTCTCGGTACCCACAAAGAAATCAAATAAGAGGAAAAAAGAAGCAACTGAGAATGGAAGGAGCCTCTGCTATTCCGGTTAGTGTACAAGCACAAGTGCAAGGTACTTCTTAAGGGTAGTTTAGGCTTTAAGGCTAGAATCAGAACCATTAGGCACACAAACCTATGAGAATTGTCCTCAAAAATCCTTTCTATCCGCTGCACCTCTTCATCTGTCAGCACTTAGTTTGTTTTAATTTTTCCCCTGTAAAATCAACTGGGACCCAACTTCCAACCCTCTAGGGGATGGGGTTGGAACCAGGTGAGCTTTATAAGGTACCTTCCAACCCAAAACATTCTGTGGTCCTTCAGATGGTGCCTGTGCCTGGACACTGCTGGCTCACAAGTCTCACCACTTTTGGCCTAAATCCGTTACAAATTCACAATGGAGACCCCGTATCTGCATTCCCAGAGACACCCAACCCCTGACACGTCAGACCAGGCCATGCAAAGGCAACACCACAGTGGGCAGATGTGCCCATCAGCTGAGCATCCAGGTACAGTCAGTCTCCACCATGGAGGTCCCATCCATAGGATCATAGAATGGTTTGGGTAGGAAAGGACCTTAAAGCTCATCTTGTTCCAACAGCACTGCCCTGGGCTGAAACACCTCTCACCACACCAGGTTGCTCAAATCCAATGGTTTTGGACCCATCCCAAAAGCCAGCAGGGTTTGGCAACTCTGGCTTCAAGGGGCAGATACAGGTGGTGGGAAGATGGAGATAAGGATGCTCTGAAGGTGAGGTTGTCACACAGATTTCCTTTAGCTGAAAGGTCCTGATTTCTCCACCCCTTTCCTTCCAGTGCTGCGATAACAGACTGCTGTTTATCAGCTTTCCTGCTACAAAATCCATCACTCTGATTTTCAGCTGTCTCTCACCCTCTCAGGCTTGAGCAAACAGCTCATACATCCACACAAGCAGCCCCAGGAGATACAACAGGGAAATAAGAATTCATGGACTTTCTGCACCATCACCACCCCTTACTGTTCAGACCACTCACTTTTGGGGACCAGACTCCAGTTCTCAGACTTAGAATCATAGAATCATTCAGGTTGGAAGAGACCCTTGAGATCATCAAGTCCAACCATCAGCCCTACTCTATAAGTTCTCCCCTACACCAGATCCCTCAACACCACATCTAATCTACTCTTAAACACAGTCAGGGACTGACTTTCGTGCAGACAGAAGCTCACACGCTCACAGTGGTGAAGTAAAGGATCCGGGCAAAGGAGGTTTTGAAAATAAAAATAGATGGCTTTTTGTGTTTCTAACCATGGAACAAATTAATCAGGAGAGTCAAAACTCCCAAGCACACATCTCCTCAAGTTAGTTTTCACAGGCATTTGGTCGATTTCAATAAGTATCTCCACAATGCTCCCTCTCTGAGAAGGCAAAGGAATTACGTGTTTTAAATATACACCATCAAACAAATTGCAGATATAAATACGCCACCAATTAAGAAGGTGACTTAACAGACTGTCTAATCAATGTGTGCGTCGGCTTTGACAACTCTGTATCTGACATTTAAGCTACTGCTTCTGCCGTGAAGGGAAGCGAAAAGAAATAATGAAAGTATGGAAAAGGCCCCAAAAGCAGACGTGCGAGGGCAGACCCAGCTCACAGGGTTTCTCCACAGAAACCTGCTTTGCAAGAGCTCGCCACAGACTCCGGTTATGACCCATCTGTACGACCACACGTGACTGAAGCTCAGCTCATGGGTGAAAAATAAAACCTCCTTTCTGACCAAGGCAAGGCTTTAAAGAAAAAGCCCTTAGAGCGGAGGCACTTCATAGGAACGTATGGGCAGAGGGCACAGGGTGCTGCTAAAAGGGAAAGGAAGGCATGACAGCAAAGCACAAACAGGCAAATTACCAGGAGGAAAAGAAAAGAAAACGGAAAAGAAAAAGAAAACAGAAAAGAAAACTCAAAAAGCAAACCCCAAATCAGACCTCACCGGGGCAACACGAAAGGCCACACCGTGTCCTCTCCTCTAAGAGCTCCCCATAGAAGTGAGACTCTCAAACTCCCAAAGAAACCCTCCACCACCAAGAAAATCGATGCTGGAGAGATTCATACTCAATGTTTCTCTCCTCCAGCTTTCAGGCAAACGCTAATGACCTTCTGCAAACCTCACCAAGCGTCACACAGTTTATAAGCTATCAATCTGGCATCACCATGTCACAAAGCAGTTGATGTCCCCAGTTTTGCCCTGAGGAAGGGGTACCACACATGGCAGCGCACGTATGGTCACACAAGTGCCAAGATACCAGCATCACGCACCAAGTAGTTTTAAACTGAAGAACTGGTAATGAAAGAATTGGTATTTAAAGAACTGGTAAGGTTTGCAGGTGCCTGATTGACCCCCTGCTTTTTGCCCCGTGGGCGTCCACTCCACGTGGGAGAACTTACATTGAACTCCTCGCGGAAGAGCTTCCCTTCATCCGCCGATCGCATCCGTATCTCCTCTTCGAGGTTTTCCACTGGAATAGGGAAATACTTCTTTGGGCCCGAGGGAGACCTACTGAGCAGCATCACCCGTTGCTGTTCTGTCGGTGCCGGGAGAGTCGGTGTTAAAGGCATGTCCAGAGCAGCAGATAACAAGCTATTTCCAACTACAAATTAATTTCTATGCTGGAAGATGCAAAAACATACTGCTCACATACGACTGCAACCGGTGACAAAGCTGATTTAAATGAAATGAAAAACCAAAACCACAGTAGATGCTTTGGGAATTTAACAAATTCAAATAGAACCACTATTGCCAAAAACAATGTCTGTGTTTGCACCGGATTAAAGTGTGATCATGTTTTATTTAGACAAGGAGAAGGTTCCTTCTGCTGAAGACCATACCACAGGGACAGCTTTTAGCATCCATCACCAAAGAGATGCTGCTAGATTATTTCACTCACCAAAGGGAAATAATAACATTAAAAAAATATCTTTAATTTGGTAGACAGCAGAAACTCTGCACCAAGATTGCTCTCTGTTGGCCCAGTCACCCCAGCACCAGCCCAGCCCCAGTACACAATGGTTTGGTATGGGATTGCTCTGGACACTTCTTACCACCTAGACCTTGGCCAGCGTTAGAGAAATAAAGCCCCAGGAAACCTTCCCCATTGCCTTAATGGCCCTTCAAAGAACCTAACTGGCCACCTGGGAATGGAAACAAGCATCCCCCCAGGACCGTGGGAGGAAGTGGAGGGGATCTGTTCATCATGAATATGCTGGGAGGGCTGGAGCCCCTCTGCTGTGAGGACAGGCTGAGAGAGTTGAGGGTTCAGCCTGGAGAAGAGAAGGCTCCGAGGAGACCTTAGAGCCCCTTCCAGTCCTTAAAGGGGCTACAGGAGAGTCAGGAAGGCACAGGATGAGGAAGAATAGTTTTAAACTGAAAGAGGGGAGATTTAGATGAGATCAAGAAGAAATTCTTTGCTGTGAGGGTGGTGAGAGCCTGGCCCAGGTTGCCCAGAGAAGCTGTGGCTGCTCCAGCCCTGGAGAGGTTCAAGGCCAGGCTGGAGGAGGCTTGGAGCTGGTCTGGTGGGAGGTGTCCCTGCCCAGGGCAGAGGGTGGCACGGGATGGTCTTTAAGGTCTCTTCCAACCCAAACCAGTCTATGATTCTATAAATAAACCCGCTGCTTGGCAAAGACAAGCTTTATTTACAACCCAAGGCACCCAGAGAGGCAGACCACTTCTCTATGGGACGATTTCCGCTTACAATTTAAAAACTCACTGGTGCCAGTATTAACTCTTCATCGCCCAAGGACACTAACTGGTGCTGGGCCACCACGGGAATCTCCCAACCACGCTCCCTGGGGAACCTGTGCTCAAACCCTGACCCAACAGGAAGGCGAAGGGTCTATTCAGAGGTTTGGTTTTCTCTGAGATTGTCACCGCATTTGCTAACTCACATTTCAGTTCCTAAGTAGCCACGTGGGACCAGCACAAAGACAAAAGTCTTTTAGCATTAAGTTTTTCTCCTCATTACAGCTATAAGCTGTTATAAGAAGGGAACTGAGCCCCTCCACATTTGCTAGGTTTGAACTGGGCCCCCACAGAGCAACCCACCCGACAGAAATCAAATCAATATGCTTAAAAACCCAGCAGAAAACGTTTTCAACTCCTGAGAGTGGTTTTATTTTAGTGCTGCTGGCCTAAACACTGCCCCTCTCACCCCCTTGCTTGTTTCATTTTAGGTTCAGGAACAGGCCTGAATTTTTCACAATTTCACAAAGAGTTAAAGACCTTTTGTTTCCCCTTTTAGGAAGAAATACTGCAATTCTTTCTCTAAATACAAATACCACAGTGCCACAAGCCTAGCTCTCAGCTGGCATTCCTAATAACACAGATATAAAGAGCATGAGAAACATTTATGAAGAAATACTTAGTGTATTGCAACTTAAAGTGCAAAATCATTTAAAAGCAACAACTGAAAGTTACAATTATATATACACGTACTTAAATACAGGCCTCTTTCTGAAACTATTTTCTCATTGAGAACAATGCTATAACTTACAAATAAAAAGCAAACATAGCTAATAAAGGGAATTCTTAATTAGCAAATGAGCATGTGCCTACAGAAACAAAGCTCAGGCTGAGAAGGGAAGGAAAGCAGATCTCTCCATACCTTGCTCTTCTAAGATCCCATTTGGCATCTTTTTGTCCCCAGAGTTCACAACAGCTTTCCTGTGTCTTCTGAACCTGAAAAACACACACCGGGTTACTCCGAGGAGCTACGCTGGAAGGCAACGTGCATTTTTTCCCCCCCACAAGCCAGCCTCTAACAACCATGTAATTCTGGAGAAACTCTTTCTGTTCATCTTCAGGGCGAGAGCCACCGCCGCGGCACCCTCCTCCGGCGCTGTGATGGAGGCTCCTGCCTCCCCGAAAGTTAACGCCTTTCATTTCCTCATTCGATCTCACCGACACAAGACCCAGCTAGAGGCTCTGCACGCAAGGGCTGCCCCCCTCCCTACACACACCTACCTGAAAAAGTAGCCCGCCAAGAGAATGAAAATGATGAAGACCAGGAGCAGGATCAGCATGGAAGTCAGCAGGTCCTTGTGCAAATTGTTCTCCTCTGTAGAGTCTGTGGATCCAACGTGAAACGTTACAGACACCAGCTCCCTAACCCGGTGCAGAAACGGTACCAAAAATCCGTGCTGCTGCTCAATAATCTGCTCCTACTTACTAAAAGCATCACAAAGTATTGAATTATAGGCAAAGCTGATATTGAAAATTCTTTTTTTTATTATTTTTATTTCTCTTCCCCCTTCCCCCCCCCCGCCCTTCAGCAGCACAACCAAACTGCCTGCTGCTGCCATCACCAGGGGTGGATTTTTGGCATGACTGGTGAAGCAAAGAATTTACTTTAAGTTAGCTCAATAATTGCACCCATTACATTACTCTAAATTTGAAGCCCATTCAAAAGGTTTGCTGCAGTACCCTCTTGTGCACCCGCTGTTCTCAGCCAGACAGAAACCACCCAAGAACGCCCCTTTTAAAAGATTGTATTGACTCCAGAGATACAATATGTATTTTAAACTCCTCACATTTGCCAGCCCAAAACACTGCTGCTGGCTGCACAGGGCTGCAAAGCACACGCTGAGTGGGATGGAGGCAGGAGGGGACAGCATCTTCTGTGGCTTATATTATATATATATATTAGGTAAATATAAGAGTAAATAGAAATAATGAGACTTTTAACAAATATTCAGAATAGATATTTAAAAAAAATAATCTACTACATCTACTATAAACTGCAAGTCTCATCCTTCTGTTAATAGTGGTTTTGTGTATTTACATGTTATCTTTACATTTCAGCTCCATTATGTGGCCTCTTAATATGACTGAATGATTCAATATGTAACACACTGAAATCATTAAAAAATCAACACATTTTATTTAAGGAAGCAAAACCCTCAGCCATAGCCTTCAGCAAGCAAAGCACAGTCCTGCTACCTGTTTCTCTTTCCAACCAGCCAAAAAAGTCCAGGTTAGTGGAACAGCAGTGGAAGTGGGAAGGATGAGGCCTTCACACTTGGTATTTACTGGCTAAGCCATAAAATACCAAAAAAGGCTGATCTTTCCCCAGCTCCAGACAAAGCAGCCACCTGAGGCAGGATGGCCTCCTCCAGGGCATCTGCTGAGATGGTCCCCTAGGGACCCAGACCGCCCAGTTTCTCCATCATTACACCAGCCTTCCTCAGCCTCCCTCATTTGACCTTTTAACAATTCTTACAATCACAGAATGGTTTGGGTTGGAAAGGACCTTAAAGTTCATCCAGTGTCACCCTCTTGTCCTGGATAGGGACACCTACCACCAGACCAAGCCCCATCCAGCCTGCTCCAGATTGCTCCAAGCCCTGCTCCAGATTGCTCCAAGCCCCATCCAGCCTGGCCTTGAACCCCTCCAGGGCTGGGGCAGCCACAGCTTCTCTGGGCAACCTGGGCCAGGCTCTCACCCTGGTCTCACTTTAGAGGTCTGTGTGCCCCTGGGACGTACAAGAAAAAAAAAAGGGTATCTCGAGTCAACATAACGGTCCAGAGAAAGAGAAGGCAATAAAATGCCTGGAACTTGGCATTTAAGTGGTACATAAAGATGAAAGCACCAGGTGTGATAAAATTGTGATCAGAAACCATTACTTGACAGGGTTTCACAAAAATGGCCACTGGAAGGAGAGTCTGGATGAACACGCATCACCAGAAACAGCTTCACAATTCCTGTGTGGTACCTAGAAATACTGCACTGTAGAGAAACCATGCTGTGACAAAGGCACAAACAAACAAAAAAATGTCTGTTTTTTCCCCTCACAGGCGAAAAAAAAGGAGCCACTTTAGTCCTCTTTTTAAGTTTACAAGTTTCAGACTGAGTATCTCAGAGTCCTCCAGGATTTAGGAGGTTTGTGTTCTCATCATGAGCTCCATGTCAAGCCCCATGACACAAGGGGAGGAAAACAACAAGTTTGAGTCACGAGGGAATTAAAATTTCCCTTAGTTCATTACACAAAACAAACTGGCCCGTTCCCTTCTGAAGAACTGATGTTTTTGGAGTGTCTTTGGAAAAATGATTCCTGAACAACCACAGAAAGCCTCAATCCACCCCAGAAGAGAAGTTCAACCTCCTGCCAGAACACTGTCTACAGTTCTTTAGTTGAAGACAAACAAACCCAGCAGTGACTAATGCAATTCTCTGCATTGAGATCTCACCTCTCCTCCTACCATTTCACAAGGAAATTAGGTCAAAAACCACAAACAGTCCTTTCTTCCTTGTACGTGGGCACATCAGTTTTCAAAGCCTTGCGGTGGCTTCACCTCAGCAGAGCCTGCGTGGAAGGCACAGCATGGTTTTAAACAGTTTCCTTCCTTACCTGTATTTTGTTCAACATGGGCATTGATAACTTTATTAAGGTAGCCCCAAAATTCTCAGCAAAAGTTATCACTGGGCTGAGGCCACAGTAGACTCAGAGGTTGAAAGATCTTTGGCCAACACAACTGCCTACCTATTCAGTGGGATTTTAAGGGGAGACTGAAAGACAGGCCTGAAATACTTATTATTTTTCTTTCCATCAGAGCTAATTGAGAAATAGACAGGGGAAACCTAAGAGTAAATTCATGCAGAAGAGGCAGATGTCCTCCACATCAAATCTCTGCTGCAGCCACTGCCAGGGAATGTCTTCCACTGCTCCAACCCAGGGAGAGCTGTGGTCCAGACCCACAGGACTCTCTGTTCACAGCTGCACACACACAAGAAAAAAAAAGAAAAGCGACAAAACAGTGACTTTCATCTTGTCAAGAGAGGAGGGTTACCGCCAGGAGGATGGTGGTAACCTCCCGTGCTTCCCCTGCCACCCACTGAGGCTGACTCACGGGTTCTTCCCAGCTCCATTCCCAGTCCCGCTGGCCCAGCCGCCCGAACGGCTCTTGCTGGCAGCCCATCACCAGTTTCCGTATGTGTCAAAAACAAAACCACCCACAAGAGAAAAAAAAAAAGAAAAGAAAAGAAAAAAGAAAAGAAAATGGAACTGCCAGCAGCGTATGCACATCAGGAGCTGCCCCTCCATCCTCCCTCCACACTCTCTCCCAAACTTTGATTTTCTTCATCCCTGGATCGGTTCCTTTGCAAGCAAGACCTGAACGGTAAAATGGCCCACAAATAAAAGTGGGATTAAACACACTTTTCTCTTCCCTCCACAAAAGCAGACTAACACGGCAAGGTGCGTGGTTTGCCCTAAAGAGCAAGTCAGGGACCTGAAATTGTTCTGGGGACTGACAAAGAACAGAGAGAGATTGTTTACCTGAGCATAGGAGAAATCCCACAACAACAGCATCTATTTATTCACAGGTCTGAACTTGTTTCTAAAATAGCCCAGAGAACTTAATCCTCCAAAACTAAGCTGCTCTCACCCATTACTCAGGTTAGATTTCAAGTGGATGGGTTTTTTATTTTCAAGGGTACATCCTTTACCTCTGCTCTCCCTGCAGCACACACACAAGTATCCTCTAAAGAGTGCTTAGCCAAAACTGACCACAGAGGCTTTGGGGCCACCACACGTGCCTCTGTTTTTGGTCAGAACTGTTGTTTCACACACCCAGCCCTGCAAAGGACAATGACCTCCTCCCACATTTATTTTACACAACAAGCTGCTGTCACAACATCTTGACACAGACCTTATCCATCACACAGCAAACGCAGCACACGCAATCTTAAATAAGGTTGCTGAGTTATAAAACGGATCCTTAGCAATAGAATCCTGATCAAATATTAATGGAGTTGGTTTGTCACCTGTCTAAAAGGGCTCCAGGAAAGCTCCTTGATCAGGGAGGGGAGCCATAGGACAAGGGGGCATGGTTTTAAACTGAAAGAGGGGAGATTTAGATGAGATATGGGAAAGAACTTCGCTGTGAGAGTGGTGAGAGCCTGCCCAGGTTGCCCAGAGAAGCTGTGGCTGCCCCAGCCCTGGAGGGGTTCAAGACCAGGCTGGATGGGGCTTGGAGCAACCTGGTCTGGTGGGAGGTATCCCTGCCCAGGGCCAGGAGGGTGGCACTGGATGGGCTTTAAGGTGCCCTCCCACCCAAACCATTCTGTGATTCTATGTTAGTCCTTAGTACTCTTTGTGGACATAAGCATTTTTAAAATTTCTAGACTGGGTGAGTAGCAGAGTATTTAATTTTTTTGTTGTTGTTGGAAAAACTTTTGCAAGTTCTTTAACTTCTGTTCACTCAACTTTCTGTTCAGATTTGAACAGCATTGGATATATTATAATTAAGCCTCTTGCACATCAGCATGTGCTTTCCATACACCAAAAACCTCCAAGTTAACTCAACAAAAGGAGAGAACTCTCCTCCTTTCTTACTTTCCATCAAGCTACCCTGTCTCCCTGCAGTTCAGCTGAACTTGTGCTATGATGACTGGGCAGAAGTCCACCCAAGCCAATGGGGATATCAAAGTCCAGACTAAGCCCTCTTAGGCTGGTTTTGGAAGAGAAAACCCCAGACCTGCAGAAAAATCACTGTGCTTCACCGTGCCTCGACTGCGGAGAGGAAGCAGATACTCAGCTGAAAACCTGGGGGTGTGTTCAGGATGTATGAAAAAGGAACCCAAATTAAATAAAGAAGAAATAAAGGGCAGGCAAAGGAAAAAGACAGGCAGGGAAGACATACCAGCACCCACAGCCTGCAGCACATAAGAAGGAAAGCAGCTGCAAATGGAAGAATCACGCCGGCATTCACCACCCCAGAGCCTAATGCTGCACCCAGCACAGCCCTGCCTGCCGCCGCAATCACTGAACGGGTTGGGTTGGAAGGGACCATCAAAGGTCAATTCCCAATCCAAACCCATCTATTTCTGAAGTTCTGCTTTCCACACTACTTCTTGAAATTGTCCATCTACCAGGAAAGCATCCCCTTGGCTTTCAAATACTAAGTAAAATGAGCCTCCTTCCTCAAAGCTCAATTTTCTGACGCCGCCTCACTTTCTACACAAAAGAAGCACCGCGAGTCCAGGGTGAAAATCCCCACGTCCGGGTCCTGCTCTGGCTATTGTGCAGCCAGACTTCATTCTTTCTTATACATCGCTTCAGTTACCTTCAAAGACACCCACTTATTTCTCGAGAGTTTAAATCAGCAAGAAATAGGGCACCAAAAGCTGCACCAGTTACCACCTTTCAACCTCCCTCTCCCCTGAATAAATGCGTTACCTCCGCACCTTAATCCACGGGCAGTGGAACGAAATCATTACAGACGGGCACGAAACCCATGAAATATTCATGGGGCAAACACTAAAGAAATTTAAACATTTGGAAAGGACTTACAAGCTTTGCTACCACAACTCCCAGGCTGCTTTCACATTTAAACTACCTCACAAGGAAAAATACAGGAGGAAGTTAAAAGAGTCCTGACTATGATGAATACTGGGAAACTGATCGATATTTCAGTAACTGGGAATTATTTAGATGCTGTGGACAGTATTATTTAAATGCTGTGGACAGTATCAAATAGTCTGTTACACGTATTTGATAGCATTCTCTACTTGAAATATAAATAAATAAACAAACAAACAAATAAATAAATGTTGGTTTATATGTATTTAGTAAATGTAAATAAATGCTGGTTTATGTTCATTTAATAAATGTAAATAAATAAACAATCACTGGTTTATATTTATTTAATACAGCTGAATACTCCGAGTAAAGAGCAGTGCAATAAAGCCCAGAATATTCTGATTTTAACGAAAGGGAGGTTTCATCGTAGCAATTTCATGGCACTCTGGTAGGAGGCAAAAGTGGCAGTACTGCTGAAACCCAGGGCCATGCAGAGTAGGTGTCCAGGTTTAAAATGACAATAAACCCAACACTTTAATTCAGCAAATCTTTCTAAAAATCCAGTAGGCTGAAATAACGACACGCAGTCAACTACAGCTATTCGCTCAGAATTAAAAGCATCTTATGTTTTTGGACCATTAATCAAATTAGCAGAAGCAAAGCTGGGGGGTTTTTAGCCTCCCTTGTAAAAGTCCCTAGACTTTTACAATCAGTTTGCTTGATATTTCACTCAAAAAAATCTTTATTTTTGTATTAAAAAACCCCAAGCCTGTGTTAGTTCAATGGCTGTGAAGTGTATTTGATAATTCCATTACCTTGGAATTTTCTATACAGCAATAATTTTTCCTTGTGCCCGTACTTGTCTATCAGACAAAACTCCTCTTTGCTTCTTGCTGCAAAGTAATGAAGCTTTGATATTTAGGAAAAAACAGTTTAGTTGTACTAATCATTTCTAAGTCATATCACTGATATTAAGATGTAATTAAAAGACAGATGATAAGATTACTCTTATCCATATTACCATATGTAAATTCAACACAATTTTGAATTAAGCTTTGAAAACAAACTGCGTCTATGGAGAAACTCCCTTTTTACTCATTTTATTAAAATTCTGGGAAGTGATACAACAAAGAAGGTACTTCCCTTTCCCAATTCCCATATTCTTACATATTCAGACCAAGAGTAGTAACTTGTTCTTCCCCTGCTCCAGGTGCCGGAAAAGGAGGATGGCACTGGAAACAACTTGACAATATTTCAGCAGAGGCAATTATTACTAATTATTTCTCAGTTAAATTTTTATTTATATTACCAATTTATTTATTTTGAAAGCCCTATACAAAATAACATGAAGGTTGTCATTACCAATGGTAGAGCCCTGTCCTCTAACCTTTGTCTGTTTCATAGAATCATAGAATCATTTATGTTGGAAGAGACCCTTGGGATCATCAAGTCCAACCATCATCCCTACTCTGCAAAGTTCTCCCCTACACTAGATCCCTCAACACCACATCTAATCTGCTCTTAAACACAGTCAGGGAGGGTGACTCCACCACCTCCCTGGGCAGCTGATTCCACTGACTGACCACTCTCTCCGTGAAAAATTTTTTCCTAATGTCTAGCCT
>VZTM01042675.1:121808-183670 GCA_013400555.1 Jacana jacana | reverse complement strand
CTGTCCAGGTCCCTCTGTAGAGCTTCCCCGTCTTCAA
Source organism: Jacana jacana (assembly GCA_013400555.1). Classification (NCBI taxonomy): domain Eukaryota; kingdom Metazoa; phylum Chordata; class Aves; order Charadriiformes; family Jacanidae; genus Jacana; species Jacana jacana. Next base: position 183,633 of record VZTM01042675.1, on the reverse strand, counting down.
GCAGATCAACACTCCCACCCAACTTGGTGTCATCTGCAAACTTACTAATAGTGTTTTCTTTGTCCTTATCTATATCGTTGATGAAAATATTAAAATGGAAAGGCCCCAATACTGAGCCCTGAGGAACCACTTGTGACCGGCCGCCAGCTGGATTGAACTCCATTGAGCACCAAACTCCGTTTGTGCCCAGATGGAGCTGTGTTCACCTGCACCTCATCTCCAGCCTCAGATGTTCATATAATCATAGAATGGTTTGGGTGGCAGGGCACCTTAAAGACCATCCAGTGCCACACTCCTGGCCCTGGGCAGGGACACCTCCCACCAGACCAGGTTGCTCCAAGCCCCCTCTAACCTGGCCTTGAACCCCTCCAGGGCTGGGGCAGCCACAGCTTCTCTGGACAACCTGGGTCAGGGTCTCACCACCCTCACAGCAGAGAAGTTCTGAGATCTCATCTCAATTTCCCCTCCACATTTATTTTGATGCAGCCCAGCGAGCAGGGGGCTTTCTGGGCTGCCAGCACACGTTGACACTCATGTTGAGCTTCTCATTCACCAAAACCCCTAGGTCTTTCTCCTCAGGGCTGCTCTCCATCCATTCTCCACCCAGCCTGGATTTGTGCCTGGGATTGCCATGACCAGGGAGCAGGACCTGGTACTGGGCCTTGTTGAACTTCATGAGGTTTGGCACAGGGCCACCTCTCCAGCCTCTCCAGGTCCCTCTGGATGCCATCCCTTCCCCTTTTCTTTTCTTGGTAAAAGCAAACACTTAATACCTAAATTCCTACAAATGAAGAACAAACCAGTCCAAGTGGCCATCAGGCATGCCTGGCATCTGACTATTGCTTGGCTCTCCTTCCATGCGGGTGGTAAAGCTCACAGGTAGATTAAAAAACAACAAACACGCGAAAACACCATCCTATAAGGACTGGGTGTCACCTGAAATCCAGATTTCACCCCACTGTTTATATGGAACATCAGCAGCTTTACTTCCTTTTGATGCAAGCATGGCATCACGCACTGCCACCGCCTAGACAGGGAACCGCCCCATGACAAACACCACGCACAGGCATTCCAAAGGTAGCTAACTAGATTGTGAAGGATGAGCACAATGTGCAAGTAAAACATATCATCCCATCACAGAATAGATAATGGTAGAAACAATATCTGAAATTTTAAAAAAAACAAACCAACAAACCCTTACTTGACTTGAACGAGCCCCTCTCCAGGACTGTAACGTGTTAGGGTACAGCTGTAGGAGGGCTTGAAGCAAGAGGAACAAATACCAAAAATAGAAATGAGAATGAATAAAAGATGCTGTGGTGAACCAGTGGGAAGATTGTGCTCTTACATCTTTGAAAAAGGCTTTTTTCCAACTGACCCAATCTTATGCAGGACACCTGCACTACTGTCACAGAAGCACAGAATTATCAGGGTTGGAAAGGGCCTCTGAGATCACCAAGTCCAACCATACACAAAAACTTAATCCAGTCCCTACCATCTTGGCCACTACAGCATGCCCTGAAGTGCCACATCTACTCATTTTTTAAATACCTGCAGGGATGGTGACTCCACCACCTCCCTGGGCAGGCTGCCCCACTGCCTGATCACTCTGTCAGTAAAGTCACTCTTTCTAATATCCAGCCTAAACCTCCCCTGCTGCAACTTCAGGACAATTTCCTGTGGCCCTGTCATTATTCCTTTGGGAGAAGAGGCCAATACCCACCTCTCTACACTCTCCTTTGAGGTAGTTGTAGAGGGCAATGAGGTCTCCCCTCTTTGGGGAGAGGAGGCACTATTACTTCCCTACTCCTGTCCATCTCCTCAAGTCTTGCCTTAGACAGCTCATTTCATTAGAAAACATAGAAGACATACAAACACATAGAACATGTAGCTCCTCCTGTTGTCTAATCGTCAATTGCTTTATTTCATATTATCTGTGTCCAGGTCCCATCACATTGGAGATCAACAGCAACAGCTCCTGGGGCGTGGAGCGATGGCAACCCAGGCAGGAGGAGATACCCTCCACCTCTCCCAAAGCCATCCTGTGCATTTCCCATACACCGGTAAGAGAAAGTAATTGGCACGGCACCAGTCATATGGAGATAAATACAGAGGTCACATGGCAAGATTAGAAACTCATTAGTGGGGTCAAAGTCCTGGAAAAATATCCAGGACTATGTCATCAGAACCTCACCCGAAGTCCCCTTCCACACCCACGCCCATCCCCGCAAATCAAGGGATGTCCTTACTTGTTGTTGCTGTTGGTTTTGGTAGTTCAGTTCCATTGGGTGGCAATGCTTGTGCAAACAGAAGACTAACACAGAGCAGCAGGAGCGAGCAGGAATGTTCCATCCTGGACCTGAAGGAAAACAAAAGCAAAAGGTACATTTTCAGGTCACGTTACTATTACGTTTTCTGCTCACGTCAGAACAAAGGTAAAAAATATGTTTATTGTAGATGACAAAGGTTTTAAAATATATTTTATACCCTCCCATTGCCTTATTTAAACTTTTGGGTTTGATGTGGAGGGAAAAGGAAGATCCCAGTTGTGTGCACTAAGAACTCATCCAAGAGCAGGATGGTAACGCTCAGCCATCGTTCACGGACAATGGCAGAAATCAGGCCAGAAAAACTAGCCTATATCAGTAAAACACACAGCGAGGCACAGAGTCTGGAAGTCATTCTGATATATGAAACAAAATAAGTACCAGCAGCTGAAATGTTAAGAATAAATGCAAATCAGAAGTTGGGCATGTATTTTTGCTGGGGTTTTTGGCATTTTGGTAGTTGCTGCCATAACTGTATGTGTTATTCCTTCTGCGAAGGGTATGAGGACCCGACCAGTGACCACATGGACTTCTACCACCAAACAGGCCAGTAACAAGCACCTTTTGGAGTTTTCTTCCCCAGACCCTGATTTCCAACAGACATACACATGGTGCTTTGGAGCTGCATTCCTTTGGAGATCACATGTGCCACAGCCATGAGGCTGCAAGCTACTAGGCACTTCACCAAAGCCTTCCAAATACAGAGAATTTCAGGCCTTGTGAGACCAGAAAATAATTCCCAATGTAGAGAAGGTTAGAGAAAAGGTGTGATGAGAACATGCTGCTTTGAAGACTATAGAGAAATCCAGGAAAATTAATAGTTGCAGACAAAGGAGCTTGTCTAGAAATACTCTAGTCCCTCTAAATCAAGGGGTTTGTGGAAAAAATAAATGTTGTTATTAATTTGCTGTACATTTATCCAGTCCCTAATGAACATATTAATTATAAGAGGCTGCCATCTCAGCTGTGCTTGATTTAAACATATTTTCTTTGGCATAACACACAAACATTACTTTCCCCAGTTCGCAAATGGCAGAAGACATCCAGATGGTGGCTCTGTACCCATTGCTAAAATTACAACCAACGTGATACTGCACAACAAAGCTGCCTGATGCTTCACTACAATATATTTAATATTACAATTTCCACAGGGTATTTATTTGGTACTGCCTGACAACAGGAAAAAAAATAAAAATCCATGAAGTTGGTAGTCATTAGAATAACCATAAGAAAAATCTTCCTTTCATTGTAAAATGGGATAATCCCCCAGAAATAAGCTCTGGATAAGCTTGTATGTATGAAAGAACTTCTGTAACAACAACTTTCACACCACTCCTGTGTGTCCTACTCAGAGAGAATCATTCCCGGCCTCTCTGCGATACCTGGGACTGAATTCAAGCTCAGCACACACCTGGTATTCTTTTTTAAAAAAAGAAGAACCAGAAGCAGACCTAAAAATGAATTCTCTCATGCTCTGAAGGGATGTCAGCAGTAGGAAGGTTCTCACCAAGTTGGGCACAGGAGCTGCCAGCACCAGCAGCTGCCTTAGGGGGACGCAGACACCCAAAGGAGGGCAGCAAGGAATCTCATCTGATATTACAGTTTATTCTTTCTTTTCTTTTCTTTTCCAAGGCTCTGTCAGACCCAGAGCAGCCCTACTTACAGCTTGGCAGCTCAGTGAACCTGGCTGACGTTTTTTCTTTAATATAATTTCTGGAGAGTGCTGGCAGGTAAGAAAGCACCACTGAAGAAGAAAAGACAACCCTGTACTAACAAAAGCAGCCCCTTGTTGATAAAATCAGAAAGGAAAAGATGCAGGTGAAGACACCGACTGTCATTATTACAGGGTTTGCTGGAAGGGGACCGCTGCCCGCCTGGAGAAAGAACACAGGACCTGCTTTCACAACCCTTTGGGACACAACACGCTTTTATCTACTTAAATCCTACTACCTCCAGCCTTCATTTCACGGGTAGGCATGGGTAAATAGCTCAGGTGCTTAAACTTTACCTCCATGGAACAACAATATATTCTGTAGCAAAGGATTCTACGCTCTGCTTATCTGAATCCTTTAGAAGGTGCCAGAGATTCCTGTTACAACCGGCTCTAAAAGCCCGCCTTGTTATAGATAAACGCCTCAACGTCCCACAGAGAACTCGATACTAACACACACAAAAAAGGAAAAGAAAACCAAAATTCACTGTAACATTGCAGAGCTGACTCAAATCCTGCACTTCAACCCAATCCAACAAGGATGGCCTCAGAATCCAGGGGAGCACGAAGCCCGTCCACGGCCCTTCCCACCATCGGGAATCGCTGACACCGCTTCTTCCCAAAACCTGAGGAAACCACCTTATTTTCAGGGATTTCTAGCCTAAACTATCACACATACTTAAGGTTCTATTTTGGCTGCAGAACCGAATCCCCAGCAGACCTGGCACCTTAAGAATAAAACTCAGGGTTTAAGAAAATGGGCTAATAAACCCTTTTTTTTCGTGCTGCTCTGGCTGCATGACTTTTTCCAAGGATCCTGATGCAGAAGCTACTTCAGCGCAGGTGGATCTGGTACCCAGTCCCTGCACCCTCCTAAAGCAGCAATAAACCATCGGAACATCCCATCTAACACTCAGGATGGTGGAAAGACCGGTGGGTTTTGGGTTCCCAAGGCTTTAGCATCACACAGCTCAGGTCATGCCCCAGATTTTTAATGCTTAAAAATAACCAAAAAGCAATATTCTAAAGGACATACTCTATGAATAAATAAATAAATAAATAGGTTAAAAATGAGAGACATGAAAACGTCACTGTAGGTTGACAAATGCGCTGGCACCAGGGACACTGGCCGTGCCAAAAGCAAGTGTCTACCCAAAAAGATTCATAGTTTAAAAAAGAGAAAAAAAATCAATCTCTAGAAAAGGAAGGGGGAAAGCCACACTCTCCTCCCCTACTCTACCTCCTCTTCCTTTTGCCCTGCTCTTCACCCACAACTCCCCAAACACAGCAGTGAGAAACTCTGGCAGGGACCTCTCCGCCTGGAAAACCTTCCTTGAAATTCAGCCACACAGTCCGTTAAGTTAAATTTCATCATAAAAATGTACTTTTTATGGAACTGTCTACAACACACTCACTGATGGGTTTTTTCAATGTATAAACATGAGCTTTGCTTCTGACTTCTTCAGGAATAGCAACTGAAGAGATAAACACCCAATATTTAAAATGCAGTAAATTAAAAATTTTAAAATTGAAGTTAATTTTAAATTAATTTTTAAATTATATAATATGAGCACTCACAAAACTGTATCTGACAGTAACAATTCCTCATGTATTCTGTATGAATACCTGCACCAGAGAGCATTTAAAGGGGATGGAAATAATTAGATTAAGAAAATCTACAGATGAGGATAATCACTTACACATAAGAGATTGAGTGAGGCAAAGTACCAATCTGACCGAGAAAAACAAACTCCCATTTAGAATCATCGAGCTCGATAGACTCTCTTACTCGCTTTATCGCTCGGTCTCTAGTTCAGGTAGACAAATCCCTACATTTGCTTTCACTTTCAGGCAAGAGGAGGACACCACGTGCAGCACCGAGCACGGGTGTGACAAAACTTTGCAGCAGAGTCGAGCAGGGAGGAGTCGTGACATGCCAGAGGCCAGACTGGCAGGTAAGAACGCGGGCAATCCTCACGGCACAGGCGATCGTGGCCTATGTACAGCGCACCAGAGTTTAGAGAGAAAAATCTGTTCTCTGCTCAAAAAAAGTGGTGTTTGAGGAGGTGTAACACTACAGACAAAATTTACCACTTCTGTCATAGTAAATTTTTTCCTATTAGTTCTACTGACCTGGTGTAGCTGGTTCTATCTGTCTCTCTCAGTAGTTAGCCCTACCACGGCTAACGCCAGCTCAAATCCATTTCAATTACCGGTGCCGGGATCTCCGGCGAATGGAAGCCACTGGTTGTCACCAGCAGATGAAGCGCTGCGGTAGCAGCTCTGCTCTGATTGGGAGTAAATGCCAGTGCTGATGAAGACAGAGTTTGCTAAACACAGCCTGTTCCTTAACAGAGCCAGCACAGACCTGAATTGGACTTCTCTTATTTTTAACCCGTCAGCGACATTTTCTCACCAACCACTTCCTACTGTAGTGCTCTTGTCACAGTGATGTACCCCAGGCAGGGACAAGGAGAGAGGAGAGCTAAGCCACCGCTCTTCTATACCTTCTGGCACCTACCTTCACCATTGACATACGCAGCCCCTGAAGGACCATTTCCATCAGTGACACTTAAGCCCAACCACTCGCCGTCGTCTCGTGAAGGTACAAGCCGTAAAGGAGCAGAATGGCATCAACTCCACAAAACCAGAAGTCCTTTCAGAAACCAACAAAGTCAGACGTTGATTCTTCTCTTTTTGGTTCCAGGGAGAGACAGTCATCCCTCATGTCTGAACTGCAATGCACAGTCCTGCCCTCAAAACTGCAGCTCCAGGGAGGGGTGAGTGTCAGGAGGATGGAGCCAGGCTCTTCTCGGTGACATCCAATGATAGGACAAGGGGTAATGGGTGCAAGAGGAACAGAGGAGGTTCCACTTGAATATGAGGAAAAACTTCTTCACAGTGAGGGTGACTGAACACTGGAAGGGGCTGCCCAGGGAGGTTGTGGAGTCTCCTTCTCTGGAGACATTCCAAACTCGCCTGGGCATGTTCCTCTGTGATGTGCTCTAGGTGTTCCTGCTCTGGCAGGGGGATTGGACTAGATGAGCTTTCAAGGTCCCTTCCAATCCCTGACATTCTGTGAACCACCTGGACCCGAAATGCCAGGTTCTGCGCCCAAATTCCACTGCACAACAGCTTCAGCTGGAGCAGAAGAGGCAAAAACTGGAAACCAGAAGAGCAAATCCTTGATGCCACCATCGCTCCACTTGTGCCCGTCCTGGTGTCATCACCCCAATAACCTCATCTCAGCCGTTGTCCATGCTGGGTGTCACGCACCACACCAGGTGACTCCACACCCAGGCACGATTCTCAGCCCACTGCTTCCACCCAAAGCACAGAAGGTGCTGTAGAAGCACTTCTTGAGCTAAAAGGGTATTTCCTGAGCTTAAGGAAAAGTTTCAAAAGTTTGAAGAGTTCTAAAAGTTTTAAAAGATTGAAAAATGAGTTTTCTGCAGTATTTTAACTGCAATATTTCTTCAGGCTCGTCACACCATCCTCTACTGCGAGTCTCCACTGCATGGTATTTTTACAGGCAGAACAAACTGTTTTCAGTTTACTGCTGGGTTTTTTTCTTACCTTTGCAGTGCAGTTGGGCTTGGACTTATTCCCCTTTTTTTACGACCACTTTCACCATTTCCTTTTTGCTAACGTGCCCAGTTGCAGCAGCGGTTTCTGCAATGCCAGGCTGTGAGCACGAAAATTAAGAGCTAACGCCTTGCTCTTAGCCAACAGCAAAACAACTCGTGGAAAGTGAGCAGCATATGCTTTAATTACTGCTGATGGCAGAAATTCGGAAAAATAATAGAATATTAGAAATAATAAAATATTTCACATGGTATTACCAGTATCGTGAGCCAGTCATGCAATTTTATATATAGAAAAAGCCTCCCTCCCCTGCCCCCCAATCTCCAGCACAGGAGAGCATTTTGAAAAGCATTTGAATAACCCCCAGCTTTCAGAGCATACAAAGAATCACAGAATTGTCTAGGATGGAAGGGACCTTTAAGATCATCGAGTTCCACCATCAGCCTAATCCCAACAAAAAACCATCACTAACCCATGGCTCTCAGCACAATGTCAACCCCTCTTTTAAATCCTTCCAGGGATGGTGGATTGAGGATTGACAGAGGTGCCTCAGCCCCTGCCCTGGGCAGCCCAGTCCAAGGCTTAAGAACCCTTTCTGTGTCAAAATTTTTCCTGATCTCCAATCTGAACCTCCCCTGGTGCAACCTGAGGCCGTTTCCTCTTGTCCCATCGCCTGTGACTTGGGAGAAGAAACCGAATTACCACTGAATGGGCTTCCCAAAGAAGAGGCAATCTACTCAGAGACAGCGTGGGAGGAAAGACCTCATCTTATTTTTGGTGGAGGAGGTTTATAAATTGCCTGGGCTCTCACAGCTAATCTTGACTTGACCCGTCAATCCCTTTCCTATCCCAGATCGCTAGAAATTCTAGATCAGAGGCTAAATCCTGAAAGACGCTTTAAGAGTTTAGAAATAGATATTCAGCACAGAATATATTAAGTCAAGATAATGAGTTACAACTTCAAAGTGAGAAGCCTGGGCAAACCTGTCACAGAATCACAGAATGGTCTGGATTGGAAGGGACCTTTTAAAGGCCATCTACTCCACGCCCCCTGCCCTGTGCAGGGACATCTTCAACTATACCAGGTTGCTCAGAGCCTCATCAAGCCTGACCTGGAATGTTTCCAGGGCCAGGGCAGGGATGGCATGTCCTCATCCCGTGACTCCTGGCCACCAGTACCACAGCCACACACCCACACCCCATCCTGCCCCACCATGGCCACAGGGGATGCTCGCACCAGCCCCAGCATTAACAGCTGCCCAACACCCAAGCGGAGGATCAAGCCATGAGAAACTGAGTCGGGATTAAAGCACAGAACATCGTTATAGTGAAAATGAAAGAAAAAAACCCATTTTATTATTTTAAAAGCCAGTGCTGTCTACTGTTAGGTCTATGCCACAGCCATTTTACATTCCTATTTCATATCCAAATGTGTCTTTTGCTGCATAAATATTCATTGTCAATCCTTTTTGGTCTTATTTTAGATAAATAAAGATCTCTGCAGCAAGGCTATATTTTGAATTATTTATTATTTTACCTTCGAGCTCACCAAAGGAGTGAGTTCATTAACACAGAAACACAGAGAAGAGACTCATCAAACAGACCAGAGCTTTCAGGGCACTAATCCAACAAACCATCAACCGACAAAAAAGTTCCAGGACTCCCTTATAAAATCTTACAGGAAAATCACTTCAGGAAAAACACCTTGACTGATTTTAAAGCCTCATTAATACCCTCTATAGCACTAAGCAATTGCTACCCATACCCCAAATTAATTACGTTTTACTGCATGGATTTGAAGAACGCTTCAAGCAAACACAAAAATGTGAATTTACATTTTTACAGGTTTCCAGCATCCCCCCTCTCCCAACAGGCCTGCGCTGGAGACTTAAGTCACAAATTAGGGTCACCTTTCCCAGTGCATTGTCAGCAAATCAATCCCCCACGCCTTTCAACCAGGGCTCATACATAAATTAGGCAGCCTGCAATTGATTCGCAGGAGAAACCCTCGAGCAACGGAGTGAAACACCAATAAAATCTTACAATTAACTTGAGAAGTTGCCTTTTGTTCCATCCCAGCGGTCCTTTTATTCTTCAGCTGCAGAAAACATATCATCATACAGATGCTCCCTTGTAATAGATCTATATGAATATTTTAAATTGCTTCTTGAAAACGAAAGCTAATTATGTAAGATGGAAAATACATACAGAGGAATTACATACCGCCTAATGGTTAGATTAAATGCTTGTGTTGCAGCAGCAAAGTGTTTCATTTTTGGAGGAGAGAAGGGGAGAAAGGGAAAAAACAAAAGCCCTAGTGCGTGCCCTGTCTACGTGCTCAGACAAAGCAGAAAAGGTGAACGTGACACCTGGGTGTTTGAGGATTCATTCCTAACACGTCCAGAAGGTGGAATAGAGGAAGGAAGGGAGCAGCATCAGGGCTTCAAGCTGCTCAGCCCAGCAGGGCTTGGAAACCTCATGGGTATATCAAAAGTCTGGCATGGTCTTTGCACTGCAGAACTTCAAGCCCAAACAACGTCCCTGCAGCAAAAGCAACGCTCGAGCTCCCAAGTTAAAAGGTGGATTTCACAGTGTCTCCACACACAGAAAACTCAGACACTACTTTTGGTGCCATCGTTAGTCTTGGCCATAATGCACGGCCAGTGCTCCTGTTAAAACAATGAGGAGAAAGGAAGGAAAGCTTGGGGTTTTTATTTCAATCTGAACCAGTTCAATGGTGAAACTCCCAAGCAGAGCCCAACAAACAGCTGAACCTGTGAAACTGGGGTGCCCACCTACTGCAAAGCAGGCACAGACATGAGGCTGCAGGGTAGCACTAGTAAATACAGGGGAGGGCACCTCAGACTGGGAACAGGATTTGGCCCAGCCTGGTCAGGAGTAGCTTGGACACACCTGCAGGTGGGTTTCCACATCTCTCTTTGCTTACGAGGACTACTGCATTGCAGCCTCCTTGGCACAGCTTGTGCAGCTCTGGGTCTTGTCCTACAGAAAAACAGGTACCTGCTCTTCAAGCTGAAATAATGCCTAAGCAGCCATCATTCTCCAAGGCCCCCATCCCTTCTTTAAGCACAGAATATTGGCTAAAACCATGCCCAAACTCTTCTCAACTCCTGTTATGAGCTACATCTATACCTCTCAGCTGGCCAACGTGGACCTCCGTGTCAACAGCAAGGATGCACCATCCACCCCCCCTCTGCCAGCCACACAAGAGTGACCAGCACCAAGCTGCTGGTGTTCCCAACCACCAGGAACCCCAACAGCCCTGGGAAAACACCCCTCCCTCTGGTGTTTGGATACAGCTTCCTCCCACCGAGCCAGCTCTATCCAAACATTGACAATAGCGTGAACCAGAATCTTTCAACATACAAAGAGAGCAAGGCAGTAAATGTCACTTTGGGGATTATTCTGAAAGCTAAAGCAACAGGACTTCTTGATCTTCAAACTAAGCCACTCATCACACGAGGCAAGCAGAGGACCACGTTCACTTTGTACATCCCAGGGGCTCACAGAAACTATCAACTTCAAAACAGCACACACTGCACTTTACAGCAAGCAAAAATCCATCCTCTGCAGCATTTTTTTTCCTCTGCAGCTTCCACTTAGGAAATGTGTATGTCTGTGCATCTACACATATACATATATCTCCAGTTTTCATAGAAACCAGCTTGGAAGAGACATAAAAGATGTCTGATCCACCCTTTCTTGGCAAAAGCACAGTCTAGACAAGAAGCCCAGCACCCTGTCCACCTGAATCTTAAAAGCTTCAAACGGAGGACGGTGGGGAATCCACCACTTTCCCAGGGAGATTCTTCCTGTGGCTGATTGTTCTCATCTGGAAAAATTGTCCTCTTGTGTCCAATCACCATCTCCCCAGGGACAGCTTGTACCAATTACCCCTCATCTTTCCCATGTAAAATGACAGTCACCATCTTCTTTGTAGCCACCCTTTAAATACTGGAACATGGTGAGAAGGTCTCCCCTCTGCCCTTTTTTCTCAAGTCGGAATAAACCCAGTTCTCTCAGCTTCTCCTCCTGAGCAGGCTGCCCAGTCCTTGGATCATCTTGAAGGTCATCTGGACCCTCTCCAGCCTGTCCACAGCTTTGTTGTAGAGCAGGGACCAAACTGAACGCTGTATTCCAGGTGCTCATTTCTTTACAAAGAAGCACTAAAAACTTTTAACTATGAAAAGTTACCCCATAATATTGTTCCAACCCTCCCATGGCAGAGGGCTTGGAACAAGATTATCTTTAAGGTCCCTTCCAACCCAACCCGTGGTATGATTCCATGATTTATCCTTCATACAATCTAATGGTCTCCTGAGACTGACAGCAGTCACAGTAAAACAGCGACCAAACCCAAGGTTAGCCAAATAGATGACGACTTGTGAAAATTTGCAGCTTCCAACCAAAAGCACTTCCCATTGACCAGCCAGGCTACGTGGCAAATTAAATGCTTAAGGAACAATTACAAAACTAATGAAGCAAGCACTGCCAGATGTTGAACTTACGCCCCAGATATTTTCACTCAACACCTGCTTTGTGACTGGTGCTGTATTTTACAAACATCACGTCTAAGAGTGCAGAGATTGGAGGGAAACATCTGTTTTTGTATTTATGTGCTTGCTGAGCACTCATCAAAAGCCTGATACTCCCATTATTTATTTGAAAGACATCGCTGTCGTGGGGACAGCAGGCAGCTCTGCTCTCCCAGCTCCCCTGCACGAAGAACTAGAGCAATAGCTGGGCCTGCATTACAAATGTATCGTAGCATCTGTCACCAACATTCAGTAGTTCTCTTTTCCTGTGATGTTCACTAAGTTAGCAGATACATTTGCTTCATATAAGTAAATTCATGGTATCAACAGCAGCAGCTTAAATTCGAAATAACGCTTTGGGACATGAAATGCATCTGATTTTTCTCATCCATTATTAAGCTCAAGGCCTTCCAAGAAGCCATTTATCTCAAAAAAAAAAAAAAAGATCATTACCAATGCAAATTTCTAGGGATAGTAAAGTTCTTTACAGCCTAGAGTCTCAAGAAATAAATAGAAACTGCATTTACTATTAAAATTAAATGAGCAAGACTCTGAGTTATTACAAATGTAAAAATCCATGCCTGCAGCACGGTCTGTGCAGGCAGCTCTCGGAGGCTCCCATGGATGCGGGCACTCGAGCCTGTCCACAGGGTCCCTGGGATGCTGAGTGCCTGCATCCCCAGGACTCCCCCACTGCCCAGCATCCCAGGCACAGCTTCAGCATGGTCACACACAGCTCTGAAGGTGTTAACACACACTGTTCTTCTGCACTGAGAAAATAAAATCCCTCCTGAGTGAGCTATCTGCAGCGTTTCACAGCATGAAAGAAGACTAAGGTTCCCTGGCGGGGGGGAGAAGATTTATCTTTGCTCAAGTCCAGAAAAGAAGAATTAGTATCATAAAAGAGGAACAACTAGAATAAAAAAAAAGTCAACCCCAAGAGGAAAATGCTGATGCAGGCGGGAAAATCCACCAGATGGAAAAATTACATTAGTAACGAGGTCTCTAACACTCTGTGCTCTAGCAGCAGTCGGGAGTTCGGCTGCAGCAAGAACTCCCACCTCCTCCTCTTAATACCATCTCTGATGACACCCTGACTCTAGATCATGAGGACAATTCACCACTGAAACCAGCTCTCTGTGGGAATACCGTCAATTTTCCATCATTTCAGCTCAGGTCAGCACTGGCTGGGAAATTACCAAGAAACCCAAGAAAACAGTATTGGGCTGAGCTTGGTCCTTGGAGCATCTTTCAAAGTCTGACGGCTTCTCGACTTTAAGCTTGTCCTGGATTTGGGGAAATGGAAATGTCTCGGAAGATATTAAAGCAGAGAACCAAATTACTGTCATCTCTTCAGAGAAATGTCCTCCTTGAGACACGTGAGATTCTCGGAGCCTGGGCAGCCGCTCCCCTCCGGCACTCTGCCAAAAATTAACATCTTCCATAGAATGAGGAAAAAAAAGGGAGTAAGGGACAGGGCAGGAAGGCATAATTTAAATGTTTTACTTTTCCATTTCCAAAACACTTCCATTTAAAACACCTGCATACCATGCAAAATTGCTAGCGGTGGCCACCCACTCTTCAAAAAAAAACCCAACACCTCGGTATGTGGGAGCTCAGAGAATATTTTCCAAGGTCAGATCGTTGGACAAAAATCAGTCAACTGTGTTTTAAAAGGAACTGAAAAGAAACCCAAACAACAAACAAATATTAGGACAAAAAAAAATAATAAATAAAGTACTTCAACACCTGTGAAGGGCAGCATATTCCATGAAGCCGCTTCTAATAATTTGGATCATTTCTAGCGGCCAAGACACAAACTTCTGCTGGTTTTAATGTAATATTACACCTTTAAAAAAATCTATCAATTGCTTTGAAGAAAATAAGCAAGAAAACCCCAAACCAAAAGACGATCTCTGTGCAGGCAGCAATTGAAAAAGCAATCAGGGCTCTGCTGATATCTCCCCCCGCCCAGGAACCAGCCTGGCCAAGGCAGAGCTGCAGAGCTTCCCCTTGCACCAACCAGCCTGAAAAATATAGTTTGTGCACTGCATGATGGCAAACTTCCTAAAACAGATTTTTTCTTTAAAAAAAAAAAGAAAAATTAAATTCTAATTTATTTTTAGAATTAATAGAAGAAATGAGATCCTGGACACATGCTGTAATGCAGCAGAGAGAGACCCAACTTTTTACCACTAGGGAAAAACATGTTTTCTTTCCTCCAGCTAACCCAAGGTCATAGCTTGACACTTACTACATTTCCATAAATGCTCCTAGGAATGGCAAACCAACCTCTCCCAAGTATAAATGTGCAGAGATATTCCTCATGGAGCTTCCTTAGGGAAGAAAAAAAACAGCCCTCACTTTTGCAGTCCTTGGGCTCTCAAAGCCTCCTTTGCACATCGGAACTCCACTCTTGTACAGAGGGGTTTCACTCAAAATACACCCCCCTCCACCTTCTTCTCCTTCTCCCGGCCCTGTTGGACAATTTGTGTTGACTTTGAAGAGAAGTTCTTCACTCAGCAGAACATCTCCTTCGGTACGAGTTGGATTTATGAGCTCAACATAGCAACTGGCCAACCTGGGCTGTACTCAAACAAATGGCTTCAATCCCTAACCCTTCTTCTGCAGATTACAATATACCCCCATTGCACTGGAATTAAACCAACCATTTGTTCCATTATCTAATTGGCTTTAAAATACTCTTGAATTAATGAAGAGACACCTTATCAGCAAAGTCTCCTTGCAATGGGATCAAGAAAGAGGGAGCTTGGAGGAGGTGAGGTACCGATAAGAAAATAAGGGCTGTGATTTTGGGTGTAGAAACATCCTGCACTGCCGTATCCCATTTTACTGATTACCAAAGGACACAGGCAGTTCAAGCTTTAAAGAGAGACAGTAAGCTTAATAAAAAAACAAAACATAAAAAACAAAAAACCCAAACAAAAAACACCCACAAAAAAAATTTTACATTAATCTTAGAAAACAGGATAAAGCTTTGCACAAGTTTTTCTTAACACCACCACACGCATGTTTAAGCTTAAAAATTGAGCTGTAAATCTCTATACACTAAAATTATGCCAGATACTGCCCTCAAATTACATGCCAGCTGAGGACCATTTCAGGTAAATGATTCTGATATCAAAGATACAGAGAGAGATGGAGTAAAATCAACCGTGATCTCTGCTGGTTGCACTGGTAATAGCCACAGAGCCACCTGAACTACTGTCAGCCACACTGCTGGAGGTGCCCTCTCCACGTGCCTAACTCACCTCCCATTCATCTTCATCACCTCGCTTTTACAGCCCTGCAAACTGATGGATTCATGCTAGCTCCTCAAGGCAGCAACATTCATATTGCCAAGCCAGGCTCCTGGTGAGCTGTGGTTTGTCAGCCCTCCAGATCCCAGCTGGCGGCGGGGACTCTTCTCCCTCAGCCAACTCGGGTCTCCCTGGGGTGGATGCAGAAGTACCAGCATCTCTCAGGCAAGGCCAGCCTGCTGGCTTGGCAAGTCAGTGTGCCCGTCCCACTAGACACTGGACTGAGCCTCAGCTTGAAGACATTCTGATCAAACGGCAGGAATTCAGGTGGGGGGAAGGGGTGGGTGGGAAACAAAGTGAAGTTAAAAAAAAAAACAAAAACACAACAACAACAAAAAAACCTAAAACACACACAAAAAACCCAGCAAAAAACCCCAACCAGCCAACCACCCCAAGAAGCCAATTGATCCTTTGTTCTGGGTGTTTGGACCACACTTTTGGGGCTGCATACAAACCTAATCTATATAGAAAAAGCAATAAATAAGAATGGCAAAATGTCCCATATACGGAGTGAAATTGAAACAGTCCAAGATGCGTGTTAAGAGAGCATCAAAAGGAAATTCAATTAAAAAAAAGAATAATACAATTACCTCTGCCAGCGTTCCCTACTGCCTCACTGTGTTACCTGCTGTTCTCTCTCGACTCCCTCTGCTCCCTCTTGGCTTGGCCCTTTCCCTCCCCAGCCCCACTCTGAACCTCTAGCTCATGAAGCAGCCACTGTCTCAGAAACAAACCTCCCAGCCTCATGGGTTTTCTTATTCTTAATACAGGAAATAGCTCAAAACAAAACTGAAGGTTTCCCATTTCGATTCTTTTGAGGTTTCTTTTTTGGTTTTTTTTGTTTGTTTGTTTCATTCACCACCAAGTGCACTGCTGCTGAGTAATGCTTAGGGAATCAGAGAACCATTCAGGTTGGAAGAGACCCTTGGCATCATCGAGTCCAACCATCAGCCCCACTCTACAAAGTTCTCCCCTACATCATATCTCCCAACACCACATCTAATTGACTCTTAAACACATTCTGGGATGGNTTGGCCTTCTTGGCCACCTGGGCACACTGCTGGCTCATGTTCAGCCCCTTGTCAACCAGCACCCCCAGGTCCTTTTCTGCCAGGCTTGGCAGAAATATTACTTGTTGTAATATTGGTCAGAAGCTGCTAAATCCCTGTAAGCATGCCTTTTTTTTTTTCTTCTCTTTATTATCAATATCACTACATTTTTTTGCTACTTCTTCTTAATACAGAGATAAGACAAATATCTTGTGAGGAAGCCAAGGAGTTCCTGAAGCTTGTTGAGCCGTCTGACAGCAGCGGGCTGAACAAAAGCCTTCACCCTGAGTGTCAGGCACCCCGCTGAGGAAACTGGTGTTGCACATCTGCTCTCGGCAGAGGCACTGCTATCCTGTTCACACACCAGGTTGGGGAAAGCCAGGAATTGATCTTCAGCATAAACACTGCGATGGCATTTCCATTATTCTGCTGGTTGGCACTAAAGGAGGATCACAGCATCCCAGCAATGAAATATCATCCTGAATCACATTTTACACTGCAGCCTTAAGCCTATTTAAGGCGCTAGAAAAATAATAAATATTAATGCCCACCTACTCTCCTCGTTATTCAGAAAAGCTGGTACAGACCAATGCTTTTGTGGCACTATTCCAAGGAAGGTATGCAAGACCTAACCGACCAATAAATGTCAGCTTGCAACACTTAAACCATCTATATTAAAATGTATTTTTAGGGGAAAATAAACACTGAATACATTCTGTGTTCCTGTTCTACGAGGTAACAGATAGGAGGAATGCCAAGGAAGGAATTCTTACAAAGAAAACCACTACAGAGTCCCACCTCGGTGCCCACACCTTGCTTCTGCAGAGGCAAAGCCCCCCCTGAAGCAGCAGCAGCACAGCACCAGCTCCCCATTTTCTGCAGACACAGTGCCCTTTCCTAACACCCCGAGTCCAAGAAGCTTAACCAGATGTTTATTCATATACATAAAGGATAATAATTTTCCCTACTGCCATTCCAGATGCACAAGGCTGCTACTTTGCAAACTTATTGAGCAGCAATTGAAATGCTTTCAGGTCCCTTCCAACCCAAACCAGTCCATGATTCTACGTTTAACAAGTCTCTGCAGTGTCTCTGGTGCAGAAACACCCTTTCTCAAACGATGCCAAACTGCAGAGCACATGTAGGTTGACAACAGCAACATATTTTTTACCTTTTCATCTCAAATCTGCTAGAAATGATGGGCTCTTCCCAGATGCAGAAAGTCAGCATGTACCAACATCCCTGCCCACTAGGAGCACCTGGACACTGAGTATCTTAAAACTGGAAACCTTAAACTCTGATAATTAGAGAAATCATTTACATTCTCAACTGCAATCCAAAACAGGCAGACAAATTCAGAGAAGTCCATTTTTCTTCTATAATTAATCTGCCCCAAAGCAGAGCACTTCAGGCAGGAAGCTTAAGGCTGAAGACTTTATGCATCAAGAAGCACACAGATAACTCTCCTGCAACTTCTTTGGTCTGACACTGGATGGCTTTTAATTTTTTCTTCTGAATGAAAATATAAATTTCATTACTGGAACATTATTAAACTCTTCTTCTTTCTCTATCTGAAAAAAACCCAACCCGGAGTATGATCATTTAGCATCCCAGTTGTCAATGACAACAGCCTTAGGGGCTGACCTGCAAGAACTTAACCAGTTAAAGCTGGGCAGTAAGAGACAAGGTCTAGAGTGTGCTATAACTATTATATTTGCAAAAATCAGGGTTGTGAGTCCTGGTATCTGGGAGCAGCTCTTAGCGGTTGGAAGACAGCCTGAAGTTCGTGATTTCTTATGCAAGTCAACAGAAAGACTTCCTTAAATGAGGGCTGATGGCGGTATTGCTTTCTCTTTTTCTCCTTGTAATTACACAACAAATCTGCTGTCCCCAAATATATACCTCTTCTCCCTGCCCCTGCAGGACAGGGTGCCTTCCCACAGCCCAGGTTTCTGCCTTACCCGCTCCTCTGCTCCTCTCCACTCCACTCACACACCAAGGAAAAAAAGCTACTCTGCCTCCAAGACATCTCTCTTCACCCTTGATGGCTGAAAAAGTCTCTGCAGGCAGCACACTTCGCTGAAACCATTATTTAATTGGATTTTCATCCTCACAGATATTTTACTAACGGCTTCCTACAGCCGTGCCCTGTAGGACAAATGGTTCTTCACACCCAGGGCAGGAGCAGGCAGTGACGGAATCCCCAGCTGACGTTCTAATTTTCCTTATATTGTCATTCTGCAGAGGAAACAAGGCCTTTGCAAACGCACCCGTGGCTGCTCCCCATCCTCTTTTCTGGCCCCTCTTCCTCCTCCCCTTCTCCAAGCCACAAGCCAGCAGCCCCGGGGCTCCCCGGGGAAATGCAGGTGACAAAGGCGGAGCTTGACAGGCGGCAGCGAGCGAGTTCAAGTGGAAGAAAAGTAAATTACACACCAGAGGTCACATTTGCAGCCTCGTGGCTGCATTAGAGATGCAACTTACAGACGTGAGAACAGCCAGGAAAAAAAACCCATAAAAATCACTACTCATACTATATGAAAAATATTGATGGCATCTCATCAGTAAAGAAAAATGTTTCTCCACCCAGTGCTTCTGAGCCCAAAAGAAATTTGAATTGTTACAGGTGGAAAATCATCTCCTCTGAAACACCCATTTAAAAAAAGTAATAAAAATTAGGTATACTATTCACTCTAAATCTATACTACACCTTCATGCTACGTCCACGTTACCAATATATGACTATCCAAGACTGATAAATTGCAAGTTTATTACAGAAACTGTGGCATAACCACAGAGTAATGCAAGAAAAGTCCACACAAATATCTTGGGTCCAGTAATCTTAAAAATCTCCAAGCCTCTACTGATTTGAAGGCCTAAGATTAAGACAGCTTTTATTTAAAAACCTCCCTGCGATGGAATAGTTCTCGGATAAACATGTATTTAGGTCAGTGGCTTCCCCGCCTTCTCCAAAAAGTGTGCTACGTACCCAAAATACAGGAATCTCTCTGCAACAGAGATGGAGATACGTTTTCTCAAAGGAAAATGTATGATTAGATCAGGCAACCAGGGACATGTTATTCGTTTTGTTCTCGTGGCCTCACTAAACAGTTACACCAGGATTTTTCTTTCTCCAATGCCGCCTAAATAAAAATAGCAGCTTTCGATACAGAAATAGGTTTTCTGGTCAACTGGGGTAGTTGTTGTGAGCTAGCATTACTGCAACTTCTGTAGCAAGGTTCTTCTTGAAAAAAGAAAACCTTACAGAAAAACAACCCAGGGTACTCACTGCCACTTAAAACAAATATTTATGCAACAAGTTTTGCATTTGAGAGAGATGCTGAGGTGCCAGAGATGTCACGGCTGTAGAAATCCCACTGTACACTACTTTAGCAAGGACAGAGTGTCTCAGGAGAATGCAAGATAGCTGCACAGCCTTCCCAAGGCTTATATTGACTAAATATTCAGATCTTTCATCTGTTTCAGACCTGCTTCCAAGACACTGATCACTACTTTATCACTTACTTTTGATTCTTCAACAGTTTCATCCTACTGCCTTATACATCCAGAAAGGACAAACATGTCCCAAAAGGTTAGGCTTGACATGAGGAAAAAATTCTTCACAGAAAGAGTGGTCAGACCCTGGAATGGGCTGCCCAGGGAGGTGGTGGAGTCCCCATCCCTGACTGTGTTTAAGTAGATTGGATGTGGTGTTGAGGGATCTGGTATAGGGGAGAACTTGTAGAGTGGGGCTGATGGTTGGACTTGATGATCCCAAGGGTCTCTTCCAACCAAAATGATTCTATGATTCTAAGGTGCAAATTGCCTGAAATATATGAATCTACTAACAGGAAAGCCAGGAAGAGCAGCCATCAGCACCGATGGCAAAGCCAACCCGTAGCACTTACAGACATGTCAACATCTACATTCGTCTTTGTGCGACTGCCATCCTAGAGGGCTGCTGGATCATAGAGTCCAAGAGACATCAAGAAGACCAGAGGAGTCAGCTGGGGACCATAGAAAGTTTCCCATGGACAAGAGCAGACCTTACAGCTCATTATCACCCACCTTCCCACAGGTTTTACTCCCAACTTGAACACGAGCAGCATACCGCACACGCGTGTTCTGCCGGCAGGTTTTAAATAGTACCAAAAAAATAATACCACAATCTGATTTATCCAAAAGGAACAAAGTCATTAAGCCACAATGAATGTTTGCATGCACACAGCCAAATTTTAAACGTCAGCCTTTCTTGCAAGAGCTCTTGTTTAAAAAAAATACAAGTTTAAAATGCTAATGCACATTTTGGCTAAAGTCAAATATGCAAAATGTCTATCAGCCAAAGGGCAGCTTTCAAAAGTTAGATCCTAAAGCAGATCAAAATCTCCAGCTGCCATCCTGGAGGCAGGATTCCTCCCCAGCAGCAGGACTTGGCAGGTCTCTGTTGAGACTCACCACGTTCCTGCTGGTCCACATCTCTGGCGGGTACAGGTCCCTCTGGATGGGTGGCACAGCCATCAGGTCTACCAGCCACCCTTCCAGTTGGGTGCTGTTTGCCAACTGGGCGCAGGTGTGCCCTGCGCCATTGCCCAGCCTCAGATTCACACAACACTTCAGTAGGGTAGGAGAACGACATAGAAAACTCATGTATAGATGCCACAATTTACTTCTATTGCTGCTTACATACTCAGCACTCACTGCCTCCGAAACTCAAACAGGAGAGTGAGCTTTCCTTGCCCCAAAGAAGGGAAGAGTTATAAATTAAATATCATCACTATATTTAGAAAAATAAAAAGCTCTCTTTCCACTGCAGTTATAATCATGCGAGTGTCATAACATTTTGAGCTTCCCTGGATAAATAAGCACTATCTGCAGCAAAAACCCCACGTTTAACACGGCACATTCTCACTTACATTAACAGCTCCATCAGAAAGTGTAGCTTAAAACAACCCTCCCAGGGAAAATCCTGCATAAACACCCAGTGTCAGTCCCTGCTCTCGCCCATGGGCTGTACCACCATCCCTCCAAATCCACCCATTTCCCCTCTCCCACCTTCCACTATTCCTAGCCCTGGTGAATTCAGAGACTTTTTTGTTTTACGGCTGGTTTGTTTGCAGTATTAAAAATATTATGTTTTTCTCAGCAGAGCTCTGCAGAATGAAAGCTGGAAGATGCTGGCTGGCCTCCTTTGATGTGAGAGGTTTACACTTGACCTTCTATTTTCCTTCCTGGATATTTATATCCTGTTGGCTCAGAGAACTGAACAACAGTATGATACGCATAATGACCTGCTACAGTGAAGCTCAGATCTTTCTCCTAAAACTCTGTGGCACTTGAGGCTAACATTTTCCCTTCAGCAGTAAATACAGTGATAAACACAAAACCTTCAGCTTAGCTCTCTTGGCATCTGAGCTAGCTAAGTAGATGGTTCCAAGCAAAATTTATCACTTCAATAATTCTAAGATATCGGCTCAAAAGGCAAGGATTAGTATTTCAAATACACAAACATTATTAATCCCATAGAAATTAAACAGCCCCCCCCGTAATTAAACATAGTGGCTGCAAAGTCAAGCATTTTGAACTGCAAAAGTGCTGGACCCAACTTCAACGTGACCCCAGAACAAGGAGAACATTCACATGTCATTTCTAGAACATATCTATGGGTCTGAAAGTACAGCTGTATGGCCCATTTCTTCATCAAAATGAGAGCTACTTGCATAACAATGAGTCTTTATCTAAATAACTGTCAAAGGATATTTTCACAATGCACAAACACTCATTTCTGAGACATTTTCAGGAATTTTATGTGCCTTTATATGCATATAATCTTTAATTCCTTTTAATCAACATGAAGTATATTGTTTATCTGAAAGTAAGTCAAATTTTCTTTGGCAATAAGGCGGCATCACACACACGAGAAAAGCAAGGCACCACAGAAAGCTGGGGAAAAGGTAGAGGATTACATTTTAAATGAGGACAAAAAACTTTGAACCAGGCAAGCTGTTGCTTTAAAAGGCAACGTATGGGGCTATCTCCAGGTAGTTTGAACAGGAAACACTTGAATATTCATTTGCATTGCAAAATAAAAAACTCTGCAGCCTACACTGGAGTCAGCCTGGAGAGTAAATATACTGGATAAAAACTATTTTAATCGTGACCTTATTGAAATTAATTATATTATTTTAATTGTGAGTAGTAGCAATAAGGCAGCTTTGCAGAATTTTTTAATGCATCTGCTGGAATGTACGTAAATCCACCCCAAACCAGGGATTCCCCATAGGCAACACGTACATCGACTTAGGGGAAAGACTGCATCTTATTGTGAAAAGCAGCCTAATACGTGTGTGCTCCTGCCAATGGAAGCCGTAAGCCTGCACTGCTTTTCTATTCCATTCTTCTTAAAGAGCGGATTACCATCTGTTCCCATCACTGTGTTTTTCTTACCACTTAAGCTAATACAGCCAATACATATTTATTGAAATTCTTCTTGCAAACCCAGACAAGCCCTTGAAATTTAAGCCAAAAGCGTTAAAATTATCTTTAAGCCTTCTTTGAGGCTGTTTTAGACGTGTATTTTATATAGTCTCCTCAGTAATATGTTAATCTAGAATAATTCCGAGGACTCGACTGCAAATGGAGAGTGCATTCTCAGAAATGTTCGAGATCATCTCAAAACGTCCCTTTTTGATGTTAAGTTGGGAACAATTCTTTCAAAAAAATGTAACTTCAAACACTCGAGCAAAGTCTAATATCTACCACTAACACACTTGTAAAGTGTCCTTGGAGACTCGCCTGTTCAAACGCAGAACAGCCTAAGATTACTGTAATCATCAAATAACTTCCTTTTAGAAGCGTGGCCGCTTCTTCTCCATCTCTTAACAACTGGGAAGCATACTGGGCTGCAAATGGGAACACCGGGCAGGGTTCAACTATATTGGCTTTGGATTAAAAAACGGAAAAGGTTTTCTTTGCTTAGGTCTTACTTGTGCAATTTATACCCAAGGCTGAATCTCTGCAGCTGAGCACGAGATCCACAAATTACGTGTCGTTCACTCAAACCCCAAAACTTCCAAGTCTGTATCATTAAATAGTCACTGGCTGGTATTTGCTTTAAGTGAAGGTTTACTTCTCAATCAGGGAAACAATTCTTGGCTTTAATATCACATTAGCAATAATAACTTCTTAAAATAATAGGTTTGAATGATCAAAATTATGCATAGTCAATACTCATCCTATTTCCACAGGCAGGAAAAAAAGCCCCAAACATTCCACTTTCTCAGGAAGGAAGTGGCACATGGAGCTGATCGATTCCACTGTCAACTTTTTTCCACGTATAAACAGAGGAAAAGCATCACAGGCTTCAAACATTAATAACAAGAGGAAAAGGGTAGAGGTCAGGTCTTTATTGCCAACCTCAAGTTCTCCACCTTGGGAAAAGCAGATTTAACGGACCAAAATATATTTCTTGAAAGTAACCTAACGCTAAGGATATACTTATGGAAAAACAAACAAGTTAGTATGTTTTTCTGATTAATGATTGCTCGTTATCGTCTTGAATTCACAGTAAATCTTGGAAACTCTTTTTATACACTACAGTGGAAGCAGTACTTCCCAAATTATGTAGAGGGCTAAAAATGTTTCAGCAAGTTCCCTCAAAGTCTAATGTTTCTATGAGAAGAGTAGTTTTCCTACAGATAAACACACAGTGTCCATAGATGCTTTAAAACCAGTTCACATACACTTCTAAATATCTTCAGTGTGAGACATTTAAATCAGGTACAAAAGGCATTTGTAGAAGGGTAAAAATTCTATCCCTCAGTTGTGAAGTCTGGTGCCTTGGTGGTTGTGAAGTTGGAAAACTTCATTGGGCGACTTTTGACCTAAAACCATATGGATGTGGGCTTTCAAACCACAGCACACCAGTAGTTTGTGTAAAGCCAGAAGACAAACTCAAGACTCCAACCATCCAGACCAGTGGGTACAAGCATTGGGTGACCAGTGCATCTCCCCACACCAACATTATGAACCAGAATAAAAATAAACCTTTTATCAGTTAAAATACCTAAGCCTTTGTTTGTAATAGACACCCAGATGTCCCAGCACCCCCATCCCTTACGCCTTCATTCGCTGGCTGTAGGCTCTCATCTACTCTCCTTTCTCCCTTCCCCCATCCACACAGATCAATATTTAAAACACAGAAGCCAGAAATAACACCAAAAAAACCCCAAAACCTAATCTTCACCTGGGCCCTGTGTTTAAGAAGGAGCTGTCACTAACTGTGATTAAAAGAGGATGAGAAGGAAGGAGGTGGCCCCAGCACAGCTCCGCTTCGTGAGGGCACGGTGAGCTGTCTTGGGAAGAGCTGACGAACAAATAACCAGGAGATGGTGGGGCAATAGACCCAACTCCTGTCCCTCTCTGCTCACAGGGAAAGTAAATGTGAAATTAAAAAAAAAAAAGCATGTTCTAGCTTGCCAAAGTAACCTAACTTTTCCACCAGAAGAGCTGGGATGCCTTTGAAATGTTACATTCCGCATTTATGGGTTAGGCAAAGCAGAAGCTGTGTAAAATAAGTGTTATTAAAATGCCATATGTAACATCATATGGTATTTTCTTACATAGTTCAGTTTCTCAGCTAAAGAGGACGTGAAATGGTAATTCTATGCAAAATAAGCTCTGATTCAACAGCACACTTCTTTTGTAATTATCAAATTTCCCATTTTTATTTATGTGTTTTCAAGCTTTGCTAAAAAGTTTAAATAATTTAGAAACTTCCTGACAAATCCAAAACTCAACCATTCCCAAGTTTTGCCTGTAAAGAGCTAGAGAGGACCGGTACCTCGAGGGCTGGCAACGAAGCCCAGGAGTAAAACCAGGGATTTCACATTGATGAAACAACTGGATGCACAGCTACTTCCTCCAATGTAGGAGGAATAAATAAACCCTGGACCCTAGACCTTCAACTTCACTGTGAGGATCAAGGTGCTCCGATTTTATACACAGCCTTAGACACGTATGTCCACACATTTCATGGGGGCTGCATGCAGAACTGAGGAACGTAGCAGACTCATAAAGCTACTAAGGGCAAGATTAAAAGCTAAAAAAAAAAATAAATAATTAATGCAGTACTACTACTATATTTTTGCCTCGATCCCATTTCATTTCTCATGAGCCAACATTTGAAGCTTGCAAGAACTTTCACCTGAGCACTAGAGAAATGGCCATTGCCATTTTTATTGGCGAGACTGTTTGACACAAGGAAGTGCCAGCGCTGCCAGCAGACACTAATAATAATTCTTGGCTGCAACAAAATTTGAAGTCTCTCGTTTTTCCCAGAAGGGACCCTTATTTTCGCTGAGTTGCCATGGCGATGGTGCAGCATAGCTGCTGTGGGTTGCTGTAGCTTCCCACTTGGCCATGGTAGGATGTGGGAGAAGAGTCCTTTGGGTGCATCTCCCTCACCATGTCCTATCAATATGACAGAGGACCACTGTCTTCTGCTGGGGTGATCAGGGGAAGACCACAGAGCTACAACCACCTGGTGCTGCCAGGAGCTGAAGTGAGAAATGACAGGAAAGTGCCACCGAGAAGCACCCTCTGCCCTTGCAGCAGGGGTTAATTGGAGGTTTCTCTCCAGCAGCTTCACATAGGCTCCAATTTCCAGGTTGAAACATTTCCCTAAACCTCTGAGGAGCTGAAACTAACCCCCATTCAATTCTTACTCCTCTAGTTTCCCACCACCAAGACATGGTCTGCATCGCTCCCGCTGTTCCTTGCAACCTGGACCTACTGAAATATTTACTGGAGAACAGTCTCCATTTATTCCAGCAAAGTTAGTACTGAATCAGAACAAGAGATGCATTTATTCACATTATTCACATTACATTAGTTGCCACTCAGGCCTGCTCCTGGTGCACCCTAAGCAGCACGTTTTCTCCTTTCCAGAGACATTGGACTGCACCGTTACTAAGACTTTTCATGTAGGACAATGGGCTTCAACTCATAAATTCAGACAAAGATACAAAGATCCATCACCCACAGGGCTTTACTCGGGAGAAGCAAAGCCTCTTATCAGCTGGCTACAACATTTGTCTTTGCTTCTGGAAGAGTAAAAAAGGGGGCTCTATCCCCCATGGAAGAGGAATGAGCAGACAGCGGTCTGATTTATTGGCGGGTTTATCCGCTCTTAAATGGGAATATTTGGCAAGAGCAGCAAACTGCAGGTTACAAATCACAGCTGGGGCTAAACCTCCGCAGAAGAGAAGAGGGCTGAGTCCCTTCTGTGACATCCCAGTCCCCAAAGGCAAGGGCTGTCCATTCCTGGAACAGCTATTGTGGGGGAGAAGATAGATCTCCAGGGGACAACAGATAATGAGGCAGCAGTGGCTTTTTCTCCTCCTGCAAGCACGGCCCCTTCGAGATCCCCTGGTCCATATACACACACCACAGACACTTCCACCCGGCGTTTACAACATGTTCATCTTTCAGGCTATAAAGTCCAAAATGAAAACATACAACTCAAACCAGTTTACATCCTAGAACCGTAGCTTTTCAGTAGAAAATATTTTATCAGATTAAGGAAAGTCAGGGTAAGCGCTGACTTCTCCAACAATTCCTGATGCCAAACTTAAAATAATCGTGTGCTAAGGCACACTCCCTAATTTACAAGTCAAAAACCCCCCAAACCCGCAAACCAAGCTGCCCTCAACAACCCGTGTTTTTTCTTTTTATTCTCTTCATTTAGTAATAATGAGATGACACCAGTTGGAGTCATCAGGAGACTATCTAATGATTTGAAACCTGATTATATATTCTTAATGAAGCGGTTCACGTGTGCAGCTCCTGGCAGCAGCGTGTCACTTGTACCAATCTGCCACATCACAACCAACTGGACAGTTTAAGGAAGCGTCCTTCGAATACAAATGTGAGGGGGCTTAGCAGAGAGATCGACAAGAAAAGTTAACCAGAAAAAAAAGCTGCCTCCTTTCCTGTTACTGCTCGTGTTAGAAGAATAATTTTTAAAAAATATATTAAAAAAATCAAGAGGTCAAATCAAAGAGGTCAAATTTGAGTTAAAGCTCAAACCGTGTATTCAGGTTGTTGTGCACACCCAGCACGATGCACAGGCACCTGGTGGGGCTTCGGTATAAACCCCCCCTTGGTTTAATGAGCAAAGGGACCTCTGCACAGGGGGGGAACACAGCATGGCCAGCAAAGTGGGAGATACAGTAGGAATACAAATAGTTAAGTAACAAGCAATATAAAGGATTTATAGAAGTGTATACTATATATTATATATATATAGAAGTAAATATAGGCATGGAAATACAGCAGATATACAAATAATTAATTAACAAGCAATATATATACTGCAATAATATATATTTATGATTAATCTAACGATAATAATAAACAACAAGGAATACATATTTCTATGTATATATATCTATACTTACATAAGTATATATAGTATATATAAGTATAGATATATAGGTATAATTATAGAAGTATATATATGGTTATACCCCATGACTATATATATACATGGATATACAGCAGAAATGCAAATAATTGAGTAACAAGCAATATATAGTAATTATAGAATTATGCTTTTAAATATATATATAAGTACAATTAGAGAAGTATGTGTAGTCATGGGGTAGGACGGCATCCAGGCAAGTTGTGAGTAACATGCTCTGGGCAACCCTGCTCTATCAGGGGAGTTGGACTGGATGAGATCTAGAGGTCCCTTCCAATTCTGACAATCTCCTGATTCCATGATAAGGAATGGCATTGGGAAAATGCTGAAGAAGCTACAGGAAAAGGAAGGCCAAACAAGAATACGCTGCTGAGTCCCAGCCCGGACAAGGCTCTCGGGGCTGCTACGCCTCCCCTTAAGGCAGCAAGAGTCAGTTTGTTTGGCACAGTAAGGTTTTCATCTGCAAGCCGAGCTGAGAGCAAACATATGTTCCAATACTGCCAAGCCAGGCAGCGGAGCCCAAACAGTTATTTTGTAGTAATGGCAATTTTTTTGATGCTGTACTTGAGTCGCGCATAGACTGTGTCCACATCGATGAACATCACGCAGACGTTTGAGCTGCTTTTCTGAAGGAGACAAACACTGTACAAGACCATCACGGGGACTAACCTCCTGAAAGGTCAATGTCCCTTAATTTACAATACCAAGGTCTTTTCTGACCCCATTGACTAACAGCAAATGAAACACTCTGCTTTCTCCAGACCTTGCTCCTACCATTGTAACACACCTGGTGTGTGACATTCCCCTTTTCAGCCCAACTTTGCCTGCCAGCTGTAAAGCTTGCTGTGGATCTTGGGCCATAGTTGATTATACTCAGTTATTGCTGCAGCCTGACTTGGGAAACAGTGGGTTTCTGCCTCTGCTTTTTTCTCACACCGTTCCTGTGCAGGTTTAGCTGTGACTGGTGATTGCTCCTGTTCTTTTTTTACTCCAGTCAGTACGGGTTTATTAACTGGGATAGCATCCTCGAACTCTTCGGGAAAATTTTACATGGAGAAAAACAGAAAAGTTCTTAAAAAAATGACAAAGATCATTGTACTGTGGATGAGCCATGGTATAATATAGGTCTTCAGCTAGGGAAAGCTTCAGCCCTGGCACATTGACCCCATCAGAGTCCAAGACGCAGCTGTAAGCATTGGCATTTAAGAAAACTCAGAAAGTCTAATGGAAGGAAAAGTCCAGCAGAGAAAACAAGGTGACTCTGGTACCAGCAGGAAGGCTGGTGGCTCCTCTGGGACCTTCACAGGTAGGGACACCACATTGCAGCAGAGATTTAAAGTCCATTTTCAGCTCAAGGTAGAAGAAAAATCACAGCCTGTACCAGAACTTCCCTCGGACGCATTAGCAGCTGGGGCCAAAAGGCTACAGTTTGCCATTGGTGAATAAAGTCCTCATAAGACCTTCTCAACTTTGGTTGATTTTTTTTTTTCTCCCAGTAGAAGCAGGCAAGGAGGAGGTTGGCGGGGTCGGGACTTCAATCAGAAAACGGCAATGTAGCATTTAATCAGCAGATAATTTCAAGCAGTAAATTTCAGGCAATAAAGTTGAAAGCGTCACTCAGAAGGAAGAGGAACGGGTGGATGCAGGGTAACTGGAAACACACGATGAGAAATAAATCAAGAGATGGTGAGGCTTCTTCCTCAAAGGCCGGGCAGAGGCTGGAAGGGAGGAAGGTGACCCCTCGTGGATCTCAGATCAGCATCATGCCGGGGTAGGAAACACCGATGCTCCACCACCCAGCAGTCCTCACACCTGCATTTGCCATGTGTCCCTTCTGCTGTTAATACTCTATCCACTTTTTCTTTTCCTCAGATATTGACAACATTAATTAACCAAGAAGTGGGCAAAGGCCTGCTGATGTGGAGCAGTTTCACCTCAGAGTAGCAGTTTGGGAAGAGGCGGGGCCTGGTAGAAAAATCCAGCTATTCATTTTCCTATAGGTTGCTGTTGTCACTTCTGCTGCCTACAAATAAACACCCTCCACAGTATTTGCTTTCCAGTGACAGCTGATGTCAGCAGCACTATGCATTCACTGCCATACCTTCTGCAGAATAAGCTCATATTTTATTATCCGAGGCGTTTTAAAAATCGCCACCCCGATTCCTGACGGCGCTGTTACTAAAATGTGTGTCTCAAACCCACTGAACATCCACAGCCAGCTCGCATTCAGATTCCTATCAATTCTGTTCAAGAAATGGTATTAAAAAGAAATTACACTCCCATATATATTTACTAAGGAACGGAATAAAAAATGTACATGATTAATAGTAGAATAACAATAGCAATAAAAAAGCAGCATACTCTTGGGAAATATTTAGCACAAGCGAGTTCTGAGTGCTGCTCGGGGTATTTACAGCAGATTTCATTAGAGTTCACAAAAACATAACTTTGCAACAATTTCTAAAACCATTTATTTCTCTTCCTTACTCTGTAAGCGGGATTTTTGCATCAAGGAATGTTTTTCTTTGATGACAGGGATAAGAAGAGGCAGAGTGTTCTCCCACCAGCCCTTGACAGCTTTCCCTAAAACATCATGTGTCAAAGGTACCAAAGAGGGTCCTGGTTTGGAACCTCATTGGAGTGAAACACAAAAAGTTGTGGATTTGACCATCATGTTTAGAAATGCTGGCTTAGTTCATCCAAAAATATTACTAGGTGGAAAATACCCCTTGGTCCAACGTGGGTTGTAACCATGGGAATAGCTTTTTGGCCTGAGACTGCACCCTGGACCCAAGATCAAAGAGAACTGTATTTCCATTTTGGAAGTCAAGAAGCATGTTAACTTATAAAAAATAAAAATAAATGCAGCATTTGGACAGGACACTGAGTTCCAAATGTGCAAGCTTTTTTTTTCACCAGCCCAACAAGTAGACGACAGCAAGAGCTGAGCCCACAACCTGGCACTGCCTGGCAGGGACGCGTCCTGCCCTTTGGTGCCAAGCACCAGCAGCACCCTCCAAAATAAGCTTCTCCCATTGTAAAACCAGTCTTTTTCTGAAAGGCCAGATTTTTTAATTGGGGAAAAAAGAAAAAAAAAGAAAGACTTTTGTTTTTTCCCTGCCCCAGTGTTTATTATGGCATCCTCAGAAGGAAAATAGAAAAGGAAGCTGGCAAGAGCCGTGCGTCTGCCCGAGCCATCTGCTTCTGGAATCCTGCTGGTAGCCCAGCCTCACGTGGAGGAGGCACAAACACACACTCCCCTGCGCTTCAGACGGGCTGGGCGTCCCCCTTACCCACTCACAAGGCGCTTAAAATCACTTCTTTCACCTTAAGCATGGAGGATAAAATACGAGCCGGGGTGTGTTTGGAGGGGAGAAGGCAAGGAGGGGCAAAAAAGCACATTTCACCCCACCGGGTTCCTGGGAACGGCTCTGTCCCTTCCCACGGGATTACGGGGACACTGAGGGGTCCTGAGGTCCCAGACACAGCACACACTAGGGTGGCTAATCCAACTCAGACTCAGACACTTGCACAACGCATGGCTGCTCTCAGGCTTTTCCCAGGGAATATGACAAAATAATTTATTATTGCAAAATTCAGCCCCCAGCCCCGAACATCCGAGCGCCCACGTACAGATACCACACACACCCCAAGGCTCATTTCAGGGCAGAGGTTTTTCTTCTCACGTGGAAAAGAATTTGAATTTTTCCACGAGAAGGGCAATTTTACAAGTATCAAGCCAGATTTTTATGCCTCAGAATAGGATGTTCCCATTGCTTCTTCTGACAATACCGATACACTGCCAGTACGATACAGCTAATCAAACTGGAGCTTTTTAATAAGACAGCTTCAAAACTTTCAGAGAAGCTCGGACTCCCTTTGGCTACAGTAACAGAAACACTTCATTTTAGTTGTCAGGCACAGGAAGATCCAAAAGAAATCACCTAAATGACACTTTTAGCTTCCGAGGATATGAAACCAAACAAGTTGACCATAGCTTCCTTCTAAAAATCCTTTCTGAAGAAATGAGTTTAAAATAGCCTCACCCAAATCTCCAGTATGAAAGCAGCATAATTTACTCATTTTTTACCTTTGTTACTTTGCTCTGCGTTTTCATCTTATATTTTGAGGAAGTGGTTACCACATTGTAAGAAACTAAATTCTCCAAAAAACCAGAAGAAATCTTTCAAAGCACTGAATATATAAAAAGCCTTCCCAGTTCTCTGCATTTGCTGGTCCCGAGACTATTATATTGTGGTTTTCTCCCCTTGTACCTTCTGAACTACAATCACTCAAAAGCACAAATATACCCCTGTACACACATATACATTTTAGGGTAAAAAATAATAAATAGAGGAGATCCTCCAAATCACATTTCCAACTCTTTTCACCCAAGTGGAACCCAAGATGACACATTTCTAGAAATACAGGTACTTTGTTAAACTGCATTATGCAGACTGATTAATTTTATTTCCCCCCACCTTTTTTTTTTCTTTCTTCTTTTTCTTTTGTTTTACCTGCTTTCCAGCTGCTGCAGAGGTGCCCCAGAACCAACCCCGCTGCCCCACGGGATCCATCTTTTCGGATCAGTTGAATGCTGCTCTCTGCCAAACACAAGGTCTTCCAGAATTTATCAGCCACAACCAAAAAGAGGGTGAGCTTCTTTTATAGACCAAATTCAAGGCGTTTGCATAGTCCCACCCTGGTGATGGAAACCCTGATTGCTGAATATTTCACTTGTGGCTTTAGCATGTGATAAGTGCTCATCCCTGGGACTAAGCGGAATAACCTGAGAGGTTCTGGCCATGTTATAACATCCAAATTTTCCTCCTGTGACTGGAAAACCTTCTGGCTGATCAATGACTGGTTGGATCCGTGACAAGGTGAAGCCCTCTTGTTGTTTTTTTTTTCCAACAGAGAAGCCACTGAGAACCTGGCCATGGATTTCTATGAAATTCAGGATGAAATTCTATGATTTCAGGAATCATAGAGAAAAAAACCCTACTTGTGGTACAGGTAAACTAAATATTCAATATGCAGCCCTCAGTCTCGTCACACCCCACCTACAAATACTGGGGGAGGAGGGAAGGGGGAGTTGGAGGGAAAATTTTTTCTGCAGTTTTCCCTCTTCCCTACAAGCACACTCCTTGGTGTACTCCCACGGTGTACACCCAGCTTGGGGAACTGGGGTTCAACATCTTTAAACCCAGTTATCGGCTGGCGCCAATGCTCTGCTCACGTCCCCTGCTCCAAAAGTGGGTGCTCCCAACCTCTTTTTGAACAAGGTCAAATTCAAAAGCCCACCCCAACCACTTCATTTTTTCATACATTTGCATTTGGGGGGGGGAAGGGGGGAGGGGGAACCTCAAGAGATGGAAAAAGAAGAGAAATTTTGTGATTGGAAAAGCTTCGCAAACCTGAGATAGCAGGTGCTTGTGGAAAAAAGCAGCCAGGTTTTTTAATCTCCCAGTCGGGGTAAATTTGACCATTATTTTCAGAGTTCAGCATGCTCTGGAGGACCATCATTTTACAGGCATTTAAGAGAACCAAGAGTCACTGTCTGTGAGCTGGCAATGCTAATTTAAAGCCAATTAGATGCCCAAAAGCAGGGAAATGGCTTTCTGGGAAGCCACACCAACTGAGGGTACAACTCACACTCCTTTTGACCAGGGCAGTGGGAAGAGGAGAGGCAAGAGTTCACCCATGGGCTTTGTGGCACCTTGTGTTTCACATAACAAAAAGGTCTTTTCCTTTAGATAAGATTAGCAATTGACAATGCTGGAAAATTCAGAAAAGCAGCAGATAACTTGAGTTAACGAAGCCTCAAAACGCTGAAGCACTTGAGGCCTCATTAGGTGGAAGAACTGAATGGAATTTGTGGTAAGAAATCTTTCTGGCAGCTTCAAAATTGACAATGGGTGGCCCCAATTTTGCTAGGTTTAGGTCAACCCCTTCCATTGAGAGAAGCAAATGAGGATAATTTGCTCATCTAGCTCGGAGCGCAGAGCGGGCCTGGCAGAAGCGCTTACTCCTGCAGTGGAGAGGGTTATCCCAAAGACCTCGACCACAGGAGGCACTGCCTGGGTGCCAGGGGCTCCTCCCCATCTCACACCTCTCAATAACACAATATACACACACCCTACATACAGAGTAGCACAGTGATGGAGAGAAATGGAACCAAGCTGCATTTACGAGCTGCTCTGCAGCCCATGTCTGAAACACAGCCCTTCCTTCCCCATCATGTCAGGCAGGAGCTACAAGAACCTGCCCCATGGCATGCATATTTTGTGCTTATGATCTGCTTTCCCAGCTGAAGTCATTAATGTACAATTTAGTGCAAGCTAGCGGTCTCATAAAACTCATCAGAAACTTATCAGAAGTCTCACCAGAGCAATTTCTCAAAAGAAATCACATCCTCAATTCTACTCCCTTCATGCTCAGGTGTGCCCATACCTTTCCTGAAAGGTCACCAAAGAGCCATAGTCTTGCTGCTGAAAAAAACGAGAGAAAATAACAGGATGGAAACTCATTTCCAGGCTCCAACTGATTTTGCACCTATTTCACCATCTTAGTTTTTCAGCCATATCCAAGAATGAAGCTACAGAAAGATTAAACAACCCACAAGATTGATGGAGAGTAAAGAGGCGAGTCTAAGATCAATAATGTCGATGCTAACTAAACCTTGGTCAATACTACCCTGCAAAAAAAGCACTTGAAAGCAAGAAAACCCAACCCAACAACATACAAAAATCAAAGTACACTGGCTTCCAAGAGACCTTTTTGTCCACAGGTCAAAGACTATAAAGGAAAGTGTATTTGTGGGAGAAGAGCAAATTAAGGCGTGAACACCCTGTCTGAGCAGACGCTTCCCAGTCCTCACCAAAACTGCCAAGAGAGCTTTCAAACTTCATGGCAAGAGCCTAACTTCTCGCCTTTCTGTGTCTCCTGGCTGCTCAGTCATCACCTCCTCTGACCAGGTCAGTGAAAGAAAACACAGACTTGCAGTGACAGACCAATGGAGGTGTTCTGCTGCTAAAAACAGGTAGAAAAGCCAAGCTCATGCTGCCACTGGTGGACAACTTCTAGGAAAACAGCAGTGTTGAAGGAAAGAGAAAAATCTTCCAGCAAAGCTACAAAAATATACCTCAAAAAAAATTGTAATGGAAAAATCTTTAGTGTTTTCACTTGTCAACATCCTAGAAACGCCGTTTTCCCTCTCACACAGGCACAGGCACAGAACTTTGATTCTTTCAGGGAACCAACTAAAGGCAGCGACTAAAAACAAAAAGCAAACCAGATCAGCTTAAGCTGCTTCCTTAAGAAAAAATGAAATTCCCATTTCACAGCATGCTAATTAATAGAACAGAACCAATATTTTGATATCATGATTAAGAACTGTTCATTTTCACCATCTTCCTCAACAGCAAATCGATTTAAGATGCAATTACCACCAATGCAATTATCTGGCAGTTTGCTCACTAAACAACCTTCCAAGATGTGTTACCAAGATAAGGCAACCCCCTTCTTTAAAGTGCCTTGGAGCCAGTGAGGGATGAACTCGCAGGGAGTATTTTCTAAACAATGTATACCTCAATTCTTCAATAATAAACAAAACTTTTGCTTGATAACAAAAAGGAGAAGTTAGGGGAAAGAGCAAGACACTGGGGTTTTTCTCCTCCTGCAGTAATGACCAAGAATCACGTTGCTGATGGAGGACACATTGAAAGGGTCACCTTTGGAAAACAGAAAAGTGAAGTTCTAAAGGTATTTACTTCATTGTATTTTAGCCACAGGACACAGGTGAAGACCTGCTGGCAAGTGAACCACTTTTTCTGCCCTTTATTCTTTCTGCTCTAACTGCTTCACAACGGTGTTTCAGGAGGAACTGTGCTGGTGCCTGGACAACAGAAATAAAAGAAATGCCATTCTTCAGGGATCTGGAAAAAGGATCAATGGGGAAGTGGTAACATTTGAAGGTTTAAAGTTGTCCTGTTTGGTCAAAGTTAACATTTCCTCATCAGATTTTGGGGAAAGGTAACCCACCACTCAACCATGAGCAACACAAACTGGCAAGATGGGGGAAAAGCTGACTGCACACACAGCTGGTCTCTAAACTCATCAGAAAAAAAAGAAATAGAGAAGATCATGCTGGCTCTGAAAAGGTCCCCAACTTTCTACCCATCCCTGGGGACCAACCCGCTGCAGCTGGGGGCCTGATGGCTCACGGTGCTACCAGAAACCCCAAGGATCTCCAAAGCCACCTGCAGAAGCAGTGATGAAAGCAAGGAGGTTCCCTACATGCTGCTGCCACATGCTGTCTAGACCAGAGAGTGATTTCTGACCAAAACTGGGAGGTTTTGAGGACCCAAGGGAGTCTGTTGCAATGGCAGAGAGCTACAGCTGTATCCCTCTACCTGCCAGCACTGATCACTAAGCATTTTTCTAAATAATGTCCCAAAGATGCCAAAGGAGCTCTTCTAGGGATTCATTCATCATTACCCATTACCCTTTCTAAACTAACATGATTCCCTCAGAAATTAACTTGAAACTCATCTGCATACCTTCCTGTGCAGCTTCCCAACCTTTTCCTTCTACAAAGATCTAAATCTAAATAAACTTTCTTTTGATGCTTGATGCCTGCAGAGGTTCCTCCTTCTGTTCTGCAGAGGGGAACACTTCCCTGCTTCAACAAAGATCTGAAGAAAATCATTAAAGATCCCTATGACTTTTTTACCACTCTCTGGCTTTAAAATTAGCGCATTCTCCTGCACGTATGCACAATGCACCACTAGAAACACAAAAGCTGATGTACTCTAAGATGTAACTGTGATAACTTGACCAAAACTGACTTATTTTTCAACACTGAAAATTCAAAACAGAGATAAACTGCACATAATCTATCATATATGCCAATATCTATACACCTATATAGATAGATAACTTACTTGCTTTACAAACTGTTCCCAGTGTTGCACATCCTGGTTTAATAGGCTCAGAACAGCACTATTTTTGATATAAATACTACCATGATGGGATGGCTCAAGAAGATGAGCTCTTTCCAGAGGATGGGAGGTGGTGAGCGACCTGTATTCAACCACGATATCTTTTTACCACTGAAATAAATGAAAACAAACAAACAAACCAACCTTCTTAGTTTCTTTAAAAAATAATCATGAACTATTGACTGTCATGATGATTTTAGCCCCAGTTTTTACTTCACTAAGCCAAGGATACTGATCAGAGTTACTTTACAGGAAAACAAGCTCTCACGTTGCCCTGTAATCTGTTCTAAGCATTGATATTTTAAGCGTGGCTTAAACATAAAATTATATTTTCCTCTGAATCAATAGAACTGGCTTTGATTTCCAGCATTACACCAGCCAGCAGCACGGCTGAAAACAGAGGAATAACAGTATGTGCCCTTCATGACAATTAATTTTGAATATAATTGAATGAAGGACTGCAAGTGGAGCTGTGCAGTCCCATGGAACAGCACAAACACCCGCTGTGATAACCTACGCCCTTCTGTCAATGCAAACTCGGAACATAAATGTTAAACATTTTCTTAGACTAATCATAATAGTTAATAACAAGGAAAAAATTAAGCGTGTTGCTAATCAGAAGGGTTAGGATCTCTAGCGCGTTCTGGAACAGCACTGCGTACACCCGTGTGCAGCTGGAGTTGTACATAGATCTCAATTCCCTTTCATCATTCATTCAGAAGAACAAGTGCTCACAGGGAATTTTCTTCCCCCCATATAACGCATTGCATT
This sequence comes from Jacana jacana, assembly GCA_013400555.1. NCBI lineage: Eukaryota > Metazoa > Chordata > Aves > Charadriiformes > Jacanidae > Jacana > Jacana jacana. The sequence continues at coordinate 145,836 of VZTM01042675.1, read as the reverse complement.
TGCCCACAGCCTCCTGTGCACCTCAAGGAAGAGCTTGGCTCCGTCTTCTCCATTACATCTGGGAAGCTGAGGACTGATGTTCAGTCCCCACCCTGCAAGTCCTCTCCTCTGGGCTTGTACTTTACGTCCTCACACCCTTGAACTTGGCTTTGGCCAAGGTCAGGAGGCTCCTCATGCCACGTTCGTTCCTCCAGGACTTTGTTGTCCCTCTGCACAGCATCCCTGCCCTCCAGTGCCATCAACCCCTCCTTCCCAAGCAGGGCCATCTGCCAGCCCGCTGAGTTTGCAGTTCATCCCATCATCCAGGTCACTGGCCAAGATCCTACAGAGGAATACATGGCTGAGTGGTCTCCAAAGGAAAAAAAATAATAATATGTATCAAAACCTTCACTTTCATGTGTGTTCAGATTAAATGAGGAACAGCTGCTGTGAGAATCAGACTTTGCTCCCTGGTAGAGCACAGTAGCAGTTGTGTCATCTGAACCCCATGTGTCTCCAGTGATAAGACCATGATATCACACACGAGTCCTGAATGCTCTCCTGGAAGGCCAAAAGGACACAGAATATGCCAAGTTTCACTATCTACCTTACGTAACCTTCTACAGATGTAAACTTATTTGGTAGTTATCTTTGTGACAAAATAAATAATTTTTTTAAGGGTCTTGGCCAACATAAACAGGAAAAGCAGAGCGTTCAAAGGTCAGGCTCTGCATGCCTTCAATGGTTTTGATGGACAAAGGATGTTTGTTTAGGATGTCTTAGATGTATACAGAATATAAAATCAGGACTACGTTGACTAACATCCAGGCCTTGTACCACATCTTAAAAAACAAAACAAAACAAAACAAAACATGAAAAATTGCCTCATGCTGAATACAAAATGCTTGAAGAGCTGTGGTTATTTCAGCAGGCTTCAGTCACTAACCTTCTGCCCATTTGCCACAGGCACTCAAGAGAGACGAACTCGCAAATGTCACTACACCTCGACGCAGCAGAAACACAAACAGCTCGACTCGGGTGTTCAAGGACGGGTGTGCAACTGCATTTATTTTTAATATGCTGGTTACTCCCCCTGCATTACTGCATGCACTAAAAAGGATCCATACCCCACCCCTCCGAAAACAAATATAAAACCAAACCAAAAAAAGCTTGAAATAGGTGCTCCCTGAAGTCTTCTTTAAAGCATCTGTTACCACCTGAAATTAATTAACTGCATCTACTGAACAGGCTGCAAGTCCTGAAAGAAACATGCCACATGTTTTTAAAATTGATTATAGGAAAGCTGAGGCTGGTAAGGAGCTCTGGAGACCACACGGTCCAACCTTCTGGGCCTTAGTTTAGGTTTTCCAGGGACTAAGTTAAGTCACAAGTATTTCCTAAATTTACTTCAGAACAGATCTTCTACCCTGCGCTCCTTAAGGAACTTCCTTTCCTGCAGGAACAAGATGATAACAACTTGGAAGAATCCACTGTGTGTCCTCCTTTAGATAAACTTACAAGTGGATTCCTGGACATGGCAGAGAAGTGAAGCTGCACGAGACCAGACCCAGATGAAACCCTCAGCAGTTACGTGGGTTCTCTTGGGAACCTCCCCTCTGTACACCTCCCCTGGCCTTCAAGATACAGCTGCACTGCCAAAAGGGACGTAAATCCTGCTTTCTAAGTCTCTATAATACACAGACACCTCTCGGCACCCCTTTGCCCTGCGGCAGCACATCAGGACAGCAGAGTACGTCTTTTCAACTGGATTTCCAACACGATGGCACTTTCTTTGATGCCGAGGTCCTCCCACAGGCAGCAACACCCAGGGGACCACAATTCACCGTGGTGCCACATGGTGGTAGCACTACTAAAGGGATGGCGAGCAGCGAGCTCTCACGCAGCATTTGGGGTCACACGGGGCCGCAAATTGTGGTGTTTGATGTTCCTCTCGGAAGCCCTTTTCATCTAACCTCCCTGGAGCCAAAACAAGACGACACCATCCTCATTTCAAGGCAGATAACCATTTGCAGCAGGGGTTTTACATAACTCCATTCAGTCATTTTCCTACCGCCTGCGCCTGAAAGAAACAATGGAGCCCAGCAGATGCAATACAGATGCCTCCCAAAGTCACCGAGAAGACAAAACTGCTAGGGTTTTCACCACAACTGCATAAACTGGCCCCAAATGAAGCTGTATGTGGGTGGCTGCCCCTCAGCCCATTGCCTTAACAGCCTGTGGTTTCTGAAGAAAGCACCCTGCAGCAGCCTGTGGCTCGGTCTCAGAGGAACACGCTCCCAAAGCAGTCATTTATTATGACCCATTCACAGAGCAAGAGAACACAGTGGTTTCAGAAGAGGGCTAAAAGGCACACCAAGAGCCAGCTAAAAGCAAAAAGGAAAAAAATAAAATAAAATAAATAAATAAATAAATAAATGCCTTTGCAGCTTTACTTTGCAACTGGCATTTGTAGTTTTAAAATACAGCTTTCCTACTGCTAATGTGTTTCCAGAAAACACAAATCCATGAATCCTAAGGCCCACGTTTGCAAGCAACCTCTCATGGGAAACGAGCCACTCCAGGTCTGAAGGCTCAATCATCAGAAATCTGCTGCCACCATAAGCCACAGAGGACAGAAGAGGACACAACAGGGTGATGAAGGTATGCCTGCCCTTAGGAGATACCTACAAGGTGTTCCACTAATGCTCCATGAATTCCAGCCTTCACATGTTCAGTCACCTTTATTGACCACTTATTCTAGATACTGAGTCTTTATGGTTTTGACTGCAGAGCAGGAGATGGCGGGGACAAGTTTGGGAATTAATGATGGAAGAAAACCAAACACCACAAAAATCCAATCCCAGAAGCCACAAACTGAATCATCCAAGTCTTAGGGTGGGAAATCCTGCAAGTTGAAGTTGTTCACCAGAATCACTCAGTTCTTGTTACTCAACTGTGGTGTTTCCACCAGAACCACCTCTACCCTACCTGGACAGCCTCAGCAGGTGTCTACCAGCAGGCTACAGAATTGTACCTGCTGTAGACAATTATATCATTTTTTAACAAACCCCTGTGTATTAGATAGCCACACAAAGATTCTAACTTTTCAAAAGTTAGCCCCCAAACATCCCATCCCTGGCCAAACCGCTGAGCACAGCCAGCTACCCTCCTCCCAGATCCCGAGCAAGTGCTGTGAACTTCTCATGAATAACTCCTCCGTAGGAATGAACACTGCTGTATTCATTTAGAGAACAAAAACAGTATTATAAGAGAATATGCTGCTCACAAATCGGGCGTAATATCCTCAAACACCAGTGTAATGTCAAAAGTGGCATTTTGCTTACCCAAGCTCGAACAGTGAAATTTCTGGCTCTCTATAAACAAGCAAAAAGTTTCAGGGTTGTTTTTTTTATCTTCCACAGTGGAAGACCTGTTTTTTCAAGACACGATTTTATTATGAAATAAATATGTCTAAATGGCTTTTAAAGGACTTTGTTTTGGGTTGTTTTTTATTTTTCCATTTTAGTTGCCACATATTACAAACTCATGGTGTAACTAACAAACTCGTACAACTGCCGATGTCGTGCAAAAGCCCAGACAGAACTTCTGCCTCCAGGAGACTGCGGGCGGTTACAAATCGTCCCAACAGTAATTTGGAGCTGTCTAAATTCATGAGCATGAATGCAAAACAAAAAAAAAAGACAACTAAAAGAAACCCCAACCCAAAATAAAACAAATCTTAGCATCTCTGCCTCTACAGTTTATGCTTCTTCCAAAACAAAAAGAACCAACATAAGAGCAAGTTCTCCAGTGGCTGGAAAAATTCAGCTGCTGCTCATTCCCACATCGGCTCCACCGCCACCACCTTAGGCTGGGACATCAAATTCCTCCCCGAGACTGCACTCTCCATACTACTTCTTGGACTTCTCCAGGTTTCTGTGCTGATCATCAGGTTTAATAATAAAATAGTAAATAAACAAAAAAAGACAGAAACCATCACAAAAGTCATTTAAAATGTGGGTATTTCCCAGTCACCGACCGTGTTTCTTCTGGTCTTCAGTGTTTATTGTTAAGTATGCAATTCAAATGTTGTGAAGTACAGTCGTCTTCAGGAAAAGCTCTTCTTCATTTCTGAATATTTACATTGTATTAAGATCAGCTATATAATAGAAAATTAGCATAACCTAACTGTACTTCCGAGCTAAATAATGTTTTCTATTTTAATATATAATTTTCATTGCATTTTGGTTCTTGGAATAGGTCTGCTTCCTTTTTTAAAAAAAATAAGGTATTTACATTCTTTTTTCCCCTCCAACTTAATAAGGTTACAAAAAATAAAGCCTTGGCTATTTAAATACATTATTCAGATAAGATATTTATGGAAGGTCAGCATTTACACTTTGGACTGCAATCTCACGGACATCAAACGTGGGCAACTACATTGCTTTACAGGTTGCACTGTAACAGGGAATGGAGGTTCTAAAAATAATAAGAGAAAAAAGGAGGGTAAAACTCTTTTTCATCCTTAACTTCAACGCAAAACCTCAGCATCGCATGAATATGGATTTTGCATTTTTTTATATATATATATAATCACAAGTTTGTGAGGTGCCTTGGGACCTTTGAAGAAGGCACAGAATAAATGAAAATAATTTTAATTAAAAGCAAATTAAAGGGCTTCCTAATCCAGGCAGCAGCAGCAAATCCGTGGAGGCTTTTTAGAACATGGATCCTTGAAATTACATTGCTTATAACTCTCCCTAATTCCAGCTTCTTTCCTCCGCTTCCCCCCAAAGGAGGCTCTGAATCTGCACGAGATCAGGTTTATTATGAAAATTCTGCTCTAGTTTCTAAAAAAAGGTTTTTGCTCTAGTTTCTGAGTGGCCAGAAGCACTAGCATCCACACTGAGCAAATAAAAACAAAGAAAGGAGAAAGGGAATGGGTTTTTCTCACTGCAGGGAAAAACAAAGATAAGATTCTATTTTCTGCTTTTACGAAGTCATTTCAACCCTGGTTAAGAAAGTTGGGAGCTCTTCTTGACAGGAGGCTTTTGAAATACAGCTCAAAAATCAGCTCAGCAACCCCGTACTAACATGTTCTCACAGAAAGGGCTTCAGATAAGAAAGCTCACAACGGAGAGGAATGTGTGGCAGTAAAATAGAAATTACAACTGTGATCCTTCTCCTTACTTGTTCTTACAGCAGGAGGACACTATGGGGGAACTCTCACAGCTCTCCCACCAGCTGCCTTTAGTTCACCATCGCCTATACCAAGCCATAAAATAATGAATTTACAAATACTGCTAAAAATAAACAGGAATATAAACCCAGTCATTATGATGTTCATTTTTGTCTAAAAGGCATTTTACATCTATTTATCTCATTAAGAGATTGAATTACTCCACTAAGAGGGAAAAAAACCCCAACACAACAACAAACCAAACAAAAACAACTCAAATCCCAACCTTGAGGGGAAAAAATTCCAAAGAACTGAACAAGAGGAACAAAAAAAGAAAATGGGCAAAACGCCTGGAGAAACGCTGCTTTGATTCTGACACATGGGAATAAATGAAAAATATTCAGCTAACCTTTTTTTTTTTTCCCCCCTTTTTTTTTTTTAATCAAAACATCTTCCATCTCGTGTGCAAATTTCAACAGCTGAGAAAGCATCCTACTCAATCTCCCCAAAGTGGTGTCAGCATGTTTTATGTAAATACTAGTTAACAAGGGATGCGTGTTTGCAGCAAACATTTTAGGGTTCTGCTTTAGAAGCTCTGGATTTACTTCTGAAGAATTCTGTAATTCTGAAGAAGAGAATAGGAGACATACACAGAGGACAAGGGATTGATTTTTTTTTCCTTTTTTTAAATAGCCAAAATATATTTGCTATTCAAGAGTTTTAAATAGTTATTTAGCAAATTAACAGAGGGAAAAAATCGATGACTAAGCTCCGCATCAATGTGTGGCAATATATGTCTTGAAAATAACTTTTATTTTGTGGCGTCTGATAATAGCACTAGGGTTTGATTCTACACTAATTCCAAAAGGGTTACTGAGACCAAGGCAACTTCCCCCTGGGACAATGACAGAAGTGTCACACAAAGCATGAACACGACAAGTTCAGTGCTGCAGGAGTGTGATCTCACACAGGGATACCCAAGGGAAGCAACAAACTGAAGTCAGAATCTGAGGTTATTGGGCAACGCCACCTCCATCTACCCTGCAGGCAAGTCCTGGCCAAGGAGGAAAGGGCAGCTCCTTCACAGCCCACCAGGCTTTTATGGAAACCACTGTTCTCCTTATTGGGTTTCATACTGAGTTAGCAATAATTAGTTTATCATTCTTCCTGTTCCATCCTTTTATTTTTGTCTTTAAAACACGACCACCCGTTGGGACGTAGCCATCCACAACACCCTACAGCCCTAGGGGATCTTCTTTTTAACAGCACACGGAAAGGAAGCGCAGCTCACAGCGCTGGGAAAACAGGAGTGCAGCAGGGGTAGGAATACAAACAGGGAGAAAAACAATGTCCAACACCAAAGTCTTTTTTCCCCCCACTTCTTCTCCCCTCCCTCCATAGTTGAGAGCCACCTCTGCACCGCTCCACCACTGGTGTTGGCGGAACCACTTGCTGTAAGCCAGCTGGAGGAACTATCTAGGTTAAAAGAGATAAACAAAAAAGGAAAGCAAGAGCCCTCCAGAAGGAAAGCTTTCCCTGAACCAATTTACAGCCTGCAAATAACAACATTATACATCTTCAGTGAGTGGCAGCTCAGGGGCAGGAATAAGTAACAGGACAGACAGAAACCTATTAACAAACTTTTTGCTGGAAGACAACTCATCCACCTGCAGCAGCCTTCATTCAAAGCAACAAAACGAGAGCTCTGTTAGTTCAGTTACTTCAACCTTTGTCTGTCTCCTCTGCTTAGTTTGTAAGTTTTTCTGTCCAAACATCTCCTTCACATCAGGGCTCCCTGAGGGCAAGAGGGAAGATAAACAGACCAGAAGGACCCCAGGAGCAGAGCAGCTCCCCTGCTGCAGGTCCTAGGGACATCCCTGCCTGGTCTTCAAGTAAATGGTGAGCCATTTACTTCAGCACAGTTTTTTTCCCCAGTGTCACGCAAACAGAAGCGTTAACCCCTTTCCCATCCCAGGTTGGGACATCGATCTGCAGTTTGGGAGCAAGATCCACGCTGTCAGATAACTGATAAGAGTTAACAAGCTATTTCCTTCAGCTCCCTCCTCCCCAGCCCATGTAATTCAACACTACTTCACAAACACAACAGATTGCATTAAACATTATTTAAAGAATATATTTTTATATATTATTTAAAGAATGTATTTTTCCATCGACTAGAGTGTCTAGTTCCAAACGAGATGGCACAAGTCAAGTGAACGACAACTTGTACCTTCATTCCCCTCAGAATTTCATCAGCTTGAAAGAAAGGTAACTTCCAGATAAGTACGTACAACCTCCCATTTCCGAGGCATTAAGTTTTATCTCCACAGGATTTTCAGGATCACATACCTCAACACAACAGCAGGAAATGTTTAAGCACCACCTTCATCTTCATTCTAGCACAGCCTTGCTTTAGCCATGACCATTCCACGATCAATCACTGAGATACAAGTAATTACACTTTTGTCATCTCAGGTTCCAGTACAGGAGACCTGACCTTCCCCACCTTGTGAGCGACAGTTTTCATTACAAATGTGCTCCAAAGCCAAGTTAAACTGTAGCCCTTTCTTCCTTTCTGCTCAAGAACAACTGTGATGAGAAAAACTCTTTCTATGCCTTAGAGCAGAAGAAGCTTCCAACTTCTCATACCGAACCAACTGGAGAGGACCCTTCCTTGGAGACCTGTAAATGCACCGGATGGAGGAGAGCACCCTCCAGAGACTTTCTGCTTTAAAGAGCAGAAATTGGTTCCAAGTTTGTTTTCTGTAACACTGAGGGCATAAATAAGCTATCACCCTCAGGGAGCGTTTCATGTTTGCATTTTTACAAAGTTTCCTTCATTTGAATATACTATGTCCTACAGGGACTTGACCTTTTTGTGTTGATGCCGAGACCCATATCCTAAGATCTTCTTGTAGAAACTCAGAACCACTGTTTGCCTAATGCAGGAGATAAAAAACTCAAACTTGTATCAGTTTTTGCTTATTTGGGCTATTCTTGCATATGATTATCCAGAAAGAAGTGGTGAATTTCATTCTTCCTTAAGTCATTATTAGTACTGGCTCCAGGAGCACGTCTGATGTTTGCGTTTGAAGATTGGATAAACAGCCAGAAATCCAGATGCAAAACAAAAACTAGCGGTGAGAGGGTGAAATGAAAACAGATAAATCTCCTTCTAAAAATACCAGATTTCATACAAACTGTCACTATTTTGTAAAAATATAGCAAGGAAGGAGTTCTACAGCTCCAAGCTGAGACACATAATGAACACCAATATATTTTCTGAAACCTCCAGGAGTGGCTCAAGGCTGAGGATGATCACACCAGCACTATGACTCCCACCACCTCCAGAGTGCATGAGTGCATATTACACACACTTTTTTACACACAGGGAAGTCCCCATATTACAGGATTTAAAAGTTAAGAGGTACAGTTGACTATGAGCTCTTCTGCTGCCTCAGTCTCTTCCATTCCTTAAAGAGTGGAGAGTTATACCCAGCTGTTGACACAGACTGTCTATTTTTCCATGAAGAATACACTCTCTGTGGCTTTGTTGCCTTCAAAAGGCTGAAATAATAGAGCTTGTCTCTCAGATGAATCTTTCCCTCCGATACTGGTGGTCAGATAAGCCTACACAGATGAATTCAACTATAAACACCACAGAGCTATAAATCCATCAGCCTAGAAAGGCCTTTTCCTCTTGCATGCTCTTCTCTTTCTTTTGCGCCGTGGTTGAAGCTACAGGAAGGTCAGAGACAGGAATGGGACCTGGTGGGCAGGTCCAGAAACCAACAACAATGATGGGAATTGCTCAAGAGACTGATGGGCCACACCAAGGACCACTGTCCACACTCCAGGAATGTGGCAGAAAATCAAGACCTAGTTTCTTGGGTCACACATGTTCCTCCCTTACATCTCTGTAGAGCACAAAAGGTCCCTACTGACACCACAACCCCCAGGGAGATCTTTTCAGGGGGGGGACAGAAACCAAAGGGGTGTAGTTTTATATACCTCTGACTGTTCTCACCCTTCAGCCTAAAATTCAGAGCCCTCAGGAAGCCAAGGCCTCAGAGCTATGGCTGGTTAAGCAGCTTTCTCACCACCTAAACCACAGCTTGGCAGATGGGGAACGAAAGAGAAGAGCCACACCCCAGCCCAGAGACTTCAGAAATGAAATAATAACGTGAAGACTGGGTGCTGAGGACTATTACCAAGTCATCATAAGCTCGTCTAATTACAACAATATTTTTTATCTTTTAGAGGCGCAGAACATCCGAGTCACTTTTACTGATGGGCAGTGAATATATCTGTGCATTTAAGGAGGGATTTCCACCTCTCCATTCCTCCTGTGTTTACTGGAAGGAGAAGCACCTTTCTGTAGCACTTCTTCTAAGCCTGCATTAGCCAATGAGATTTCTTCAGTCATGTAGGAAATCCTATAACGATGCTGAAAGACGAATTTTGACAGCAGCTCTTACCTGCTTTTTCAGTGGTGATTTCCTGTTCTCTCAGAACTCCCTAGTCTAAGCCCTAAAAGGAAACGGCATGGGAATGTCACAACATTAGCCCAGATACCTATCCCAGGCAGTGTCTTAACACCATGCAATAATATACTCGGTACCTTCACAATACCACACACTATTTCACAATATCAGTAGACTTGACGTTTCAAGGGAAGCAGAAGAATTGGCGAAACAGGGTCTGCACAGACTAAGTTGGCTGCTGGCTGGTCCTCCTGGGCTCCCAGCAACTGAGGTTAACTGGGCGAGAACAGGCAATAAATGTGTTCCATTTCTTATAACAGAAACGCTGTAAAAGGAAAATGAAAACCAGCAGAATCTTTTGGTTTGGTTTGTTTTTTTTTCCCTTGAAATGCTAACAGTAAACATGTTACTGAAGTCATAAATGGAGAGAAGGTATCCCCCAAGAGATGAACCAAAATGAAGCGTTAACATTGCCCAGACACAGCCCACCCACACGCAGCGCTGCCGGCAAGAAAGTTGTTTCTTCTCTTGTAAAAATAACCCCAGAAAACGCCCCAAACCTGCTAAATTAAACCCAGACAGCATCAAACTGGACTGTTGTGTTGAAGTGCCATTCAAGTGCTTCCCTCCAGGCTGGAGCAAGGGATCCTTGCCCACCCTGGGGCACTCAGCACGAAACAACATTTTAAAATAAAGCTTTAACAGACATCTAAGGAACAACGACGCCTGGTGTTACTGGGGGGCAGGAGGAGAAACAGTCGGGATTCAGATCTCTGGCCACAAGGTTATGACATAATTTTAGTCCCCTCTCCAGAATCCAACACCACAAAGGTCCCTCATTCGTTCAGATCCAAGTGGAAGATCTGAAATGGTTTTCGAAAGACCTGACCGTACCTGGCCAAAAGCTCATGGACAGACACTCAAGACACTCTCAAACAACATCCATCATCTAACCCTGCACTTAACACAACGCTCCCTCTTGTGATGCTATTTATTTGCATAATTTATTTTCCTTTTCTCCTTTCTGCTTTACCTTCTGGCAGGATACTGACAGTACATTAGCTGTTTGATTTATGCTGAGAACTAATTTCTGCTGAACTTTGCAGAGACAGTGGTGCACCACCAGCAGACAACCTGCTCTGGCATTAAGAATATAACTTGCATCTAAAGGTAAAAAAAATTAAAATTAATAATAGGGGGAATCGGAGATATTTCCAAAATACCAGCTGTCCACCTGGAATTTTCTAACATTGCTCAGGATATCAGGTCAGAAAAATTAAAGGCTATTTCCATATAAAATGCAGGAGTAGAGTCCCAGAGGCCCATTAACAATATCCTTTCTCCATTGTCCCAATATTATTTGTTGGATACAAAGCACACAAATGATTCTAGCGTTCCAGGAACTTTATAAACAGGCAATGCCTCATATGCCCCTTTTTCCTACAGAAAGACATGGCAGCATTAATATATTTAATACCCAGTTGCGTGCCTTAGGAAAACAATAAAAGATAACAAACAGCTGCCAAACAATCATGAAGCAACGTGGGCTGCGGGAATGTGGTAGAGCCAAATCTCCTATTTTGGGACCCAGCCACACTAAGGAATTGCTGCCATAAACGTTATCCTTGCTCAATTATTTAACTTTGGTCATAAGTAAAATGAACTCAAAGCCCCGAACTTGAGCCACAAAAAAATCCCCCATGACACCACTGCTGTCCCAACAACCCCGAAATTAATTTCACTACAACAATTACGGGTTGCCACCACCTGGTACAGCTGGAATTGGAGTAGCGTATTTACCGCATGAAGCTATTTTAAGGATACCCTGTTTCACAAAGTCACGTTGCCAAACAGCGCCTGCTGCAATTAAACAAGAGCTTCAGAATGTAAAGACCCTGATCAAAGAGCAGGCATGTGATGTAATTGTTGAGGCGTTTCCAGGGAGACCCAAAAAGCCAGAAAACAACAAAGACCTAAAAAGCTAGAAAACACCTGTTTGGTTTTCACAAGGTTCCCCTGGGAGTTCTTAAATATAGAGATAGAAATTACACAAATGCCACTGTGGTTTCTGAGTTCTGTTTCTTTTTGGCCCTGAAAATAACAGAATCTCTCTAATACCTTTGAAAATGTATTAGCTACTGCTCAACTGCTGCAAATCCCCGAGCAGCAAATTCTGACTCGCCAGCAGTTCCCAGCAAATGCAGGAGTTCTGCTGCCGTTTACAGGCTCTATCATTTCCAACTTACTCATTTTCAGATGCTGAAACGACCCACGAAAGTTCCCTTTTCCTTCTACCGAGATCACAACAATATTGCGAAGCTGCGTTTGTATTCCACGGGTAGAATTCATCAATACACATCTAATCAATATTTTAAGAAAAATAATAAATAGATATTATTTTATTTTTTAAGGACTGATGCAAGAAGAAATCTTTAAGGAAAGCATCACACCCTTTTGATCTAATGAGATTAAAAGAAAAGAAACAAACCTCACTTGTGAGAAAGATGAGTATATATAAAACACAGCCATAAGACCAGAGCTGATGCCACCAGCCTTGGCTCAGGGAAGAGGGGACCTCCCTATGCTCCTGCCGTGCCGTTGACAGGATGGAATAAATCGGTGCTGAACACAGTCATTCTTCACCCCCTCGAGTTTTGTCGCTTCTGGCCCAAAGGAAAATTCTAGTTTTCTATGCAGGGATGAAGATTGCTGTCAGCCCTGAGAATGGGAGGCCGTGAATAGCCCCAGTGTTGGGCGCCACGTGACCAGTGAGCTCCAGAGCCAGTCCTGCCACCCAACACAATGGGTGTCTTGTGGGTCCTCAAGTCAGGGCTGAGCAGCAGCCTACCGGCCACCAACAGTCAGGCTTGTATCACCTCAGGGGAAACGCACTCAAAAGAAATACAATGTTTTCTTAAAAATTTCAGCTTTTCCATTCCATTCTCCTGTTTGAGCTAAGCTTTAACAACTACCATTGAAGCCAGGGAGTGTCTCAAACTGGAATGGCAATCAGGAAATGTGCTCACCTAAGGGAGAGCTACAGCCCAGACAGATTCAGTTCATTAAAAACTGAGGGCGGATCTTGCTATTTTTATAACAAAGTCTTTAATGCACGCACGGATACATTTGCAAGGTGCTTTCTGGATCCCAGTAGTTATTCAAAGAGACCAAGCTGGACAGGGCTTTGAACAATCTGGTCTGGTGGGAGGTGTCCCTGCCCAGGGAATTGGGGCTGGAAATGGATGATCTTTAATGTCCCTTCCAACTCCAACCATTCTCAGACTCTATGAAAGAAGAAACCGCAAAGTCCACCACCCTCACCAGCTGCAGCTTCTGCTCTGCTCCTGGTTATACTGAGAAGATGCCGACCAGTAGAGTCTGTAACTCACAAGCCTGTTCACCTGGCCCTTTCTGGGTGTTTATTCATACCCTCACCCATCTGCCACTTGACCCGGGCATCACCACAGCCCGCTCTTGAATTCACAGCATCTGTTCTCTTCATCACACCTTGATTTCTTCCCACTCAAACTGTCCATGTACTTTTTCTACCAATATTTTAGCAGGTTATCGCTGTTTGTATGCTAGAAATAACACATTTGAAATATTTTTAGTGTATTTGTCTTTCTCTGATGGCTTTGATAAGTTTCTTTTAGCTGTAAGAATTAATCTCTATATAGACTCAAATAGATATATAAAACATACATTACCCAGCACCGGAACTCAACCAATTACTCTCCCCATGCTCCCTTCCCTCATCAGAGGGAGGGACGGACAAGGTAGGACAAGCATCTCAAGACAAGAAGTGCCCTTAGCACAGGGCAGAAGCCCACAGGCTCTCTGAATTATCCCTGCAGAAGACCCTCTCTAACAACTAAAGACAAAACTTAAGTAAAGCAGCCTGCTAGTTTAGGGGCAGAGTGCTGGGGAACGCCTATCATTCTTTGCAGGACAAGCCTTTTAGGTCTGAGGGGGGTATTCTAAATGTTTTTTAAAGTAAAATGCACAGGCAGAGCTTCCCACCAAGGCTGTGACAAATGTCACTGCACGTTGAGCATTACGTGAAATGAATAAGCAGAAATCCACCAACATTTCAACGCAGCTTTGCATCATAACGTCATTATTTAAGATATTTAAAGGCCAATCAAAGCCCTGTTGGATAGATATGAGGCTGTATAACAGCACAGGACAACAGCTTCATGCCCAGCTGGAAGAGGAGATCCTGGAGGTGTTGAAGGAGACTATGTTTAGTAGATGTCATTAAACTTAAAGAGTTTGAAACAGCCACAAATTTGGGCGTAAAGGCAAAATTACAAGCATCTTACAAACCTCCAAAAACTGGTCCACAGCTGTGCATGCATTTCTAGCTGAAAACTTGACGAAACACTGCTTTTCCCCCTGCCCTGGCCCCTCGACAGCTGGGCATATTTCTGCAAACTGCCGACCGGCAGGATAGTTCCTTCCTTTCCCACGCTCCGGAGCCGGTTCCGATTACGGCTCCCAGCGATGGCAGGGTCCCGCGGGGCGGCAGCCACAGCCCAGCCTTCCGAACGAGGTGCCCCGGGGACCAAAGCTCAGGGATGGTCTGTCCCCACATCACACCACATCCCTCCAAAGGGGATAAGCTGTTTCTCTCCAGAGAGGACAGATCTCAGCAGAGCCAGGCTGGAGTGGAACAGCAGATTCTTATTTATCCACCCTCTGAGAAGTCCAAAAATGAGCTTTGTCTCCAAAACCACCAAGTCGCTTGTAGGTCCTACCTTTCCCCAAGGGCTAAGGTAAATAAATGCACCATCTCAACAGCAAAAAGCATTTTTGGTTGCTAATCCACTGCTGGAAAAGCAAGCACTGCACACCTTTCATCTCATTTTGCGAGCAGGGTAATTGCTCCTGTACAGAACTAAAAATCACAACCCTCCCTCAGAAGGGAGCTTTCTCACATGATCTTTTCTCTCCCTCCTTTCAGCATTCCGTTACCAGGCAGTTTTAAGTCCAATTTCAGTACAAGGACACAGAGCAAAACTGCTCTTGAAGAACACCGCCAGCACCAAGAGCATCCTGCATACTCTTAACAACTTGAACCCTGAGCGCAGTGCGGATGACAGGGGCAGGCTGGAGACAAACCAGCAGCAACCCTAGGCTCTGTGCCCTCCTCCTCCTCCTGACAGGGCCCCACGTTTCACTTCTCTCTTACACCATCCCCAAAGAGGAAGAGAAGGTACCTCCATTTCCCACAGAGGATGGCAGCTGTGAAAATATCATTTGTGGTGAAATATCAGCCAGAAAGCATAGTGCCCCAAAGTTCCCAGCTTTGCCAGCAGTGCTTTCACACCACTTTCCTCTCCTGTGATACAGAAGGTGCCACGGACCCTCAGTCACTGCAGGATTTTGGGTTTTTCAGGAATTGAGACATGTGGAATATAGACATTAGAGCTACTAGAACTGATGTAAAAGAGCTTGGTAGATGAGGATGGCCTGAACACCCCAAAGGAAAAAAAAAAAATATCTAAAGGATATTGTGCATAATTTTCCTGCTAAAATTTATTGTATTTAATATAAATTATATTTAATCATAAAATCATTCAGGTTGGAAGAGACCATTGGGATCATGGAGTCCGACTATCAGCCCTACCCTACAAATTTCTCCCCTACACCAGATCCCCCAATAGCACATCTAATGGACCCTTCAACACATTCAGGGATGGGGACTGCACCACCTCCCTGGGCAGCCCATCCCGGACCAGTCTTTCTGGGAAGAATTCTTCCCCATGTCCAGCCTAACCCTACCCTGCTGCAGCTTGCAGCCATTCCCTCTTGTTCTATCGCTCATTGCCCGTGAGAAGAGATCAGCACCAACCTCTCTACAATGCTCTTTCAAGCAGTTGTAGAGAGTGATGAGGTCTCCCCTCAGCCTCCCCTTCCTCAAATTAAACAGTCACAGCTCCTTCATGAGATTTACTCTCCAGGCCCTTCCCCATCTCCGTGTCACTGCACTCACTCCAGCCCCTCCAGATCTCTTTTGTATTGAGGTGCCCAGAAAAGGACAGAAGACTCCAGGGGTAGCCTCACCAGTACTGAGTATAGGGAGACAATCACCTCCCTACCACTGCTGGTCACACTATTTTCAATACAAGCCAGGATGCCATTGGCCTTCTTGGCCACCTGGCCACACTGCTGGCTCATATTCAGCCTCTTGTCAACCAGCACCCCCAGGTCCTTCTCTGCCAGGCAGCTCCAGCCACACTGCCCCAAGCCCATAGCCATGCGTGGGGTTGGTGTGGCTCAAGTGCAGGACCTGACACTCGGTCTTATTGAAGGTCATACCATTAACATTGGCCCATCCATCCAATCTATCCAAGCCGATAGTTAATAAGTATTGTTAATATAGTTAATATATCAGTACTGGAGGAAAAAGCAGCATGCAGAGCAGCCGACGGAGCAGCAGCAGCAGCGTGGCAGAACCGAGCCTGGAGACCTTAACTGCACCCAGAGCTACATCAGACAAAATCTGCAACTGCTTTTGGAAGGCATTAAGCTTCCATTGCAGTGAATAAACTGCTAACCCAGGGCCTTTGAAAATGTAAAACACTGTTTACAAACGATTCCATAATTGTTTTCAAGGAAATTATTCAGTTTTCTTCCTCTGAAGATCTTGGTTAAATGAGGCCAAATGTGAAGGGTAAATAGTTTGATAGAGTAGAGCAATTCTCAAGCCTTTTCAGGACAAATTACAACTCGATCAAGTCACGCCCGCACAAAACTTCTAAATAACTTCTGCAGTTTGCCAGTCAAATATATTTTTTAAAGGGAAAAGTGAGGAACCCGACTGCAGCGAGTTCTCTTGTACATCATTCTGTACCCCAGGTCAGGCTGTGTCATGCTCAAGGGGAACAGAGAGGGACTTACACTGCCTTGGGAGCAAATCTCCTTGGAAAAAAAATGAAACCCACATTACGATAGCACCGATGATCTCAACATCACATCTTGCCAAGTTTGTTTCTGATGGTTCAGACTAAATAATGCAAATAGGTCATTATTTAAATATAGTTCCCTGTTTCCACCTCTTCCTTTCCTCCCTGCCTTCCCAGAAGTATTTCGGTCACTGAAACTTCCTCTCCTCCCAGTTCTGCCGGGAAGCAGCGAGGGGCTGGAGGTGGGAGGTTAGCCTGTGAAAAACAGATTAGAATTAAGTGTTGTATCTGTGGCCTTGAAATCTGCTTTCACCTGCGTTTTTAATTTGGCTTTTAAAGATTGATCAGCACACGTGTAATTTAAAAGCCATTTGAAGCAGCAAACAAGGTAGTTTGACTTAAAATTAATGAGCTTTTGGTAACTGCAAGCAAAATGATGATGTAAATCCATTTAAACTCCTCCCTGTATTTAACCACTTTAACTTGATTTTATAAAGGCCTTTCTTCTGCAATATGAAAACTATTTTACCATGATCTTGCCTTTAGTAGGAATTTGAAAACTTTGCCCAGTTGTGTATGATTTGCAGGAAGTCGAGTAGCAGATAAATTAGTATTGTCGAGCAACTAAAGTGAGATGGTGCAGTACGACCAAATGCATTCACGAAACCCAAAATGTCCATTTAAACAACTCAGAAAGACAAACCACGTAGAACACAGGATACAAACACCATTCATTGCTGGTTTAAACCAATAAGCAACTGCTCATGACAAAGCACAGCACCGAAGCTCCAGCAAGATAGGGCACATTACGGCAGACTACAAGGCTAGCAATGGAAAGAAAAATAATGATCTGTCCTGGTTCCAGGAGGGACAAGGTTAATTCTCCTAGCAGGGCACAGGTATTCCATCCCATGTGAGCCATGCCCAGGGAGTAGTGGGGAGCTGGCTGGGAAAGGGGACAGGAAGGACAGGGCGGGGCGGCGCAACATGCAGTCGGGGACGGTCCCGGGTGCAGTCAGTGAGCAGTCGGCATTGTAAGCATGTTTTTATATTCCCTTTATCCGTGTTACCATTACTGTTTTGTTGTTGTGTTAAACCACCTTTATCCCAACCCACAAGTTTTGCCTTTTTCTTCTGATTTTGCCTTCCCAACTGTGGACAGGCTCCTCTTCGAGCGGCTGCCACGCGGTTCTTTGTTGCCGTCTGAGTCCAAACCAGGACAGTCCTTTTTGGCGCCCAACATGGGGCAACTCAGAAGGTTGAGATAACGACAAATCTGGCCAGAGCTGGTCAGACTAGAATCATAGAATCAGATAAAAAAAAAAAATCAAGAAAAAAAATGTTGGAGCAAATGGCAAGATAAAGGAAGACATAGCATGAACCTCATGGAGTGCGGTCCCACCTTTAGGCATACACAGACAGGACACCAGAAGACCACAGGAGCACCATGACCTTTAGGTGGCAAGACCTCAGGCCAGGGAAGTCCTAGGTCTGTACCAACAGCCAAGCTCTTCTAGATTCATTACAGTCCACATTACACCAGGTCCACAGGAAAGTGATGTTTAAAAGCATCATGCTCCCGTACTTCATCTCAGTCTTTGGTTATGCTGGGTGATAATCAACTCTTCTGGTCTCTAATGAGTCCCTTGCAAGGGACACCACCATGAACTACAGCAGCGCTCCTTTTTATCTAAGCTTGCTTTAAAGGTTATTTCAGATGAAAGATATATTGATTTTACAGAAGAGGAAGAAAACTCAAGAACCACAACAATTAAAGAAAAAAACCCAACCATCAGGAAACCTGAAACCCATCTCAAACTGTCTCAGGAGATGAAGAGCTCGTCATGAATGTGGAGTTGCATATTTAATTCTGAGTTATTTTATAATGCTTCCAGAGCAACAAAACCAAGAGGCAGGAGGAGACCTCTTAGTTCATCTAATTCCCTTGCTTTGGCAGAAGAGTTAATCCTCCAGCTTATCTAGTTACAGTGTCCTGATCTTTTTAAAGTGAGATGAGTAACACGTTTTTCGTTTGCTTCCCCGATGAATATCCTGCTATTTCCTTTTTTCCTTTCTTAAAAAATAGACAGTACTATTGACCCAAAGCCTTTTCAAGACAGTGTTCTTCCTGCTGATGCTTGATGTTGCTGCATCCGTGTTTGTGTGTGTTAGCTTCAGGGAACAGCAAGGCGGTTGGTACAGCTCCATCCAGCTGCTGGGGTATCCTGGCCATCCTGCATGAAAGAGCTGCCTCTTCTCAACAGCAATAATCCCAGTCTCCCACTTCCATCACTCCTGCGGGTTTGATTGGTTGTTTTTTTTTTTCTTCTTTTATTATTTGTATCTCATCACACCTCTACCTGTTTTACAGCCTTCTTTTCTGGCTTTACCTGCTCTGATCTCTCAGTCTTACCAAAAATTATTGCTTTCCATTAGAAAAAGAAAATCCCAGATATCCTAAGCTAAGTTTTCAGGACTGAGCATTTTTTCCCTTTTTATAACGGGGGTAACAGGGATAGAAAAACTCATGCCTGAGTTGTGCCACATTTTCCAGAGACAATAAGCTGCCCTTGCAAGCATCAAACTACCCCAACAAATTTCTTCCCTTAGCTGGGAAACACCTTTGAACACAGATCCATCCCTTTGGCCTGAGCAAGCAGTAGATCTTTTTACTTTCCCATTTCAACGGTGAGTCAGGAATCAAAGGAAAAAGGGCATTTTTAGGGCTGGGTTCGAGAGGAGATGTACTGGTGTGCAGAGGATGGGGCTGAGCAGAGGCAGGGTAAAGGCTCCCATCCGTCTGCTTCTGGTACCAGGAGGACAGAAAAAAGCAGCCCTTAACACTACACTTGTTCAGGGAGCTCTTTCACTGGAGATAATCTCTTGGCTGGCTTGCTTAGGAAGAAAAAAAATAAAAAATAAAAAAATCTAAGCACACTGCAATCAAAAGACAGTCTGACAGCATCACCCTCTCCTATCAGTAAGGAAATCTCCCCTCTATTCTTCCATTCCCCACAGGCATCCTCTGCAGACAAACAGGGGGGATTTTGGCAGGCAAAGGGATATCGCTGATGGAATTATTACACCTGCAGTTGGTTGACTGAATTAAAAAGCACAGCGCTCTGCACATGCCTTAAAAAATATGGTCAATGTTGTGAATAACTCAAAAATAAATCCTGTACAAATACTCCAATAAATTGCTGCTGCTGAGTTTCTCCTAATTTCGGTTTTATCAGGATCTCTTTTCAGCTCTAGCTCATACGAGTGTTCTGCTCTGTTGTAGATATATGTATATATATATTTAAAAGCTATCTACATTGCAGCAAAAACTTTGGAATAAATGCAGGCACCTTTTCTGTTTTTAAAATTAGCCCTCATAATATTTGGGTTTATACAATACATAATGTTATCACACAGGACAAAACCACACCTGGATGAAACCCTGTGTGTAAGGGCATCGGTGAGGGGAAAAAAAGAGATAAGATTACAGTTAAAAAGGATGCAAAAAACCCTGTGCAGAGCAGCCTGGTGGCTACAGCCGCTTTTCATTCAGCTTGAGTTCTGCTGCATCACATCGCAAATCAGTTAAAGCAATCCCTGGATCATCCCTTCAGACAGCTCTCAACCCACACAACCAGCACCACATACAGGGTCCTCGTAAACGATGCCCCACAAAGAATATGCAATTCACAGCTCTTTAATAATGCATCAATTCAATTTACGATACTCTCGATTATGGCACACCAAATTATGTTTTAGGTTACGGCGGGATCGTGCTGTCATTAATATTGTATCAAGAGATCAATAATGAAATGCCTATCAAGAAACAAAGCCCCGCATCAGGATGCGGCCCCCAGGTTTGGCTTTGCTGCTGCTGCATCACCCTGTTTTCCTGCCAAGTGCTTTTGCTGAGAAATTTTCAGGGTACTTCCAGGTACACAGTCATTCATCTCCATGTGGAAGAGTAAAGGCAAGTTTTTTTTTTCCAATAAAGCATCTTCATCCATTTCTGATGGCCTTCAAGCGCTCTGACACAATCTTCAGACACAGGACCTCCACCTGGTGCTAAACCCTACAATAAATCTATGCCAAACAGAGACTGAAATACAGTATCCTATTCAAAAACTGACAATATCATTCAAAGGACGTACAAGCATAATCCTCGGGTTCTCTGTATAATTGAACAATTTGTCCTGCAGAACCTCCCGCTCCCTCAGGGAGCAGGATGGACTGTCCTCACATCAGCAAAGCAAACATTCATTATTCCTTTTATCATCTTTCTGCTTTTCATCCTACACCCCACTCAGCACTTGGCTCTTCTTTTTTTGTTCTTCACTACGGGTACAACTGACCTGCTGCTCCCAGATCTTGGCGAGCACATTAAGGGGACATCATCAAAGATACAAGCACTTTATTGATGATGTGTGTAGCTGACCTCTCAGAAGACACCAAGGACAGCTGTGATAAGAGCTGCAGTTTGTCAACCTACAAACCAAACCCAGTTTTCCTCATGTAACCTCTTAAATGAAAGGGGAAAAGGCCACCGAGCACACCGGTCGAAGTACTCCTACAACATGCTCTACAACTGGTTGGGTCAATAACACAGCTCTGCAGGTCCACAAATGAATGGCTCAAATAACAACAGCCCAACCTGTGGCACAACTTGTCCTACAGAAGCATTGAGAAGCAGCCAGCAGGCACAGAGGGAGGCAGGGGTCCTGCAATCAACAAACTTGCTTAACAAGAGCGGGTTTTGCCATAAGGAAGCACACACCGTCCCGTGAGAAAGACACCGGGAAAAACATGAACTTCAAGATGCCCATAAGCCACCCTGTCACCTTCCTGAGGGGAAGGTTAAAGAGCCCACATGAGGACCACGGCTCTGCCCATCCCCTGCTTCAACCCACGAGAACCCACCTGGAAGAGGATGGTCTTACACAGACCATGAATCCACAGAGTCCCTGCACCATCATCTTCCGGCTTCCCTTAATTTCAGCCCCACGTGGTGCATTTCCAACATCACCCAGGCCAAATAAAAGCAGAATGAAATGGGGCTGGGGGTGGGGAAATAAAACCAAGAAAACCAAGATTGAAGACAGCTGTTCTGGCAGAGAGCCCTCAGCTCATACAGATGAGAACACCTGATGGAGCTAGCTAACAGAGAGATAAACACGTGAAGTGGGAGGGGGGAAAGAAAGCAAGATACAAAAGCAGACTAGGACCCAAACGTGCCAAAATTATCATCTTCCCACCTGCACTTCACAGGTTGAGGATCAATTACTGTCGCCCAACCAGCAGCATCTCACTCGTGTGAGGTACATGAAGAGTTCTGGGTTTATTAAAGGGAGCCAAGGGCAGAGGAAGCTTTTAAACGAGGAATGCCGATTTTAGCTTTTACTTGGAAGAATACATGACATGCATTTGAGGAAACAGAGTGTGTTAGTCGCAGCACAGCCAGCGAGGTTGGCTGGTGGAACCCAGCCCCTGCGTAATTCCTTTATTTGTCAGCAAAGACAGAGCAAATTAAAGCAATCAAACACTACGCTCACACCATCTTGTTTCCCACGTTGTTTTCTTTCCCCTCTCCTCTCTCCTTTCTAAAACACCTGAGTTTTGTCACTTGGGAAAACAAACCCTTTTTAGCTTAACTCCCTTCACTCCCCCTCACACAAAGCCCTCCCCCGCCGCCCCCGATGTTTGCATCCGCCCCAGCATGGCCCTGTTTGGCTCCAAGGTCTCTGCGGGGGGGTCCCTGCTTGTTCCCCTCTGTCCTCACCCCCCCTCCCTCTGGGGGCACAAGTGCCAGCCCCAGAACAAAGGTGCCCCACAAGCTCCCGGCACCATCAACGCCGATTACAGACCGTTACCCTCCACTGACATCAAGTTTCCAGCTGAACGTCATTAATTCTCATCAAAAGTTACTTCTATCTGTTTTTACAAGCCCCAAAACACAAAATACACAGGCGCCAAGACTGCCATACATGTAATGAATGCTTTTCAGTTCTCAGCCTCTTTATTTCTACTTTCCAAGGTTTCTTATAAAATCTTAGAAAAAAAAAAAAGAAAAAGAAAAAGCTTGATGTAATTTCTTTTTCTTTTAACTCCGCAGGTAGGTTCTACCCCATAGAAATGAAGCCCAGGCAGTGGTTTAGAAGCTACACAGCTGATCCCCCCAGCAAATCACCTCACTGTGGAAATAAGCCACAGGGAGAGAAACCTTACAGAAAAACTGGGGGAAAGAAAAAAAAAAGACACACCCTTTTCCAATTAAAACCCGCCATTTGGTCTCACAGCAGATACCCGTGAACCCTTTTCCAACAGCTCGTGATTAAAGCACAAAAAAAAACCCCAAAGGTGGGAGACAGTTAAAAGTTGTTTTTACGTTATCTTAGTGAGATTTGTCATTATTTTTTCCGAGTATTTTACACAAAATCGGGGGGTGGGAGGTGACGACACAACACACAACACTTCTGGTTTTGAAAATAATAAATTAATTTTTCCCATGAAAGCCTGGTTGGATTTCTCCCTGCCAGCCTGTATAAGGAAAATAAGAAGTTTTTCACCAGCCACATGATTTATCCCAACCTTCACACCCCCCGCCGCTTTCCTTGTCAGTGGCTCCGAGCTCCCACGAGCACCACCGTGTCCGACGGCTCCGCCGAAGGGACAGGGCCACCGGAGGGCACCAAGACCACCCGAGCAGCAGCACCGACACCGGTTCCCCCATGACCCGGTGGGAAAATCACAGCATTTGCTGGGGCACCGCACGCTGCTGGTGGCATGAACCAGCCAGCGTCATAGAAAGCCAATAAATGGCATAAATGGAAGCATAAAGGGTTTTAAACAACGTTAATCTCGTCCAAAGGAGAGGAAGAGAGTTTGTACACAACCGTGCCACCCCTTGGATGCTGGTCCAAACAGCGCATACACCCACAGCCCCGCTCACCTCAGGAAGAGCTGGATAAAAACGGTGTGGATGCTCCAAAAGGAGATAAATGGCTTTTTAGAGCTGAAGTTCCCACGCTGGCCCCATCCCGGGGCCGGGGAAGCGCCTGGCAGCCGGGACACGGCGCGTCCCAGCGGGAAAGGGAGGTACCAGGGATGCTGCCCGCGGGCACAACACATCGCCTTGAGACCCAGCCAGGGGTGACACCCCCCCCCGGGAAGGGGGACACCCGAGACGCTAGGGTGACCGCCGCCCTCTCGGCTCCTACGGCCCCTCCCTGGGGGTGATTCCCGAGGGTGGGCATCCCGTAGAAAACGGGACACGCGTGTCCCCGCCCGCCTCGGGGGGCAGGGCGGCCCCGGGCAGAAGCAGGCAAAACGCCGGTGGTTTTCCAAGGAGGACCTCGGAGGGCGGTGGGGGGGGGCAGCCCAGCCTCCCGAGGGTCCCCGAAGGGCATCGCCCAGCCGCCCCTCCGCGTCCGGGGATGGGGACGGGGCTGCCCCGCGGCGAGCAGTCCCCCCCACCCGCACCT
>VZTM01042675.1:97235-121682 GCA_013400555.1 Jacana jacana | reverse complement strand
CTCCTCCTCCTCCTCCTCCTCCTCCTGCTGCGGCCGCGACGCGGAGCCGCCTGGTGGACACCGCCTGCATTGGCAGCGGCGGGAGCGGAGGGGAACGGAGCCGCGACCCGCGGAGGTGATCTCCCGGGCTCACTCCCGAGCACCGGCGGGTAATCACCCGAACTCCCTCCCGCTGAAAAGGATTCGGTCTGGGGCCGAGGAGCCTCAGCACCCTCAGCCAGTTTGCCGGTGACACCGAGCTGTGGGGTCTCCACGCTGGAAGGGAGGGATGGCATCCAGATGGACCTGGAGAGGCTGGAGATGTGGGACTGTGCTGAACCTCATGAAGTTAAACTAAGCCAAGTGCAAGGTCCTGCACCCGGGTCATGGCAATCCCAGGGCACAAATCCAGACTGGGTGGAGAATGGATGGAGAGCAGCCCCGAGGAGAAAGACTTGGGGTGTTGGTGAATCAGAAGCTCAACGTGAGCCAGCAACATGTGCTGGCAGCCCAGAAAGCCCCCTGCACACCGGGCTGCTTCCCCAGCATGTGGCCAGCAGGGAGAGGGGGGACTTCTGCCCCTCTGTTCTGCTCTGGGGAGACCCCACCTGGAGTAGGGGGAGCAGAGGATGCTAGAGGAGCATCCAGCTCTGGGGTCACCAATATCAGGACATGGACCTGTTGGAGCGGGGCCAGAGGACATGGTGTGAGGACAGGCTGAGAGAGTTGGGGGGGGTTCAGCCTGGAGAAAAGAAGGCTCCGGAGAGACCTCAGAGCCCCTTCCAGTCCCTAAAGGGGCTCCAGGAGAGATGGGGAGGGACTCTTGGTCAGGGAGGGGAGCCATAGGATGAGGGGGAATGGTTTTAAATTGAAAGAAGAGAGATTGAGATGAGATCTCAGAAGTTTTTTTGCTGTGAGGGTGGTGAGAGCCTGGCCCAGGTTGCCCAGAGAAGCTGTGGCTGCCCCATCCCTGGGGGGGTTCAAGGCCAGGTTGAAGGGAGCTTGGAGCAACCAGGTCTGGTGGGAGGTGTCCCTGCTCAGGGCAGGGGGTCTGGAACAAGATTACTTTTAAGGTCCATTCTAACCCAAACTGGTCTATGATTCGATGAGTTACGATGTGATAACACTCAAGTTTCAATCAGGGCTTCAGCTCCACGCCTGGCACAGTCACCATTACTACACCAGCCAAAATTCCAACAGCCAGACCTGTTATTGGGCCATGTTGGAAGTGCTTTGTGTCTTTGTACTCTTCGCAGAGGCAGCGCTGGTGATGCTCAGGAGCATGAGGGACGGGCAGTCAATGGCACCCAGCGTTCCTTGGGCAGCAAGTGTGAGGTTGGGCATCCCCTTTTCCTGAGACCCCTGGTGTGATACAGTGTGAAGGGATCAGACAGCTTCCCGGGATCCTTCCCCTGCACACCACCACTTATTCTCTGGAGCTGGGGTGGAATGGACAAGTTCAAGGCCTTTTGCACCTATTTTCCCCTCCAAGAAACTTCTGCAGCAGCTCGGGCTGCCCGGGGCCGATGAATCAAGACAGTGAAACCCAGAATAGAAACGTCAGGCTGAAAAGTAGGACAGGGAGGAGGGGATTACTGAAGGAAAGGCGAGAATCAGGGAGTCTGAAGGCACATCTCTCTTTCTTTTGTCTCCAGTCCCTAGGATACCACCTCCTGCAAAAGAAGAAAGTCTCCCCGCAGAAGGAACCTCTCCTCCAGGAGGACCCTGGGTATATTTCACTTTCAAAAGCCCATATCCACGCACACCATATTGATTTTAAGCGTACCAAAGGATGTCAGACAATTAGGGATTGTATGAAAAGACCATCGAAACAAAATATTAGAACATCTGTGAATATTTGCGTCTTCTACGGGGAAACTTAATCAGAGCCTAATTACGTCCCTTTGGCATCATGTTGACTAGGAAACAGCAATTTAGTAGGATGCTAAATTTCTTCAGCAGCCGTGGCAGTGCAAATGGGCACAGTACCAGGGCGGCGTTTGATTTTAATGAACGTGTTTGTAGATCAAATGGCTGCAAGTCAGCAATTTTCTCACTGGTATCCATTTGCAAGAAGCTGTATATTAATTTAAATGACTGCTTGTATGCAAGCAATAAAACAAATGGCATTATTATACACGTTGGATAAAATTACCACATTTTCTATTAGTGCAGAAGTTAAAAGTTCTATTATACGGTGGCTTCAAAATTAATTAGTCATGAGACAGAAACACGAAGGCAAAGTTGCACAGTAAAGAACCAAAGACAAGGCACCTTATTAATACCTTATTTGCAGGAAAGATATTTTCTGTGGGTAAAGAGAATATCTAAATAAATTGTACAATTGCAACAAAGTTATAAAAGAAACTTCATCCAACCTTCCTTGCTCCTGCACCCTGTACTCCAGCCCTGATGCACTAATGGGCTGGAGCCAACAGGAGCGAGAAGACCCGAGGCTGATTTTATCTTCAGTTCCCAGCTAGAGAAAAACGAGAGTGTGATCTTCCCTGACCATAGAATCATAGAATTGTTAAGGCTGGAAGAGACTTTTCAGATCACTGAGTCCAAAAATCTAGATTAGAACTCCGCCAAGTCTAGGAGCTGGGGATCTGAAGGTGCCTCTTTAACCCCGTTTTTAGTACTCTCCAGACAAGGTCTGCAGAGAATTCATCCCGTTAAGGCAGGGGAGAGGATGAAAACCGAAGCTGCTGGGGGATTTGAAGCAATTTAGCTGCATTAACAGAGCGCACTTGCTTCACCAAGAAAACAAATTTGAGAAGGTGGAAGACTGAAATGCTGTAGCACAAAATAAGCTCAATAGAGCTCAAACAGTGGCTTTTCTTTGTCCGCCTCACAGTCCACTGGTCATCTGTCTATTCTCCTCTTTCCATCACAAATCAAACACGTTCTCAGCAATGTCAGCTCTTTGGCAGCCGTTTCACCCTTGGTTGCAGTTCACCGGAGCAGCCGCAGGACCTCCGACAGCTTCTGGCAGGACCCGGCTCCTCCATCCCGCCTTTCACCCTCTGGAAGTAACATTATTCCAGGGGAAGCGGTGGAAACTTTCCCACGGGCAGTTATAGTCACTGTGCTTGGACTCTGATGGGAAGAGTATCTTTTCTCCTTAGAGCTCAAGAAGTAGAGGGTAGGAACCGGGCAATTGTTGAACACCGAAAAGTCATTTTTGGTATTTCAGCGTGATAGGTACACTTTAAATGTAGGGAAGAAGTTAGAAAATCGGAGGCAGCACAGCAAATAACACTCAGACGCGTGGTTTCTCTAACTGCAAAAGTATCTCAGCCTAAAAATATAGGAAAAGCTCTTTAAAGTACAGATAATTGGGCAAAGGCTTGAGAATACGTAACACCCCGGCGGTAGCTAGTTTAAGGACTTCAAAGAGGCATTTGTCTAAGATTTTTACATTTGGAATCTAAAATTATGAGTATCTAGGAATACATTTAAGTATTCACGACTACATAGCTTTAGAATTGTTACAGAAGTTGCAGTAAATGAAAGCCTGCCCTGCCGGCTCTTCTCCATCTCCACCTCCAGGCTTCATTCGAGACGTTACAAACCTTGATGCAGCTTCAAAGTCACTTTTATTAAATCAAAAGGACTGCAAAGGCCCTATTTGCTGCATCTTACAAGGCCAGAAGGCTTTCCCCCCCCTCCACTCAACAAACCATACTTGACTACTCAACTTGCACTATACAGTCATGAGCAACAGCAAATTTTTAAGGCCCAAACATATTAAGTAATTTAAACAATATTTTTATTATTTATATTTAAAAATATAACAATAGGGATTGTTGAAATATAGCAATAAAAATAAAATAATCTACTTATTATATATTATATTAACATGTGAATTTAAATAATAAATAAAATAATTACTTTAAGAGGACCGGGTCCTTCACCTGCCTTGGGTGAGACATTTTAGGGGTTAAACGTTCCAATGGAAGAATTCATTTCTTATCAAAACTTAATGCTGGCTAATTTCTTCATCTCAAAATCTTCAAGAGAAGGCAGTTTGAAGGGCTGTCCCTGCAGCCTTCACGCAAGGCGAGTGGCATTCCCGTTTGGGTGAGGAGCCCTCGGGGCAGGCAGAAGAGATGCTGAATGTGGCTTTTCCTCCTCTACCAAGATCAGACCTATCTGGCCACCAATTTTTCATGTGTCCAAGTACAACACACAGTTGTACCCTCAATATATCCTGAAGTAGCCCAGGTTGTGTCTCAAGGAGAGACCCCAGATGGCTTATTCATGTGATAGAATCAGGGAAGCCTCTTGCAGCAGGCAATCATTTTAATATAAGGGTTTTCCTCATCACATTGACATCGATATCAGTGTGGTGGGCTTTGGGATCTTCCACCTCTCCCTTCTTGCAGGCTGGAACCCCCCAGCTGCTGTTCCTGCTGACTGCCTGTGTGAGAGGATGCTGCTCCGGAGGGGCTGGAGGCAGTGCAATATTCCAATTCCAATACTTCCCAATCCACTCCTGCGTCAGAGCTCAGGAATCAATAACTATCCAGTGACGGAGTTCTCAGCTGAGGAGATTTAGTCACTTTCTGGGAAGACCTCCAAACAACATTTAAAACATTTTTGGAGTTTTGGGGTGCTTTTTTCTCAATAACACTGTAAAAAAGATCAGAACAAGAGAAGGATGAAATCAGAGGATGGAGCAGTACAAATCCACAGCACGAGGTATGGACACACAGAACAGGGTTGGGATCACATCCCTCTCACTTCCCCAAACAGCTGTTGCAATAATTTTGCACTTCAGTTGAGCTCCAAATTCTTCATCTCCAGCTACACTAAAATTCATGATGTTTTCTCCGATTTCCCCTTCCCTGTCCAAAAGGCGTAAACGAATCCCTGTTTCTGCAGCCCATGTTCTGAGAGGTGACAGCCACCTAAAAAAAACCCCAAAAAACAATAAATCAATCTCCTGTTTTATTGTCCATTTATAACAATGTGTTTCAATTAGAATTTATCCATTTTAGGAGAGGCAGAGGCAGTGTAGGTAATGCACAGCCTGACCCTGCAATGCTGGGCGTCCTTCTGCCTCACGGGCAGCTTGATCGACTCCTTTTGTGGCCAAGTGCAGCTCAAGGATCTTCCATCTCAGATGCTGAGCTCCTCTGCAATTAGACAAGGGGAAATGGAAAGAAATAGGATGTGCAAGCTTTGTGTGACGTACAAAGGTGTGCCACCACAGAGGTGTCCAAGGAAAATCACAAAAATCAGGGCAACTGCCTGCCAATCCCATTCCTAAATCATCTTACCATTTATCAATTGTTTCTTAATTGAAAGACTAAGTAGATGTGGAGTTTTTTTTTTAAACCACCAGTAAAGTCACTAAATGTCTGCAGCTGGAGCAGAACAGAAAATAATTTGCCATGACTTCACCTTGAATTTTCCCAGCTGCACTTACCTGGTAGCGAGCGCACGGAGCCTGCCTGAACAGCCAGGAGATGATGCTGGCGTCCCTCAGGAGATAGCATGGCATGGCATCCCTCCAGATATGGTGTAGCATGGGATGGCATCCCTCCAGATATGGTGTAGCATGGCATGGCATCCCTCCAGAGCTGGGGACAGAGGAACAAACCACCTCGTGATTTTATTTTTTGTTCACGTGTTCACAAGATAATAAATGCATTTGAAATGTTTGCAACTAAAAGCTTTAATTTTATATCTTTATATCTATATGGTTGCTTAAAGCCAGCTAACACCCTCATAAGCAGAAGTGAAACACTCACAGCATCTACCTTTAAAAGCACAAGGTGATGTGTCATTTTATATAGTAAAGGATTCCAAATCTCTGCCCATCTGATTCATCCAAGATAAGATAACTCTGACTGTTCGGTTTGACTGGTGCACGGGGCTGAGTCTGCATTACTGGGGGCACAGCCCATACTGGTACCGAGGAGGACACATGTACCTTGAGTTGGAGGAAACCAGTCTCTTCTCTTTTCTCTCATGTGATGAGGTGTGTCATGTCAAACTACAATTTTCATTACAAGTTACATGATGCTTTTTTTTGGTAGCTGCAAGAAAAAAATTTAAAAAGGCACTGGGAATCCTACCATCAGCAGAGAGTAGATTAACTTCAAGGGGACAGGGAAGAAAAAAAGCAAATTACAGTCTCATTTACAGAGCAATTCCCCTGCCTGCAGGAGGGTTTCAGTGATTTGAGCCACAAAAATCTGAGCTGAGTCACCAAAAGCTAAATATAATTGACTAAGATTGCTCAGAGAGGAACTATAGGCCATCCACTGCCACTCACAGTCTCGTTATTCAGCAGTTTTAAAGATTCATTTAAATTTAGTTCTCCCAAGTCTGCCAAAGGAGAACCACTGAGAAGCAGCTGAAAATTTGTTCCCTCAAAGTTAGGACTAAGAAAAATACCAATTCTTATACATATAGATTTTAAATATATTTCCTAGGGGACAAGCAACACAGCTTTTTTACCTTAGTTTATTAAAAAAAAATATCCTTGGACTATAAGGACTTGGACTATGCTCTTTGTGTACAAGTGGACAGCAAAGAGAACTATGGGATTAATAAACCCATAGGGGTGGATGAGCCCGACGAAGTTTACCTGTACTGCTCTGGTTAAAGTTTAACTGAAGTACTGGAGAGGCAGGGCTCTTGTTTCTTCTTTCTTTGGAAGGGCTGGAAAGCTTCCCTGTGCTCTTCCCCTGCTTAAACTGGGTACTGACTCACTACTGCTATGCTACATACAAACATGAAGCATATAAATTGTCAATAAAATGCATAAATACTTAGGATGTTGGTGCTTTTAAGAATCATTAAAGTCCCATATAATTTAGAAAAAAAAATAGGTAAGACCACATCATATAAAAGATCAGTTGTACGTTAGAAATAAAATCCATTTATTCCATGTGCCATTACTGCTTGAAAGTTTTGAATCAAGAAATCATAACAATTACAGTGCAATGTCACTGCCTCATTGGTATTTTCTGCCCCCAAGAAATTCTTTGCCATTTCAAATTCATAAAACTTTAATCTCTCAATGCCTTTAGAGCACAAACAAGCTCTGGGATGGTAAAGGTTAATTAGCAGCACCGTTAAAACAGGCTGCTTTCTAAAGGTTAACTAAAAAACAGTCTGGATGATCCAGAAGGATGGGTTCAGTATAACGTGGGATAATAACATTACAATTGATAGAAATAAAATCTAATGGAACATCTACTTTAGCCAGACTTGTAAGTAGCAACAGTATGAAAACATACCAAATTTGATTAAGAATTACAGTTCTTCATTAGAAAACAATCTATTGAGAGTAGGTAGACATCTACATCCTTACGCCCCAAAAGCCAAGACCAACCAAATCTTTTCACAAACAACAAGGTGGGAATTGGAACCAAAAATGAACATTTTATTAATCTTTACTAGAGNTGCACTCGCTCCAGCACCTCGATATCTCTCTTGTGCTGAGGTGCCCAGAACTGGACACAATACTCAAGGTGCGGTCTCACCAGTGCTGAGTACAGGGGGACAATCACCTCCCTACTTCTGCTGGTTTTTGGCTGAGGCTGTTTCTGGCCTGGTTGTCTGCTTTTCAAGAGAAAAAGCAAGAAGAGCCCAGGACATTTTGTCAGGGAGTAAGAACTCCGGCAGCCAGTGGTAAAGCGAGTGGGGAGCCCCCGCCCCGCAGGCGTCGGGCCGTGGGAGGTGTCTCCAGAGGCGTGATCTGAAGAGCTATGGGTTGGCCAGACAATCATGAATCATCTGCCAATGGTTCCTCCTTCCTTTGCCGGGCTGCTTTGGTCGTAGCTATGGCAATACCTTTTCTCCCGACCAAAGGTCAATAATTTTACATTTTTATGACCACCGCTGTTTGCGTAACGTTTACCAGGGTAACTTTGTGCTCACAGGAGCTGGTCCCGGGGAGTGAGGAGGAGGAAGCGACCTCATGCTTAGTGGGACCAAAGAGAAGAAAAACACCCTGAACCGGTGGAATATCTCTGTGGGACAAAATGCCATCCAGAAAAAAATCAGGCATATTTGCAACTGCTTTTTTGACCTGCGTTTGCTCTTTTGTGATAATTTGCGTTGTTCTGGCCACCCAGCACTGGATAAGTAGCAAGGTTCACTTCCCTGCAACCAACTCCAGTACGACGGTGAGCCTCACTTATGGACTTTTTGGTGGCACCTGTGAACAGTTCAGCGCGGGACTTCTGGTTCCAGGAAAGAATTTCCAAGGTGAGTGGTGTCGCCCCTGGAAGTGGATGACATTTTCTTGCTCAGGCAGGCGATGGGCACAGGAGCTGCAGCTCGTTCTTGTATTCATCTGGAAGGACAATAAGCAAGAAGAAAAATCTGTGTTAACCAGTCTGGGGGTTTAAGTGGTGTAAAAGAAAAGACTCCCCTCAAAAAGCACAGAAATGCTGCAGCCTTCTTGCCAACAGCAACGTCTCCTTGCCTGTGATCTTAGCCTATGCCTTGGAACAAGGGGGGGAAAAAAAGAGTACAGAATAGGAACTTTATGTAAAATTGATTGTGGTTTTAAGAAGCTTTCAGCAAGGACCAGAAAAGCAATGTTTGGTTACCATTTTGTTAAAGGAAGACAAACCTCATTCATCTTCCAGGATGTCTTTTAAATTTTATTGTGTTAAAATAATTGTTTGATTTAAAATATTTTGTCACCTGGTGTCAAATTAGCATCATTTTTAGAGGAAGGTTTTATGAGACTGCTGAAGGGAAAAGAACCAAATGCAAAAATCAATAATTCAGATACATATGGTATTTATACCCATGCAGGACCTACACTTTAATGACAGAATTCCTTTTATTTCTCCCTTTAAAAAAACACCATTCCATTTTTAAGTCCTATTATCAAGTGTAACTATTTGATTAGTATTTTTAAATTCTAGACTGAGGCATGTCTTCTTTTTTATGCTAGACTACATAATACGGATTACAACACTTTATCATCTTTTATAAGGCCTTTCTTCCCCCACCTAATGCACAGTTTTCAATTGACTCTTTGTCATCATGACTTTTCAAAAAAACTGAGATCTTTAGAAACAAGGTTATTAAAATAACAGTTCAGCAAATACCCAATAGATTCAAATTAAACTGTACCCTGTGTTGATATACAACAGATCTTACTTTTTGTGCATCTGCACTTCTTGGGACTTATTCTCAATGCAGAATTCTTACAGGAGATAAAAAGAATAAAAATGGTTAAATGATTAAGGAGAGCAGAAAAAATGAGAGATGAGGGAGGAGGGATGGTAGATGACAATAAAACAAAGTTAAAAAAATAAGGGGAAGAGCAGAAGCTGTTTTACCTAGAGCAACCCTGAAGAAAGTTAAAAGACAAACATGTAAGTAAATAAAGACAAACATGTAAGTAAATAAAGACAAACATGTAAGTAAATAAAGACAAACATGTAAATAAAGACAAACATGAAAAATCCCTGTATAAGAAAAACCTGAGAAAAAGAAAAACAGGAACAAGAAATTATGCATACCAAGTATGAGCCACAGAGTCAATACTCTCTTCACGTGGTTCAAGAAAAATTTACTTAACTTCATGGAAAATTAGCTCTAGTGGTGTGAAGAAAATCACTCACAATGCCCAGAGGTAGATAAGCCGAAAGTCATCACAAGGATCAAGGATTTGCACTGATTCTATGTATGTTGCTCTCCCACCAAGTTCAAAGCAATAACACCAATATACACGTGCTAAAGTGAAAAAAGCCAGTTAAATGAAAACTAATGAAACTTTTGAAGAGTAGGAGCAGGTCAAACAATTTTGAGACATAAGATGCGCTTTAAGAATGTTGTTTTCTTTTGTAAGGTGTTCCACCTCAGATAAGCCACCAAGGCAGGACACAGCAAACCTAACCCTCCAGGTGTTTCCCATCTCTGAGCTCTTTCCCACCTGAATTTAGTACAGAAATGGTAGCTGTGCAGTCAAGTGCCCCGGTGGCAAAGCTGTATCCCACAAGCCCCTTCACGTGATAGCAGTTACATTGGCACAAAAAAGCTGAGCACAGCAGTGCTCCTGCAAAAGCATACAGTGTGCATTGAGTACGTTCCAGCAGAAACACAAAATCTCAAGTCATCCAAAACAGTTCATCTACAGTCACAGCAGAACAATCAAAGTGATTTTTAGATTAACTACGCATTGATAACAGAAGCTCATATGCAAGTGCATCTTCCTG
Organism: Jacana jacana; assembly: GCA_013400555.1. Taxonomy (NCBI): domain Eukaryota; kingdom Metazoa; phylum Chordata; class Aves; order Charadriiformes; family Jacanidae; genus Jacana; species Jacana jacana. The sequence goes on along the minus strand of VZTM01042675.1, from coordinate 111,504 downwards.
TGCCTGTTGGCTCAAGCCCCAAACCCCGTGTGGGCAGACTTTCTGATTTTAATCGAGCTCCACATGAAACCAGGAGTCCACCCATGGAGAGGATGCTGTCTGGCAGGAATTTGGGGCATGTGTCTTGCCTTTTGTCTGCACAGCAGCTAACACAACCCAATCCCAGGGCCTGGGCGCTACCCACGTATAGATTTTAATTACAATTAATGAGCAGCACTCGCAGAACACTTGCATCAGTGAAGGATTTCCCTTCTGTGCAAAGTCTTCTTGCATTTTGTTGGTAGTCACAATTTCCCACCACCATATTTAGGTTTTGTGCTTGTTGTTTACAAAATACCTTCCTAATTCTCGCATTTCAGTCATTTGGGGATGAACAAACTGAGGGAGCTTCAAGAACTGCTGGTTGCCTTCAGCAGCTGCTGAAAGCAAGCTGTACTTTAGGAATAGTCTAAATATGGATTTGCCCACCTCCCTCACCAGTTCAGTTGGGCATATATCCAAGACAAAAAGAACTAATATTAAATTAATTCGTAGGCTCTATACGAGGCATGATTGTCACCTTTTATATTAAGTATGATTCTGCACATTCTTGAAATAGAAGAAATGCTTTGCAGATCTGCATACTTACATACTATATTTAAATTCCAACAATTGGGTCCTCCTCAGACAGTAGATGCCTTTTGTTCGATGATATCCTTAAGTAAATGGATTGCCTGCGTGAGGGAGAAATGAAGCGCTGTGTTCTCTCTGCTCTAACACATCAGGCACCAGTAAGAAGAGTTATAAGCATCCTTTTAAATCACAGCATGATCTGTCACTCAGCAAGTACCCCTGGCTGGGGGTCTCTGCTGTGCACCCCGAGTGTGTTTCTCAAACGACATTGACGTATTTGGGTGCGAGACAAGGAGAACGGTAACCAGGAAAGAGTAAATCAAAGACAATAGCTTGGGGATGGCGAGTACACGTCAGCCATAACCCAAGTCAGCTTCTGTCAATGGCCATGGAAAAGTAGATGCTCAACAGCCTTTACAAAGACCATGACTTATTTTGAAAAAATACAAGGTTAAAAGAATTTTCAGAGTGTCAAAATGAAAGATAAACAAAGGAGTACGTTTTCTGCAAGTGTTCGGTGCATGAACTGCCTCTTTAGCAGACTGCCATGAACAACCTTAATAGAGCAATAAATCAAGATGGCTACTTCGGAGGCTCTGGGGATGAGCAGGATGATCTGGCAGAATGTGAAATTATTAAATGACTAACGCCCTTCGGGTCTGCTTTAGCTGTTTCAATGACTTGTCTCAGAAAGGAGTCACCTATGGATACCCTAGCCTGGAAAAGAGCCTGTTTTCGGCTCTGCGTTTTTCCAGGTCAAACATGTAAAAATTGTGAGCAAGCTGCAGGAAGAGGCACTCCCAGAGAATCTGATAAAGCCAGGATTTATCTGACTACTGGCAACCAGCAAGGCCAGCAGCACACGAGGAAGTCTTTGAAATTCGCTGGAGCAGAGAGGAATCGATTAAGTTCCCCACTTGTAAAATACACGACAAATGCTTGAAAATTGCTGGAAATTCATTAATGTTATTGTCAGTTTCCAGCTGCGTGATGGGATCTCCTGAAAAGTAGAGAGTTAGGCTGAACTCTACTTGAGGATTTTTGTTTCTTTCTTTTTTTTTGTTTTCCAAAAGAACAATTCATTATGCGTCATAAGCGATCATAGACCTCCAGATAAGCAAGCTTAGAAAAGACCTCCAGCCTTCCAGCTACGCATTGTCATTCACACTCAGGTCAGTAAAAGTTCAGGAAATTCTATCAAACCATGCAAGAGTGACTAAAAAAAACCAACCAACTAAACAAACAAAAAAAACAAAGATACAGAAAATCAAGGAGAGAACTGACAAAGGCAAACCCCTCTGCCTTTGTTTGTCTCTTATTGTCAGCAACATACCAAAGAACTAGAAGGATTTAGGCATAACCAATAAAATTGATTACGTTCCTGGAGGCTTGACTCTGTGTGCCCAGTATCTATGGCCAGCCACGCATGGACCTACAGAAGCCACACCAGGCATTGGTCTCTACGCATGAACTGTAGTAAACTGCAGCAAAAAAGGAGAGGTGCCATGATGCTGGATGTTAAGATGCATGAATCCTTGAAATATGGCCTCGAGAGTGGAGATGGGACCCCCAGGGTAGGGCTGAGCTAGCATCTGGGAGGTCATGTTCTCCCCTCACCAAGCCCAGGGTCACCAGCCATGAACATGGAGCACAGGCTCTTGGGAGCCAGGAGTTGCTCATTTCTTTTAGAAGAGAACAAGTACTATCTCCATCAATTTTTGTGGATACGGCCACAGACTGGTTTAGTCAGGGTATGAATGCCACCAGCTCAATGGCCAACCTTGAATGTCCATGAGTGATCATGCTCAGTTATGTTTGTCCTACAAATGCACCTGACCCTTCCAGGCTAACAGCTTTGCTGGACTTTTAGAAGCTGTTCCCCTTGTCAGATTTATTTCATACGTGGGGGACTGTTGCTATATTAAAAGGAAATAATCTACAATTGGAGCCAAGTTTTAAATCAGGCAAGTGTAGAAGCTGGCAGATATCTCAGGAATAATGGGCAGAGGAACATCTAGTTTTCTGATCTGATTTAGCCATAAAAATTTTTTGGCCTTCTCAGGAGGAAATATTTACAGAAATATTAAGGAAGAGAAGTTTACTACCCAACCCAATGCCTGAGAAGTTTATGTGCCTGAAGGATTAGCAGACATGATTTTATTTCAGGCTAAGGTACCTTCATCCCGGTTTGGATTTGGGTCCATGTGCTGTGTCCAAACCTACAGTTCCTTCTACATCCTGATCCTTACAGATCAACCAAATCTCTGGTTATTCGCTTAGCCTTCACTTACCAACATGGTTGGCATTATATCAGGCCCGCCAGGCTGTGCTGATCACCAATGCTGAGCCACTGTATTTCAGTTGCAGCTATGCTGAACAACGCCAAGGCGAAAGGCATCATCACTGCAATTATTGTGATTCTGGTTCTCAGTTTACTGGTTTCCCTTCTGAGCTCTGGATTTACCTGCACTAACGTTGTCAGCAATCCCTACCAGACGTTTCTGGGACCTATCGGAGTCTATACCTGGAATTCCTTATGCGGTGAGTAACGCGCCCCACGCTGACACCTTTTTGCCCACCATATGAATGAAGATTGTATTCTCATATATCCCAAGATTAAGAAATCTATATCTAGAAAAGGAAATGCTTGGAAAAGTGTTCTGGTTTCTCATTTTAACTGTGGCTGCTGGAACACCTGAAAACTATCTTTTAAGTACCAGTAAAATAGTATTATTTACTTGAAGTGGCACCAGTGATCAGAAGGAGTTTGGTTTCACTGACAGCAAAAGTGGAAATTAAAAAGCCCCAATAGGTGTAGCATCATTTCATGCATGATGCACGTTGAGAAGAACAGAATTAACTGGCAAATACAGGCAGAATATGTGAATATGCACTGGATGAAACTACAGAGCGATTTGTAACCCCTCTAAGACCTTATGTCATTATTTTATGGTATTTGTAGCATATTTGTTGCCGAGTTACCTACATACCAAACTAGGCCTCTAAGGTCTAATCTGTAAGATGGACTTATTTCTGAAGAACATGTTGAATTGAATACTTCCACAACAGCATTAATATGGTGGGTGGCAGTCAGGGGGACTGAGTCATGGAGAAATGTATTTCCTTCTCAAAAAGCAGGAAAAGGAGGAAAGGTGGAAACACCGATTTGTTAGAGATGTGAAATCAGTCAAACATCTCCCTGAAGGTATAACCCCAGTTAGGAGCACAGCTGCTCCTAATGCACCTTCACCTTGCTATGGTAATGACTTCAGCTCTCACACTCAATTTGTCTCAAGAGGATTATTCATCCTTCTAATACTAGGTTTGCACTCAGAAAATTTTCTTTAAAGACAACATGCAGTACTTCAGCATGGGTGTTTTGTCCTTCAAAAGCTCTCCAAGTCTGAAGCTGCCCCATTGGTGGAGCAGGAGCTTGCTCTCCCTCAAGCCACATACCATGACCTGCCTTGGCCAAAATCAGATCTCAGTAGAAAGGGATTCACATGGATAAATGGCATCTTAATCATGGCAAATACAGGTCAGGGTGTGAAACCCACCTCTTTTTCTCCAACCATCACTAACACAGTATAAAGACAAATGCTGAAACAGCTGTAGATGCCTTGAAACACAATATAAGCGAGCAAAAAATAATAATAATTAGACAATTATTCAACTTTTAATGCAAGCAGATCAGTTTCATCAGATGAGAAAGTTGTTCATTTCTGGAGCCCAGCACCCAGCCAGAACCTACAAGCTTTGACCTGAAATGAGAGGACTGTGGTCTTTGCCAAAATACATAGTAGTGAGAAAGAAAACCCTCATGTTGTCTGAGGATTGTGGTTATTTTTTACAGCCCTGGAAGTGCTATGACCTGGAAGTCTATTTTTCCATGGGCATATTTTCATGAAAAATCATGCATGGTTTGATGTGTACCTTGAAGGTTCTGTGATTCTGTGGTTCCTAATGTTGCTACCAGATGGCCTGAAAGCCCAGTGTCCTCCTGCAAAAAACCTGAACCTGTTTCAGAGGGAACACTTGTGGGATAGTGTACCCAGAGGGAAGGAATAGAAATATTTTCACCAACATTCAGAGATTGTACCTTTGTTAGCACTGTGGAAGTGAAAATGTAAAAGCACTACCTAGTCCAAGTAACTGAACTCCACTTATATTCAGAAGGCTTTAGGAAACAGGCAAAGATCTAATATAACATCTCATTTCAGCTCATCACAGAATTATCAAGTAATTCGGGTTAGAAAGAACATGAGGCCTCTTAGTCTAAGCTCTTGAGCAAAGCTGGGGCAACCCTGACTGCAGACCAGCATTTATCCAGTTGTGATTCTGCACACCCCATGAATTGGGGCTCATATCAAATAGGCAAATCACCAAAGGGGTAAATACACTATATGCATCAGTGCTAAATTCAATAAAGAAAAATTACATTAAATGGCCTTTCTCTAAGAACAGTCTGTGAGAATCCATTACATCCAGCACAAGGTGTATCTGCCAATGTCAGAACAACCATCAGACACTATTAGATAGCACAAAAAATTCTTTAAATTCCTGTATATTTTACTAATGGAAAAACATTAGATCAATCTTTCTCCAGGTACTCTAACCTATTTAAGTAGACTATTTACAAGTAGCTACAGAAATAGTACTACAGCTCTACCCCTAACGTTTGCTTTTAAATCTTCCAGGAATCTTCGTGCTTCTAGCCATGATACTTTTTCCTGTGAACGTAGAAGGAAATGGCCTGTCTGTAGAACTGGCCCGTGGATGTTTTCCTGCTCTGCAGACACATGTCAAATCTGAACACACTTACGGGTATTCATACTGGATCATGCTGCTCATCATTTTTCTGAACATTGCTTCTATCATCATCATGTATTTCTACGACCACGCAAGATATTCTAAGAAGAAAGAACAGGAAAGACCCATTGAAAATGAGCCAAAAGATGTCATTTTGTTTTAAGGACACCACTGAAGAGAGGCTGTAAACAAAAGTGACTATTTAATATGGACAATTCTGGCTGATCATTTCCAAATTGAAGTTGTACATATTTTTCAATTAGCAAAATACCTTCTTTTGTCTTCAAAGTAACTTGATTTTATCTTAGTTCTTAAGGTAACACTTAGAAGTTTCCATTAGTAAATGTGCTGCCTAAACCCCTCCCAAGTAGACATGGCCTGAACTGCGCGATGCCACCAGCACCGTCCCCTAGGAACGGACCTCATGCACTTTACAACTCTGCTCTTCCCTGGAGGGAGCGCTGTGAAAACTCACTCCTAGATAGGTTTCTCCTCTCCATATGGACACCTTTCCAAGAGGACTGCTGACACTTTTTCCCCCATGCAGCACAGAGGGGCTGGTTCCCACTCCTGCTTTCTGCATTTTCCAGACAACAGGACAAGCCCATGGTGGCCATCCTGATTTTCCACAGAGGTGCACCAACATCAGCATCTGTGAATGTGTTTCTGCTTTGCCCTTTGGGTCCAAATAAGATCAGAGACATTGTTTATGTTGTATATGTAACTTGGGATCTTAAGGAGCAGAAGCGCAAACACTAGGAATGCTGGGGATGATGAGAAACTGTCATTAAGGTATTGGTGCTTTGTTTGGTCCTGCAGTTCTTACTGGTGTCCCTTCCCCACTTAGGGATCTGCTCCCACACATCCCCATGGTATTGCCCTGGTGTCCAAGGGCAGGTTTGCAAGCTCCTGTCAGTGAACAGGAGTGTGAGCACTTGAACAAACTTGCTTGGGGTCGATCCCCTTCACATCACCCTCCCGACACCAGGACCACTGACCCTTGTCCAGACTTCCATCCACAGCTGGGGTGGAGACAGGGCAGCAAGACAATGGGCCATGGCCAACATGAGACATCAGAGGAGCTCAGTACCTGTCAGTTATTAATCTGTAGAAATACCAGCAAATGCTCTTCCAGGCTATTTATAGGCCCTTGTTTTCTGTCGACAGCAATGGGCAAAGCTGCACCTTGAGCAGGTGTGGCCATCATTTTCCCACCCGCTATGCCAGACTTTGCCCCCATGCAAGTTCCACAGGGCTGGCTTTATTAGCAGTGATTTGTGGCCAGGACCATCCCTCCACCTGGCTTAATATTTAATATGCACACAGACACAACACCATGGAGCTGCCCAGAAGTGGGAAGGTTCCCTTCCTGTCCCCCCTCCAAGGGAACACACAGGTAAATGTGACCTTGGGACAGATGCCATCGTGCAAAATCATCAGTAGGTGCCCATGCTCTGGTTGAAGTGCACCATGCAAAATGGTGGTCAGCCCCTTCCACTCCTTCACTTCTCACCTCTGTAGCCAGAAGAGTTTGTTTTTTAAAAATAACCTCTTTTTCCTTTACAATACGTTTTTCAGTCATGCTCAGTAGCTGTCCTATGATGTAAGAGATGCTCAGAGGGGGAAAACAAAACAAAAACAAAAAAGAAAAAAGAAAGAAAATAAAAAAGGCATTTCTGAAGAGGGCACAAAAAGACACAAGAGACAACTTCTTACTATTTATGTTAAAAAAAATAAAAATAAAGTTTCAGGATTGAAGTGCCTTTATGCAGCTGCACTCTTCCAAAGGCAGCCAAGCAGGGAGATTTCCATCCTCCTTCAGCATTTCACCAGTAGTGTGGCGAGGGCTGAGTAAATAAATAATAAAAGAGGGTTTCTAAGACTGGAGGGCTGGCACAGGTTAACAAAATAAGAGATGTTATCTGCTCTCGGCTGCTGACAAGAACCATGCCTAGAACGGCTTTCCCGCGCTATAAACATTGCCCTTAAACTGTCAGATGCCGGGAGCGGGGCTGGCGGGGAGCCCAGCACTCGCCAGCTCTGCTTTGGCTGCAAAAAAATTTTCACATCGTTTCAGCAGACATCTGTCACTGTGGTACCCAGCCAGCATCCGTCACACAACACGGTTAGACTTCTATCAGGCACTCGCTCGCACAGAAAAAGTCACCCTAATAGAGTAAGGCCAGAGGAGCAGGGGCTTCTGCTCTGAAGAGCAGTGGCTCACCATCCCTGGGGCATTTCTGCTGTGCCAAAGCGCTATTTGCTCTAGGAGAGTCAGAAAAACTCCCCACATTCCTGCTTTCCCATGTGTTTGTACCACCTGGCTCTGTTAAAAATCAGTCTGGAAGTCTCAAGAGACCTTATGGTCACCTGCTGGCATCTCCAGCGTGAAGCATCAGAGACACATCTCGCTGGAGAGTCACTAGTTAGCCAGAGCTCACCTGTGTTGGTGGGAAACTACAGAACAAAATCATTACAAAGCTGAAAAAAACCAAACCACCCAACTAATTTAAATAGGAGCTAAAGTCATAGGTGGCTAACAAAGCTACCTTGGTATTCTGAGTGTTTTATTTTGAATTAAAGACAAGGTTTTCCTTCTCAAGCTCAAAATGGTCCCCTCCGCCCTACACTACGTACTTTCCGCTTTGAGCATCCTGGTCTAACGGGAGGTGTCCCTGCCCTTGGCAGGTGGGGTGGAACTGGATGATCTTTAAGGTAACTGCCTGGATTCGGAAGGTCCTGCTCCAAGTTGAATTACAAACTGTGGAAGCTGTGGGGTTACCAATCCCCCGAGGAGAGAACAGACTCCCCAGGAGCCATCCAGGGCAGGGCTGGCCCTGGCAGCCAAATACTTGGGGTGTACAAAGAAGGCGGCAAATTGTTCAGGTATCTGTTTGCTGAAAGAAAATTACTCAATAAGAAGGGATTGTGCATCTGGGTTACAGCCACTTCTACAACAGGAAGGGAAAAAAAAAAAAAAAAGAAGGAAGGATGCAACATAATCCAACCTTGTATTTAGCTTTTAGGATGTTAAAAAGGAATTGGTCTGGCTCTTGCCTACCAGACAGCCTTTGAAATGAATGGAGCTGTGTTCAGTACACTTACCCTCTTAATGAGGACAAATTCTGGCAGTTTACCCTTAGGTAAAAAGAGGAAAAAAAAAACTTGCACTGTCAGCTTGATGCACCCTTGAAAGAAAAATCAAACTCCCATCTTATCTAAACCCGGTGTAATTTTACACATTCATCACTTGCCAGTAGTTGAAGTGCGTTGCTTTTCACCAGGAGCTGTGTCTGATCAGGTCAAGGGGAAGATCCAGGCTGAAACCAGCTGAAAGACAAATCCCCCTCCCACCTCCAGCAGCTGAGGTCCCAGCTCTGAGCTCGTCTGGGCAGAACATACAAGAAAGTCCCTGGCCTTGGACCGCTGGTCTGAAAGTGGGTAGAAATCCAGAAAACAGTCCTATCCCAGCACCCAGAGCACCCTTCGGGGGAGATCAGAGCCCCCCAGCTGGGCATCTCCAGCACCCTATGGAGAGAGCAGGGCAGCATTGGTTCTGCCTGATCCACATTCTCCATGTGCAACACGCCTGGGAGCACCATGCCTCCCTGCCAGGAGATGGGTAGCTGGAGAGGAACAAAAAGAGGATTATGCAAGAGGCTCCCCTCTGCTCCTCACCCCCCTCCCTTGGGCATAAAAATGGCTCTCTTTCTCACCAGGGAAAAACCCAAGGAAGCCTTTCACTCCCAGTTCACGCTGACATACCCATAACTGGTTGCTCTAAGTTAGATGCTTGGATGTGTCTACTAAAGCGGTCACAATTGAAATATCTAACAGATTTTAAAGTAATGCTATACAGCATTACTAGGCAATACATTCCCACCTCAGAAGCTCTGCTTCCTATTCATACAAGATCTATTTTAGCTTTATGGTTCACTCAAAAAAGTTTCACACTGGATGAAAGTTACACCAAATTCGACAACTGCAGAAATGTTGAATAAAAGGCAGCTTTTCCTTTGAAAACACAGAAGATCCTCAATGCCCGGTAAATTATCAGTTACCTTGATGTTTAGCAGCAGCTGAAAACATTTAATAAGACACATTGCAAACCTCACAGCAGGCAAAAGCAATAATTTTTGATGTAGGCACATCTACTTGACAGCATGGCAGAAGCTAGTTAACTTCACAATTATAGGAAAAAGGAAAAAAAAAAAAAAAAAGAGGCAGCTCAGCTTTGCCGTTACCCACAGGCAAAGAGACTCAGTCAATAAAACCAATCCCTGTCCCCCAGGAGCTATTCTGCTAAAGAGTCATCCAGCTCCTGCTATTTAAAAAGCTCTGCTGGCAGGAGAACTGCCAGAATTAACAATCAATGTTCTAAATCAAGCCCAGTATCCCAAACACAGCAATGATTTTTTATTATAGGAGTATCAGAGAATTAAAATATATATATATTCACTATTCTTACGGCCCTGTGGCAGGTTTGGATGGTGGATGAAAAGGATCACCGTGGGACAGTGTGGCAATATTCCTCTGCCCCACGACATCAGCTTTTGTCACATTGGATCCAAAAAAAGCAAGATTGCAGCTTGTTCTCCGAGTGCCCTCTCGTTGAGTGGGACAGTTACCCAAATGCAAGGCAGCTCAAGGAGTTTTGGTGTGAGAACTTCCAGGAGAGCTTTAGACTTGCACACATGAGTGTTTTATCCTCATGAAAGCCAATGTACTGCCAGCACCTTTGAAAGGTGCCAGTCAACAGCTCCTCCTTCCCCTTCCACCTCTCACCTGTTACAGCCTTTGCTTTAAAATTGTGACTTGGCTTTCAAAAAGTCTCATTCACTCTTCTCAAGAGCGGGCACAAGCTGGTAGACACGTTTCAGGGATCATCTCATCTCTTTCCTGTCTAATAATGTATCGTCCCAAAGAGTTTTAGGTAAAAATAATTGCAACGGCATTCCACAGGGATCTCTTTAAAGCTATCTTTTGGCAAGGATATTGTGGTACCTCCTCAAATTATCACAGCAAAGCAGTTCTCAGCAGGGATGGGGAAAAGAAGGGGGGGCAGCTCCCCCAGAGAAAGCCAGAAGCAAGAATCTGACACAAGCATAGTCTTTTGGCTAGGTAATAGGGATGGAGACCTTTTCGCAATGAGATGAAATCAAAGCATCAAAACTTAGTTCAAAGGGAAAAAATTCTGCTTATAAAACAGAGCCCAAACAGGCAGCGAGACAGAGACCTTCCTGCTCTCCACAGGACACAGCCATTAACAACACCTACAGCTCTTCTTCCCACACATTTTGCTCCCGCTAAAGCCTTACCCAGGATATCCTGCCAAAGGACAGAAGGGGAGAGCTGCCCGCAGGGATGGAGCAGCAGGCACCCCGACACCCCTGGGCAAGTTGTTAACACCAAGGGCAATGGCTCTGCCCAGATGCCACAGGCTTTTTGAGAGTTCACAGCCTGGTAGGGAAGGGGGGATTTGGTTATGCTTTTTTTTTCCTCTTTAATTCTTTTAAATAAAGCAGCTGCAAATCTGTGCCCATTGAAGAGATGACTCCAAGCACCCTTCTAGGTGACAGGGTACAGGTGGTGGTGACAGATTTCTATAAGCAATGCTGAGGCACCTGGTTATCTCAGGGCAATGAACTCCAGGCACTAATGAGCTTCTGCTGCTGGAGAACAAGCTGCTTGTGGTGGACAAACCCCGTAAAAATGACCTCTTAGAAGAAAAAGAGCCGAAAACCAAGGGAAACAAAGCCCCAAACTCACAGCATTCTCTGCAATAATTCAGGACATTGAGTTTTTTTCTCCTCCTCAGCCCGTTCAGGCACTCAGCTGGGGTCTGCTCCGGTACCTTGCAGGAGACCTTTACTAGAAAATTAGGGGGATTCTCTCAGCTGCTCGTGGACCACTTTCCTCCTGGCTGTTCACCTGGGGAACCATCAGAGGGCAGCAGCCTCCTTCTTAGGCTTCCACACCAGCCTTCTCTCTTTTTTTTTTTTCCCTTTTCTGTTTTTCATTCCTGTGAAGGGCAGAGAGAAAAAGGAAAGAGAGGGGAAAGAGAGAGAACTGTCTTAACTGTACATGCAAAGGCAATACTATATTTTTGACACACACAGGAAAAAAAAACCCAAACCAACCAAAAAAAAAACCAAACCCAAACCCAAACAACTCACTCCATGTTAAATTTTATGTTAAATATTTATGTTTAATGTTATATCTGTAGGCAACCTGAAAACGAGCACAAGGGGTAGAGCATAGCGTAGTGGGTTGCTTAGACGTGACCTCTGTAAAAAGGTTCTTGGCTAGTTCTCAATATTAGAGGACATAAAATACTAAAACAGCCAAAAAACCCAGAGACTTTGGTGTCTAGAATATGCTTAAAGCCACTTAAGCAGAGCTGCTGGTGTGAATTCTGCAGAGCTACAAAAGCTATTGATTAGCCATGTTTAAAAACACAAACTCAAGGAGAAAATGGGATTTTATACAGTCCCAGCCTTCAGAGTAAAAATACTTTGTTTTGCAAAGGTTACCAAGACAACATTCATGTCTATTTCTTGATCAAAAGAGTGTGGGGGAAAACGGCATCCCAAATAAGAATAAAGCAATGTCGCTCAGAATTATTTCCCAAACATTATACTTTATCTCCCAGGTGTAGGAAAGAGAATACACCCACGAGCACAGGTGGGCAGTTTTATCTAAGATTTAAAGGAAAGGCTGCTCCCTCAGAAGCCAAACCCAGAGAAGCCCTCTTCCCCTCTCAAAAGCTGGTACATTTAAACCAATCACCAACTGCATATGCAATCAGAACAGGGGGCTTTCTTTGATTCAAATAGGCTCTGATAAAAAACTATTTGTCATAGAGGGGAAGGAAATACTCTGGAATGAATATTGATATTTTTCATACTCCAGATTTCTGTATGATGAAACAAACTGATCAAGAAAAAAAAAACCTAGGAAAATATAGGCTGATGGAGGAGATCGATGGCACTCTTTAAGAAGTATATTTTTCATCTAGTTCTACAGACTAAAGCCTCAGACTAAACATCAGACAAGGGGAATACCAGTATATTCACATTTAAGCTTCTAGGGCAAAGAGCAATTCTTAAAGCCAGCAGAGCAGAAGAAAGCTGCACAGTTAAAAATGAACTTCATCCAGCAATAAACATCAACGTAGGAAGGTAGAGGCACACGGTGGAGTTGTGCTGCTCTGCTGTTTGTATGCATTTTCCAGTGCTGACAATCTTTTCTGTTTCTAGGAAAACACCCACTTTTCCTAGAAGAAGATTAGAAAAAATAAGGTATGAAACTTTAATTTCCAGTTTTAAACATTTTCTGAAACCACCCCAACTCAAGAGATTATTGGTTGGAAACATCACCAGCCCCTGCCCTCTGCTCTTTGTTCTGGGTTTACTGGTGATCAACAAGTAAAAAAGGCAATTCATTTTCCCCATTTCCAAAGTCTCTGACCAGCTCTAGGGCTCATCTGATGGGTTTTCCTTGATTATCTATGAAGTACATAATCTTGATGTTGCACATTTGCAGGAACAAATTACCCCAAACCACATTATTTTTCACAGCTACTTTGATACGTTTAAAGAAGGTGGTTTAACCTCTGTTACATTTAAGTTGTCCTTATTTAAATAAAGTTCTAAACTAGAAAAACACACCCATGAAGGTCTAAAAAAAAAATAAATTAAAAATATTTAAAGCTTCCTGTGATTTCCCAGGTGTTCCCTAAAGATGTGAGTGGTCTCTGTAGATCATTGCTCCTGCAGCAAAGCATCCTGTGTTGTGACAGCTTCTCCTGAGGGACCTTTCACTAGATTGGAGCATCCTGCAGTGGTGACTTTAACTCAGGGTTATTTAAGACCATTTCCATGTATGTTTTCACATGTTAAGGATCAGACTCCTCACCCTTCACTGACAGCTGCCAAATGGGAGTATTTGAGAAGAAAAGTGTCATTCCACACAGCAAACTGAAGCAAGAGAAAATGCTCACTGACTTCTACAGAATAGGGCAATGCATCAACGCACTGGTGCTTGGCCTGTCTACAGCCCCAAGGAAGCTGTCAATGCTAATAAAGCCACCAAAAGATGGATGATATCCTAATTATAGAAGCTTCAAAGAAAATCACTAATTACTAATAAAGCTACAGGTTTATTTCCTAAAGACCTGGGGGTTCATCCTAGACATTGCCTCCATCTGCCAACGCTCTGAGTATGTAGAGCCTTTCTGGCCTCTGCGCCGAGTCTCAGGATTTTATACAAGAGATGCCATGGCAAGGAGAAGGGGGAAAGAGAAAAAAAAGGCATTTTATGTAAAGTGCCAAAAAATCACGGGTTCACATTCAGTCACCCAAAGAGAAATCAGCAAATCTAGTGAATCCTTTCATTGCACCATTGCCAATTGCTTCAGCAGAAATTGTTTTAACAGTGGCTTTTGGCAGAAATTCCCAGCCAGAACAGACTATAGATGGGAACATGGTCAATCTTCAAAGAAAAGAAGCAACAGGACAGTAGTGACACCTGGTAAATGCAGTATTACGTGATTTACAGTACATAAAGTGTGTCCTAAAAGTGGTACCTGGCAGAGGTAGGTCCTGCAGGGCTGGGACACTTTAGCATTTACAATATTAAAAGCCCTGATATTTCTATCATTCAGATGCTGTTGTTCCCGCCCCTGAGCAGGACAGCAGGACCAGAGTCATGCAAGGGACACAGCGCTTGCCAGGGCCAGCTGGGATGGAGCCTTCACACCAGTATTTAAGGGGATGCTTTACCAGCAAGCTGGGAATAAGAACCAGATTGTGTTCAGTTTTGGTCCCAGTATATATATAGATATTAA
>VZTM01042675.1:64233-97200 GCA_013400555.1 Jacana jacana | reverse complement strand
AAAAAAAAAAAAGAGCTGTGGACAGGCAGGAGAGGGTCCAGAAGGACCACCAAGGTGATCCAAGGACTGAGAAGCTGACATGTGAAGAGAGGCTGAGAACTGAGTTTGTTCAACCTTGAGAGGAGGCGGTTTAGGGGAGACCTTAGCACCATGCTCCTGTATCTAAAAAGTGGCCTCAAAGGAGATTGTGACTACCATTTTACAATGAGTCACGTGGAAAAGACTAATTTGTACCCATCAACCCTACTCACGGGGAGATCCTGACTGGACATAAGAGGACAATTTTTCCCAATGGGAACAATCAGGCATTGGAATAATCTCCCCAGGGAAGTGGTGGATTCCCCATTGCTGGGCACTCTTAAGATTCAGTTACACAGGATGCTGGGCTGCCTTGTCTAGACCATGCTTTTGCTAAGGAAGGTTAAGCAGGTGATCCTTGAGGTCCCCATTCCAACCTGGTATGCTACGATTCTGTGATTTTAAGAACAAACCCATGTATTTATTCAATCTAATAGTCTACAGGGAAGAAACAACAGCACACAAAGCTAAATGAAAAGGGTCATGCTTTATACCACAGGTTTGATACTACTACCCCAACTCAACCAGCCACGGGAAAACAAAACAGGAACAACACTGAAGTACGCACAGGAATCAACCTGCTGCAGGCTGTAGGTGTCCATAAAGTTTGGGCAGCTTGACAAAATACAGTTCTCAAGGAGCAGTTTCTACTTTATAAAGGAGGTTTCTCAGCCCACACATCGCCATTTCTACCAGCAGGGCACGTTACCTGCCGTACAGCTGTAGAGGTGGACGAGAAGACAACGGACAACCCATATCCATCCATCTTCATTTGTCTTTCCTGAATATGAGAAGATAAACCCCCCGTTTCACAGCGCCAGCCTTTGCTCGCTGATACCATCTTGGCAGTTACTTATCACCGTCTCTCCCTTCACTCTGCTTCCCGCTCAGTCCTGCCCTTGTACACGTTGAGACACACTCAAGTGACCACAGCTCCTCGATTCTGTGAAAAGCTTTATTTGTCCAGCAGGTCTCTGGAAATGAAGCTTTGCACAGGAGAGGGAAAACAGCACAAAGGGGGAGCATTCATTCAAAGCAATAACTGGACACGTGGGTTCAGTTCCAAACGCTGTTTGCAGACAGTTCTGTTACAAATATCAGTGCTCCCCGCAGATCCAAATTGCTGCTCAGTATATTGGATTTTAATAGCACCTCTGGGTTTAATATGAGATAATGAATGAAATATACCCCACAGATGTCAAAGTATCCTGCGAGCAAGTGTGCATTCAAATTATTTCTGCTGCAGCCAGAGGGTGACTATTTCTAATCTGGAAATAATTTCCATTATTGAAACCAAAGAAAATGAAGGAGACCAAAAAGGATCAGCAGCCTCTGGTTAATTCTGGGGTGACTATTCAGACATCTTTTATGAAATCCAAGTTGAAGACACTTTTAGGCAGTGTTTTGCCAAGCAGCACAGCTAGGATGGGTAAGGCTGACAGGAAACTGTGAGAGCTGAGAGTATCAAAGTCCTTCATCAGAGGGGTGCAGCAGGTAAATACAAGAAAGCCAAACAGGGCATCATCTGCTGGTTTGCCTCAAAATGCTTTTTAAAGGAGAGGCAGGGAACAGGGCACTGACCTTTTTTGCAGATAATGCTCTTCATCCCTCTTTAGAGAAAAAGAGAATGGGATCACTTATTCCAAGAAATGCTCCCTGACATGGACTTGCAAGAATAAACCCCAGAATGTTATTTCATCATTTATACTGGTTTATTACATACGTCCAAAGTAATTTAATGAGCAAATTTTTGCTCTGGGAAGCTAGCAAGTGCCAGCCATGCACTTACAGGGGTGCAGAAACCCTCTTATTTCACATACATACTGTTATCTGGTAATTCTGAAAAGCAAAGCCCTCTCGTGCATAGCTAAACATACACAAAGTATGTGACAGACTGTTGTCCAAGATGAATTTCAAGACTAAATGCGTTCATCTGAAGGTCATAAAGCACCATGAAGAAGGATTTAATCTGCAAGATTTCCCTCTCAACTTCAAGCAGCTGTAGTTGTTTGTTGGCATTTGTTAAGACTAAGAGCACTCTCATTCTCATCTGGGGAGCAACTTGAAGCCCAAGGACGGTTTTCTTTCCCCAGGTTGAAAGAAAAGAAGATCCTTCTGATCTAATAGCGTAGTGGAACCAATTTAATTATGGCTGGAAATCCTCCCTGCATTTTCAACTTTTATGAGTCAGTTTTCATAGCACAGCAAACTAAAACACGCATAAAGGTAGGGTGTAACTATGGGTGTACTCAAACGTGCCCAGATGGAGAAGGCCAAGCTGTTTTTGTCCAGGGGCAGCATGGCAGGGGCTCCCCCCCAGCAGCAGGTGCTTCACTGATCAACGGTGGGGAATTTGCCTGCAGGGGTGCTGCCTCCTCCAAATCCTTTTTAGAGGGAGATACTGAAGCTGGTACATTCCATCATAGGAACGGCAGGCAAGTCTTATGCTGAAAAATCTAACAAATAAAAGGACTCAATTTATCAGTGTCAGGAGGGGGCAGTGATCTTTCCCCCCCTGTTTTGAGCAGTAAAAACCTCCCAGTACCTAATGGTGCTGAACAGCGAGATGTGATCAGATGGAAAGAGCCTCTCAATCAATTACAAGATTCCATTAAAAAAAAAAAAAAAAAAAAAGACCCAAAATACCTCCAAAAACACCAAATAAAAATTGGTTTTAGTGTAAGATATGACAAATATACTATGAATAGTTTTCTAGGCAGCATGTTTTCAGTGTACAACAAAAAAGTTTGGTTTTCATTCTGGTTTTCCCAGAAGTCCACGCTCAAAGCTTATAAACCCTACAACATTTATGCTGCCCAACACAGCATTTTCTCTTTAATTTCCCATATGTATCCAGCTCCTTTGAAAATCTAAACACTTGGACTTCTATTCTGAAATTCTTAATTCTGGCACCATCCTTAAAAATAAATCAATGGAGGAAAGCATTAACCATGCCAACTAAGGGAATATTCAGATACACCAGGGAGGAAGGGTTTAGACATCTAATAAAGTGTTCATCCATCTTTGGTTTTGAAGACTCACAGAATTCTGGGGTTGTGTCTTCATGAGATCCAGACCTGTCCTCCATCCGAAGGAAACCCAGCTTTGTGTCCCTCTTGTCTCACAGCTATGTGCTCTGCCTTCCTCTAAGGGAGGTTAGTGCACTCTGAGGAGGAATTCATTGAGGTTTTCCCAGCCAGAAGAGATCACCTTTGCCATATGCCACAGTGATGGGACACTCCTGGTCCAGGCGGTGCTTTCCATAGCTGGCAGAGTTTTAATCCCTTCAGGATGAAGCAGCAATCGAACCTAACACAGGTCCACCACTTCTAGCACAAAGACCAGCTTCTCACCTCCTGAATGGATGAGCCAATTCCTGCTGGTTTGGCCTCATTTCAAGTGGAATTGCTGGGCTTCCATCTCACCCTGCCTCCAGGCACCACCCGTAGTCCTGGACTAATACTTGTCCCTGTCCTCAGGGCTTCACTGCTGGGTTGTTTCAAAGCCCAGCCCAAGGATGCTGGGTCCATGGGAAAGTTCAGTGTTCCACAAGGGATTCTGTACCCTGGTGGAGGCTGGGGAGCATTTGATTAAATCAAAAGCCAGGTCCTTATAACCTGCCTTTTATTTTACATTCCAGTGAACTGAGGAGCACTCAGGTTTCTGGAGCGAATCATGGAAACCGAACAGTTGGCTTTTAAAAGCCCATTGTTGCATTTTATGCCACTTTTTATGGCTCCTACGAATGAGCGTGGAGAAACAAGGAGAACTCCAGCTGATTTTCCCATCCTGGATGTCTTGTTAACAGATATCAAATCTGCCTCATTTTTATTATAAAATTGACTCAGATCAGTTTTTGCTCGAGTGTGCAGATAAGTGTTACAAACAAAACCTGTATGCAATTTATCATCTGAAATGAGGAGCAAAGCCCAAATGGTTCATACCAAACAGCAGACTATTAAAGGCACTTGGGAAGACACCAGTGCTGTTAGAAAAACCTCACTAAATTTCCAAGGCACCTTGCCCATAACTGCCAGGGGAACTAAATGCTTCTGAATCATCCCCATAATTTTAAGGGGATAAAAGGACTCTCACATTGACCCCAAAAGGCAAAGCCCACTTGGGAGCAGCTCTTCAAGGAGCAGGCTCACCTTAGGGCAGTACAATGAAGCAGCACCACCTGGGGCAGCACCCTTGAATGTTGAGGGCTTTGGAACACCTGTGACTGGAGTTTGTGAGAACAGTTTCCAGTGTGTTTAAAAGCCTATAATAAAGAATTTACCAATGGGCACACCATTCAGGTAAACGCTAAAGAACTCTGAAACAAGAGTGGTTTGAGCACTGCTCTTCAGTGCCTACGGGAACCTCCCATGAACACAGTAGTGTGAAATGAAGAATAAAGAAATAGCAAAGGTCACCAAGGTCTGGGGGAGGGGGGGGGAAAGAGCACAGGAAATGATGAAAGGGAGTAGAAGCATGGAGGGATGCCATAAGGTCAAGGCTTGAGGAGCACTGCAGTAAGTGCTGCCCAGCAGAGCACTGCCTGCAAACATGGGATTAAGTATTTTAACTATGCACTGCCGGAGGCAGTCACAAGGATTGGAAGTTTCATTAACCCACAGGCTGCATTTTGCTTTGGAAGTCTTTCTTGCTATGCTGCCCAAAACTCTCCAGTTGGTCTGAACTCTACAATGAGACCACGGTCTGCTGGGAAAGCGAAGCTTCTCTGCACACAAGGCTAAGCTGGTTTTGCGCAGGCAGCTGCAGCCCTGTTGTTGCCCTACTTAACAGGAGACTATACACAGAGATACATATGTATATAAACACTGCTTATGTGTAGAAAAACAAACTTGCTTTTCCCACTACCCAGGATACAGCCTCTCTTCTCATAAAACTTCATCATGCCTCAAGTTTCTTTACATGAGAATGAGGGGGGAAAATAAAACACAAACATGAAACAAATCAAATAACATTATCAAAGACTCAACCCCTCTCTAGGACCTTTCCATTCAAGGGTTTCAATACCAGTTTGCTCTCAGAGAGTGCTCCTGGCTTGCAAAGATGAATTCTTGGAGGTGCAATTCTCCAGTCACCTACATTACTCAACTTCTTTCTACAGTATTCAGGTTTGCAGTTTTAAGTGGGGCTGTGGCCTTTAATTTCTCCACGGCAAATCAGGTAAAACACACACTGTTTCAGTGTCCTGCCATAGGTTTTTGAATTATCACTGGTAGACACAGGCAAACCAAGCTTCAAAGTCTAAACCAGAACCATGTTAGAAAACCAGCCCCAAAGCTCAGGTCTGATATTGGCTTTTTTTTCTAGCATTCATAAAAAAAACCCCCTCCCAATTCACGAATAAGTAGAAATACCAGACTAGGACATGCACATGTACGAGTATGCAGTTTGAGTTATTATCTATTACTCACCTTTGGGCTTAGACCTTTGTTTTGTTTGTGCAGTTAATACACTGACTTGATACCTTTGCTTCAGTTGGAGCCAATTCTCTGCAAACTCAAACTCCCTTAATAAGGATAGCTTGAAAAATGACACACTGCTCAAGAAATCTTCTTAGTCCATAAGAACATAACTTTCCCAACAAGCAGATTCCAATGACCTAATCCAGGTGCACAAATGCAAATGGCTCATTTCAAATCCATCAGGATTTATGCTATGTGTAAACCATGCCAGGTGCCTGCAGTCTGTAAATAAAACTCAAGGCAGAAATTTCATGTCCTTATTTTCTGGTTTTCTCCAGGCAGGAGGGGAAGTCAAGACTTTTACTTTTTGTTAATCTCCAGGAGCGATCTGTGTATTGATGGATCCAATTCCTACAAGCAAGGTGAGGTGGGGGCATACAGGAATGGAAAACTTCCAAAAGCTGTAACCCATTCCCAGTCATTTGAAGTGATAAGGACACTAATGTTAAACTAAGATGCTTCTGGGTGCCTTTTTGTTTTTGCCCCCAATGGAAAGAAATGGCCCAACTGCAAACACTCTAGAAAGAAACTGAACTATAGCTGTGCATCCCGTTTCTCTCTACCTGTCTGTGATTTGAGGTACAATCACAGACATTTGGTGGTTAGCAGAAGCAGCAACAGTTAAGGCCCAAAGCAAGGGTGGTGCTGAGGTTCTGACCAAACTCCCCCAAAGTATTTCTTTCAAGGGCTGCACTATGCAGCATTCGCTGTATGAATTTATTACAGAAAAACACCTGCTGAGATTATGCAGGAGTGATGAGGAGTGAAGAACAGCCTGGCCCATGGGGCTCCAGCACTGGGAGGTCACACACCAAGCGAGAGGCAACACACATTTGTGCTGTTCTGAAACTGATGAAGGCAAATTTCTTATTTCTCCATAAAAAGCAGCGTGCAGCAAACAAGACTCACTGGCGAACGGTCCATAGCACCGCTATGAAAAGAGACCAAGCACATCAGGAGAGGGCGAGTCCCATTTACAGTCAGATTAATAAGACCAAACTGATAGGTTGCAACTATTGTGGGGAAAAGTAATACTGCATTCTGCTAATATGAGAAAATAGGCACAAATGGAAAATACTTGTGAAAAAGCAAGGCATGGAGAACGTGCAAGCTCAGCTGTGTGAAGGAGTAATGGTAAAAATAGTAGATTTCTAAAGAGATAAGGCTGTTCCTCTGACCTCCAGTGACCCCATCAAGGTACTAATTACTAGACTGCTAACACCCTTAAACCAAAAGAGTGTTAATTCAACCTGGCAAAAGATTACAGAGTTGGGAAAAGCACTGAGTGCGGGGGGGAAATATACCACTAACCTTCTCTTTACAATATTGATTCATTTGCAGACTGATTAATTTAATATTAAGCTATAAAACTGGGTGTCAAGCAACTTTCTTTAAGATTCAAACTTAAGCTGTGATCCAGAACTAAACCATCCTGACTACAGAGTCACTGCACTAGAAGGAAACAGGACCATAAAGGCTATTCAATGCCAAGCTCTAATGTGGAGCTTCCTATCATAAAATACACAGTCCTTCCAGATAAGGATTTCTGAGTGCAACCTCAGGCCAAAACAAACTGCTTTTTGGTCCAGCAAAAGCAAGTCAAGACATTTGTGCCACAAAACTGAAAAGATCATAAAAGACTTCATAGAGCAACTTCTCTCCCGTGTGTGCTGGTAGGCCAGAGAGAATCAAGGCTTAGACCTCTGTGCTGTTCATATCATTATTCTCTCAGGAGAAGCAAAGTCCAACAGAGAAATGCTGAGATGCCTTTACTGGCCCTAGAGGCACAGCTATTGCTGCCTCCTCCCACCATGGCAAAGTCTTTGATTTTTGCCCTATGACCCCAACCTGCAAACAGGGAAGGAAGAGCTGGAGAAAGCTCCAGCATGGCCAACATCAACAAGCCGTTGACACAGACATGCCACTAACCAAGCCAGGCAGCTCCTACTGCTGGTCTGATGTCCTGTTTGCCCCTGGAGAGACAAGAGCAAACCAAAGAATGATACCTCAAGAAGCTGGGAACAGTTCTCTTTGAACATTTCGAGTGTAGATGTTCAAGTTGGGTGGGAAAATTGAGTCCTTTCACTGAAGCAAGAGAGAGGTCAGGCCCACAGTAAAAATGTTCAAGTGAAGGGCTACCACAGCTCATAGTACTAGAAGTTATCAGGCATTAAATATTTATTATTGGAAATATTCTATTAGATGTTTCCAGGCCTTACTCTACGAGTGTGACCTCCAGGTAATAACTGCGAGGACAGGGAGGATTTCAGGTCCCCAGCACGAAGCACAGAGACACTTTGCTTAAAGAGAAAACAACTTATCCATAGCATCTTCTTAGAGTTACTCTCTGGCTTTGTGGATGAGGGTTGTGCTTCTCCTTGGATGGCTTCCAAACGACAGTTAGAAAGGAAAAAAAGGAAAGAAAAAAAAAAAAAAAGGAAGAGTTTCATTGTCGTAGCAATTTGACTGATAACCTCTCCTCTGTCCTTCTGAGGCTGGCACGCCTCTTTTGATGCTACCATAGTGACAAAGAAACAACATCACAAGCTGAAATAGATATAACAGTACTTCAAAAAACCACACACACAAAAAAAAAAGCCAAAGCAAAGAGGAAAACAAGTAAAGGTTCTTAAAACAGCACTCACTGGAGCATAAAGTCAGAAGACTCTGAGCTAAACCACCCAGATTTATAGAGCCCCTGCCTCCAAGGTTAACTTCCCTCCTCCTGCTCATTTCTGAAATGTCTTTTACCCTCTGGTGCCAGGTATGAAATTATACCATCAGCAGAGAAACTAGTATTTCAGCCCATGTGGGAAACATTTGGACAAGTGTACTTTCTGAAAGCAAAGAAAACATTTTAAGACCCACAAGTATTTTGCCTCGGGAAATTTCCTCTTAATCTTCAGGCTGACACCTCTCCCAGACACTTCTCGGCACTTTAAACCATCCAGGAGGCCAGCAGCAATGATTCCCAAGGTATTTAGTTTCTTCCCAGCAGATCTTTGCAATGATTATGTGACTTCAGGTCTGAAAGGCTGCTCTTCTCCTTAAATGACAGGTAATTGAGCGGATGTGCAGCACGGGGCTCCACAAAGATGTTTCCTCCAGACTAGCTCCTTTTACCCCATCCAAAGACAACGATGAGTGCTTCTTACCTGAAAAGAGGGTACAATTCTCACCTAAGATTCTCTTGAAAGAATGTATTTCAAAGTATAATTGCAGATTTGGATCAGGGTTGATTTAGAAATACAGCAAAGATCATTTCTGACATCTCATGACAAAAGGTGGTAACAGAACTGAGCAACGTGTAGCCAAATGGTGACTTTGAGGGCTGACTCCAGCTGCAGCCCTGGCACAGGGCTACACCCAGATGCAAGGGGGTGTCTGCAGGAACACTGAGTTTTCTGTTCAGTCCCTCCTGCCTCCCAGAGGAGGGACTACCAGGTTTTGCAGATGTTACATCTGCATGTTTACAAGACAAACTCTACTTTATTCATATTGTCATCTAAAAGAACTGGCTGTTTACGAGTCAGAAGAAAGCCAGGCGCCTAAAAGCCTTTTAGCTGTGCAAATGACAAAGTCCCCAGGCTTCTTTGCCAAAACATTGTATTTTGACCCTAGCATGAAAGCACTGTTGCAAAGAAGGAGCTGGGCCATGGGGATTACCACTCCCCAGCATCTGTACAGCTCATTTCCATCTCGCCCCAGGTTAGGCGTGACTTGTCCTCTCTCCTGCCATCGGGCACTGTCACCAGAGCCAGTTCCAGACATGGAGAGGCAGCTAGTCATGTTGGCAACCATTTCAGCCTCATCACAATAATCTGACAGTGGTACACAGGCTGCAGTTACAAAGCTGTGCCACCAGCATGGGACAAATATCACTCCAGCAGTGTCTTGGCCACCTCCTTCAGGCAGGACTCCCACACCAGCTACATGCTGCTGGCCTGGAAATGCTATGGAGCAAGGCAGCAGTTTTACTCTGAGTGCTAAAAAGCAGTCTGTTGTTCCTGCTCCTTGTTGTGGCTGTATATTTTCTCCTATATCCCTCCCTGTTGTGCAGGTTTGTGTCTGGGGGAAGGAAGGTGTGTTTTGGCATCCCAAGGCTGTGAAATCCCTGCCTACCTGCCCACCGCTGGGGTTTCTGGATGGGTAGTGGGGAATATAGGAGCTGAAAACGCCAGCCCAGGACCATACACACTTAGCACTGGCCTTCTAAGGGCATTATTATAGCTGACAGCACATGACAAATCACAGCATTTCTGAGAAAGCAGCATATAAAGTTAGTGTGCTTACATAAGGCAGATCTTCTATAGCAGAAAGGGAACACATTGTGAGTGTCAATTAATGCGTTCAAAACTCAGAGCCATTAAAATCCTTTTCAAATTCTCATTCATTCAATCTGCCTTGAACTAACTCCACTGTTCAGCATTTTAGGTCAAGATTAGCTACTTTCGCTGTTTTCTCAGGTGAGGGATGGGAAGGATGCTGCTGTCACAGCCCACAGACATGTGCAGACTGCTACTTGCTCTCAGCATTCCACCTATGAAATAAAACAAATTCTGGGGGCGTGAAAAATCTGAATTCAGCAAGGAGAGAATTACCCTGGAGTGAAAGCTTTATAGAAGTAACCATAGAAATATTTCCAAAACAGAAATAAAAAAATAATCTCTTTTATATCACCATCTGCAAGAGGGAACTGTTTTAAACATGAATTTCCAGCCCTCTAAAACAGACCACATTCTTTAACAATCTAGAAATTATCTTCACCTATTCTGAAACTCACTTTAGCAGCTGAATTAAAAGAACAAACAAATTATTTTTGAGCATTGTAATATTTTCTGATAGAATGAAACAAGGCCCTGACCTCAGTATCAACACGGTACATTCAGGAGGCAGACAATCAGAGAAAAAACTAGGTTGTTGTTTTTTTTTTCAGTCTGTACCAGAATTTCCAAGTCTCCTAGTTTCTAAGGAGACTGGAAAACCAGAAGGTGAAAGGAGTCTCTGGGTAGAGGTAAATTAAATAGCTGTTTTATGACAGCCATTTATCACCACTTCCCAGCTCTTTCACCTTGGCTCTACCCACCGTATCAATAGTTTTAAGTATCAAGTGACTCCTGTTTCAGGTGTAACAGGAACAAGGTGAGGAGCTGCAATGAGTGATCCCACACGAATGCACACGTGGGAGCAAGAGAAGACAAGGGCAGCTGCCTGTTTGCTAGGATGGGCTGAGATTCATAGCCACAGATCAGGATCAGTAGCCATGTCCATGTGGCTAAGGATCACTGGTGGCCTCTGAAAACAGCAGGAGGTGAACTAAAACATGGAAAAAGAAGAAAATATTCAAAACACTTACTACTGAAGAAAGGATGTGGCGTGGAGATGGGGCTGCAGCAGGGCATGAACCAGTGCACACAATACACTTGCTCTGGAGTAGCCAGATCTCCAATTGTTTTCCAGCTCCTCTCACATTTTCTTTCATCAGTCCTTCTTTAGAGGCATTTCAGACCAATTTTCTATCCCATCTCACAACAGCAGCTAGAGTCACAGGCGTTGAAAGCAACAGCTTGACCTCAATCTAAGTTGACCACAACTGGTAGTTGTATTGAAGTGTTCCAGGAACTACTTAAGTATTTCAGTTGATTACTGCTGTTGCCATGCCCCCCAAGTTACAAAGTACAGAGTGGTTGTACTTGAAAACAGAAGGTTTGCCATTGCACCACAGATGTGAGGCAGTTCAGAAAAGCAGTTAGGAGAAGGCTTTCCTCCATCTCCTGGTAAACTCCATACTCAACCACACAGGATGGCCTTTGGGGCAGTCAGTACCCAAGACGCTCTCTTCCCACTTCTTGTTTCCAAGAGCAGCACCCTGTGGGCACAGCACTCCCTCCTACTGCAAGTCACCCCACAAACAGGAAAGACCTGCCCAGTGCCAGGCAGCAATGGAGACAGACCTCTGGTCTTCAGCCCAAATCTCCCCCATCTTCTCATACCTGCTTCAGGATCTGAACCATTCCAGTCCTCTCCATGGCATCCCCCACAGCTGAAGCCTGGGGACTTCAACACTCACAGACAATCCAGAAACTTCTGCTGCTAAACAAGATGATTGGCAAGATCCCAGCAATCCACGTGGCAACAGGCAGGTTGAAGAGATTCAGCCACTTCAAATCAATGCACAGCACTGTGAAATTTAATTTTAGCACCCTGCTACCCGTTTAAGCTTCCTTAAGGTCACTCCTTTTGGCCAAACATAGCTGACTGATGCCATCTGATTTACCCTGGGTGTCAAGCATACCCCAAGGAAGTGGATGGCATGTAGGAGGCAAAGGAAACCCATGGGTTTGGTACACACTGGAGGCCATCAGAATGAAATGCCACTGGCCACCTCCATGCAGCTGAGTGAGCTGAACCCTGGGAGCCCACACCCAGATTTACAACACACCTGGGCTGAAGTGAAGCAAAACAAACCAAGTTCTTCCCCCTCAAGTGCTTGCTCTCAGCCAGTGACCTGTTTTCCCATCAGAAATCAAGACCCCAGAAGCAGGAAAAGGAAAGTAATGTTTCAGTGGAGGGCAGAGCACTGAACTCCTGGACAATTTGTAGTGTTTCTGCATTTTGATGCCAGGGCCAGAGGTGAAAAGGCAGCACAACATTATTACTCTGGATTATATTGACAGTAAACACTCTGAAGCTGTTACACAGGGAGGGAAGACAGGTGTCTTGATGGCTTTTACAACCATGGAGTAAACCCAAACAAGGGTTTCATGTGTAAATGTTTGCAGCAAGTGATACCTTTCAAGCAGTTGAAGTGGTGAAAAGTGTGCTCACTTGGGGGTGGCAGAAGCGCAATGCAGACAGCAGTTACAGTTCCTTGGAACAGGTTTCTCCCATAACCAGCCAGACACAATAGATGGTACAGGATAAACCTTGTCCAAAACAGCAGAAAATCTCTTTTGGAATAGGCATGAGAAAATTAAGTGGTAAATCTTTAGTCTGAGTTAACATGAACTAATAATTGTATTTGAAGAGGAGACAGGAATAAATGCCCTTTCTACCTGCTGGAGGAACTCAGCACTTGCTGTGAAAGAAGGTGACTTCAAACAGGTCAGCTCTGCCCTCCCTACCTAAGGCAGGGTGAGGGCTGATCTCCCCACAAAGGCACCACAAAGCTAATTTCAGTTTGTACATCACTTCTAAGCTTGACTGAGTCCAGAAGCTAAAGGACAAGAGATATAAATCAATACAAGCAGTACTATCATGAGAGAGATGGCATAAGCTGGTGCCAAAGACTCATCATGCCATTTGGCCAACAATGTGCCATATGGACACGGCAGTCCATGGATTGGATTCTTACAGAGGGAAACAGAAATAATGGGGCTAAACGACATCTTGTGTCAAATTTGCCTTTCAAGGGTCTTTCAGAAGGGCTATGGACTATATGAAGGGCCCTCAATTCGCTCTTTTGTGTTTTAATCTATAAGGAATAAGTATTTTGTGACATTGGCACAGGCAAAATTAAGTGTGGCATCTTATTTTGACAAGAGGAAAAAAACAAAGACCTGTTTACATCACACTATCAATAACAGTCATGAAATAGCGCCGCAGGACATTTCTAATCAAATGCTGGTATACATCGGGCAAGACAGACTTCAAACTTTAAATCACTCCAGAGAAGCAGGCAGCAAGACAAGCAGTCATGATTTTGCCTGGAATTTTCCAGCTATATGATGTTTTAAAGGAACCTGAGCCTTGCAGAGGCTCTGCAACGCACAGCACATCTCTTAATAAGCCTTTCTGTACAATCTGTGACAATCTGTGACAACATATACCTTGGCATATTGTTTTTGTGGTGACAGCAAGCTGGCATTCATTCAGTTTACAGTTTAAATGAGTGAGGCACAGATGCAACCTGAGATGACTCACAAATACCTTCCTTTAAAATCTGAAATAAGAGGTGCTATCAGCAAGGGTTTTTAAATACTTGCTCAAGTTTAAAGATCAATCCAAGAATGAGATGAGCCACTGGGAAAGGAGAGCTTTTCATAATTAACCTTGCTCCTTACGGCTGGAGTGGTATGAGCAGGACTGAAGGCAAATCTCTAAAGTTGGAGGGTTTTTTGGAATGCAAAGGAGCACCCTTTTTGTGCCAGGAGAGACAGCTTCTGCTCCAATCCTCTTAAAAAGGCTCCCCCTTTTATACAATAAAAGCACAGGAACAATATTATTCAGTGGGGTTTTTTGGGGCAAAAAGTAGTACTGCCCAGTGTCAACTGACTAATGCAAAGGACCTTGGTGGAAGCCACGTACAGATCTTAATTTAGAAAGTTTTGAGCTCCCCTGCAACACCAGCCTTTCAAACCAGAAGAACAATCTTTTCCCATTGCTTCAGCCCCATAAGCTGTTGAATGATAGACTGGCTTCCCTAGCAAGTCAGTGGAAATTAAAGGAATTCAACATTTTATAGCCAAGCCTCCAACAGCCCAGTGGGTGCCATATTATGTATGATTTGACTACTCCATACACACACTCACTCGGATCCTTCCTCCCAGATGTACCTTTGCAGGGAAAGGCCACAATCCTGATTTATTCCTCAGGCAGTGAAAAACCACCCAACAGAATCACTCATAGGTGAGCTGCAATATAATTAGGATTCATTAGAAGCCCAGTGAACAAATTAAGGTCACACACTAGTGGCCCAGGTGCATTGCTGGAAGATGTGCAGGGCATTCCTACCGTGTCCCATCACAGTTCACCAGCTGTGAGCTAACAAGTGGAAAAGACTATATTTCAACTTCTTTCTGGAGACAGTTATAGAAGGTCTGGAAAAGGTTTTTATGGTAATAAATAAAACATAGTAAATTTTTTATGGCCCTGGGAGACCATAGCTTTCTAGGCATTTCATAAGCAACACTAGACCCATAAAACATACCGTAAAAAGCACAAGGACATGACCATTAAATATTTGACATTTTATCACTGTGTCTTGCCAAAAACGCATTCAAGTCTTACAAAGATGTCTTTGCACTTGTCTTCAGGCATATTATCATCTGGCAAGAGAAGGCCAGGTGGAGAGGCTGTGTCACACATGACCCCACCATCTTGAAAGGCTGAGGGTGCTCAGGAGAACCCTGGGGTGAAGGCATAACCCTCTGTGTCTTTAGGTCTTGTATACAAACATTATATGTTGTACACAGAGCTATTCAGTTCCCCTCCAGCTACCCATAAGAAATAAGGCTTTTGGAGTGACACACAAAGCCTCGTTTTGGCACTAAAGCTCTGGGCTACAGCTAAAAAATTTGGGGAAATACCAGGTTGTGTGGCAGGAGCCAAGAAGCCCTGGTGTCCTGCACAATGAGGAACACATTGGGGTCCACGTACCAGTGACTGTCAAGGAGTTCATGAGCTTTGTATCCTTCCCCTACAAAGGGCCAGGGAAGTGGCATAGGGCTGCAAAGGCATCAAAGATCTCCAAGCTTCAGCAGGGCCCAGGTTTCAAACCAGACTGCATGTCTTAAAACCCTTTGTGAAGCAGAAACCAGGATCAAATCTCAGTTCTCCCTAACATCCCTTACAGCAAAGCCAACAGAAATGTAAATTATCCACATAAAGCCCCAACAATACACTTTATCTCATTTCCTTCAAGTTTTGACAATATTCAAATGCTGCATAAGAAGAACTCATTTTCTTGACACTCTTGCAAGTTGATAATATTTTCTACTCTTGCTTTCAAATTATTTAGGAAATAAATAAACCAACAAAATTCTACAACAGCAAGTAAATAAATTGGTAAAATTCTACTACAATGGCAAATGAATAAACCAACAATCATCTTTTGAAGCATTCCCAGCAAGTACAATTCTCATGTTTGCAAGAGCAACATGAAGCAAACATGTGTAAACAGGGCTAGGCACTGCCTTTTAGTCAAGCATCGTTGGTGGGATTTCACCTCAGGATTAAGGACTAAAAAACCCCACCATCGTATAGAAAATTAGAGGGAGAACTAGAAGTCAGAGGAGCATATTTCTAAACCAGCTTCTTCAGGTTTCTAATCCAAAAAGCTTCATAAATCCCATGTTTAACTCAAACAGTGAGATTTTAATAAAGAAGTTAATCGTGTTTTTTCCCCTTATTCCTCATAGCAGCTTTTCTTACCAACTCTAACTTTTCTGCATTATAAAAAAGGGGCTAGGGAAAAAACTTATGCAATCCTATGATTCCCAAAGTCAGGATTTGACAGGAATAAATCATTCACGATACAGTAGCACACTAGGAAACCTAGTTCTGATAATACTGAGTATTTTAGATTCTTGGTTCTGGCTAGAAAATTGAAATAAGCCCAATCCCTTACTTATGCTGTACCAAGAATTACATCTTGAATATTCAGAAAAGTTCCCTGAGTCATTTAGCAATTGCATTGCTCATCACTCACCAGCAAAACGCTTTTCAAATAAGGAAAAGAATGATATAAGTACAAGAAGACGTGTACTTATCTTCTCTCCACTGAAGAATTCCAGCTCCTGCAGAGAGACCCTCCACCCTAAAATAAGCTGGTTTCACTCAAAACCAGCTTCACAGGGACCTTAGGAGCTGAGAACCAAGCACATATCCTAAATGACATCACTCTAAGTGAGGAGCTGATGGAGAAGCAGGAAGCATAAGCTGATTGTTTAGCACTTCTTACCACTTGATTGACAAATCAGATTTTGGGGGGAAGGGAATGGGATATAGAGCTGTTCTCTTAGCAGGTGGCAACAGGTTATGGAGGAAAACAAATAAGAATGAGTCACAGCTGGCCCTGTGGTTAGGGCTTCCCTTCATACGTAATTAGGTGAATCCTGTGGGCTCTATCAGCTGGTTAATCAAATGAAACCACTGTTGATCTTTCCAAATAGAGAAACATGAAGCACAACTTTATGCCCCTGCTACCTCAGATGATGGATGGATGGATGGATGGATGGATGGATGGATGGATGGATGGATGGATGGATGGATGGATGGATGGATGGATTCACTGCTAGCAGATTTTTGAGAGGACTTTCTCAGCTGGAGTTTGAGCTCAGAAACACTCTTCTACTCTTCTAAGGATTTTTGGCTTTGGAACATTTAATCCAGAACTCTGATAGTGCTGGAAACCTAAACAACAAATGTTTCAGAAACACAAGTGAGATATACTAGTCCAGATCTGAGGAGACTTTAACACATCAATAATCAGACAAGTGATCTGACAGATGCTTCTTAAACCTGTGGTGTGTTGTGCTTGTGTTAAAAATAAATCAATGCAGTTTAAATGTATTTGACTCTGGAGTCCAATTGCTCTAAGGATAAATCTTTGCCTGGGTGGATGTAGCATAATAATTTCTGCAGGCCCCTGATCTGAAAGGATTAGGAATTACTTTTGTTTCTATAAATACTTTGTACCACTCTGCTTCACTTTGCTCAGGATTTGGCTTATTTCTGACACCTGACTCACTTTTAAATTTGCTTGCTTCTTTTCTTTTCCAATTGCTCTTACTACCTCCTGGTTACACAGCTCTGGAAGCTGCTTTGTGAAGGGTGGGCTTTGCTGTACATAGCAAAGCATTTACTTAGGAGAAAGCACACAGCTGTAGTGAAGGCAAAGCTGAGAAGAAATCTCTGGTGCCCAAATCACTGCTCAGGGTGCTGCTGGAGAGGACTGAGGTGGTGACAGAGGACAGCTGGGGCACAGTGCCACAGGGCTTTGTCCCACTGCTTAGGTTTCAATTGCAGGTTTTAGGGCCAAGATTTTATTAAAAGCATGAAGAAAAAAGGTTTCACTATTTAAATGCTTTAGAATGTTTAATGCTAGAGGGCAAGGCATTCACTGAGCAAAGAAGTAATGAGGTGTGATGTATGATACTTATAGCATAAAATTTTACTCTGAGATATTATTCACCAGAGATCAATATTTTTAATTTGTGATCTCTAAAGCTCTCCTGCTCTTCTTTATTTATTTTTTTTTTAAATTTATCACAAGCCCATCTTCTTCATCCCACTGCTTATTTGCAGAGAAATGGACACAACTGTACCCCTAAACTTGCCTTCCTTTATCCAAGGGGTGCCAGGCACTTCTTCCACATTCTCCTCCATCCAAGACCAGCTTCATGCTCTGGAGGAAGGAGCTGGGCACCAGGTGCTCAGGCTGCCTGCATGGGGCTTCTTCCTCTGCACCCTAGGGTGCCAGATCTTGCCCCAGATTGCCCAAATGAGCTCCCTGAAGAGAGGACCCGTCATGGAGCCTAAATAAGGGCAAATGGACTGGACCA
Organism: Jacana jacana; assembly: GCA_013400555.1. Lineage (NCBI taxonomy): Eukaryota > Metazoa > Chordata > Aves > Charadriiformes > Jacanidae > Jacana > Jacana jacana. Next base: position 79,358 of record VZTM01042675.1, on the reverse strand, counting down.
TCGGGGTGTCAGAGTGATCTTCAAGAGGGTAAAACTGTCGTATGGGCAGCTATGAGTGCTGAGACTGCAGCACCCAGATACAGTGAGCTGTACTGAGCTTTAGTTTATCTAATATTTCAGTGTTTTACTTAAGATACATCAACTTACCATGTTACCTGGAACAAGTAAAAGAGAACTAGATCCTGTTACTGTACCCAGTGTATGAACACTGAACCTGAGCAGACGGGCAGGAATTAATACTTCATCGACAGCACAGGCTATTCAGGAAAGCAGCATATGTGTTGAGTTTAATTAACGATGCAAACGCAGGAAGGTAATTTTACTCGAAGTGCGGTCATTAAAAGTCTTTGATGTATGTAATTTACCCACAGCGACTGCTGACATGTGCTTGTGGAGATAACTCAGTGAAGCATCATCTTATCAGTGGCAATGGGAAGCTTTCAAGGGCAATATTTGTTTTAAAATGAGAAGCTGCTGCCTTGATAGAAAATAATGATCCTGGAAGGCAAGAGCTGGCAAGCGATCTCTGAAAATAAGGTGAGAGCATGGCTGTCCTCTGGAAGGCCCTGAAGTTACCCTGTAACAGTCTGTCATCCTCAGCAAGGTACCAGGGAAGTCTGAGATTTCAGCCTCCCTGACCCTGCCCATCATGAAGATATATTGAACTGCAGGAACAAGACATTTGGAGGGCAGAGGTAATCCCAAGCATCTTGTCTCAGCCTATACACCGTGCATAATTCAACTATTGAGATAAACCCCATCCAAAACATGAACAGAGCAGGAGCAGAGCGTTTCTTTAAAAAAATCCACGTCTAATATGTCACTTTTTGCGGTGTACTTAAAAACAAAACAAAACCAAATCAGCAAACAAAAACATTCCAACAGAGAAAGAAATGGGAAACTGTGAATCCCCCTAACCACAAGGGCTCAGCCTTGAGCATTCATCTCACAAGGTTCTGTTCCCAAAAGTTTGCTCCCCAAACAAGCCTTAAGAATCATAGAGTCATGGAGTTGTCTAGGTTGTAGGGGACCTTTGAGATCATGGAGTCCAACCTTCAACTTAACTCTGATAAAAAAAACAACCAAACAATCAACACCCCCAACTACCCGTCACTAACCAATGTCCCTCAGCATTATGTTATCCCCTCTTTTAAATCCCTCCAGGGATGGTGCCTCAACCTCCTACCCTGGGCAGCCCAGTCCAAGGCTCAAGAACCCTTTTCATGTCAAAATTTTTCCTCATCTCTAATATGAACCTCCCCTGGTGCAACTTGGGGCTGTTACCTCTTGTCCCATCATCTGTGACTTGGGAGAAGAGACCAAGCCCCCCATCCCGGCTGCACCCTCCTTCCAGGGAATTGTAGGGAGTGAGAAGGTCTCCCCTCAGCCTCCTCTTCTCCAGGCTGAACACCCCTAGCTCCCTCAGCTGCTCCTCATCAGGCTTACTCTCCAGACCCCTCACCAGCTTTGTTGCCCTTCTCTGGACACCAGTTTTAACACCAGTTAAAAAAAACGAAATTACTGCTGAGGAAAAGAAAAAGATAGCATTAAGAATGATATAAGCTAATTTCTTGGTTTCTGTTCCCAGAAATTCCCTATCAGCCTACTCACGATCACGTCGCTGGGGAGGAATCCTCCGCCTCTCCCTCACCCCAGCGCTCCCGCTTGTGAAACTTTAACTCAGGAAAGAGAATTAAAGCCAATTTTCTAGGTAGGGCTAAAAGCAACTGGACGCTAAGATCCTCTGGGGAAAGGTAAAGTTAATTAACAGTTTATTATCTTGAGAGTGTCTTTCTGAAGCCGTGGAGGTGCCAGCCAAAGCCATTACTGCCTCATTTAAGCTGACAGCCCTCCCGCCTGGGCTGTCGCCTCCCTTCATTTTCAGGGCAGAAGGAGTCAGCTCCTCATTCCATATTTGTATTTCTTCAGAGCTTTCTTCACTCAATTGTTTTCCAATCTCTCTCATTAGGAGGATCTAATGAAACACTTATGCCATTAAGAATTCCAGCCTTGCTGCTGGATAATTTTTCTTCCACAAAAATATATAGAGATGAAACCAACGTCACATCCCTAATGGGATCACCCTGGGACCACAGCTACTAATCAGCCTTGGGCTGACTTGAGGGTTTCTTTTTCCACAGCTTTAGGCGTATATATTTATTTTTATTGCCTCATCTCTACTCCCAGTGCTCTGTTTTCCTTCTCTTTTTTTTTTTGTTTGTTTTTATTTATTTATTTTTGTTGTTGTTTGTTTCAGGACACCCATTCTTCTCTTTGCTTCTAGGTTCCTGATTTTTCGTTTCATTGATACCTACCAGAAATACCTTCTGGGCAAGACATAATCATCCAGGTCTCTCAAAAGAACTGCTTTGCCTTAAGAGCTGCGACACAGGAGACCTAAATCTCAGCCTGGCACCGCTGTGGGCACAGCAGCAAGGGAAATAAATTTAAACAACTTTAGTTGTGTCAGTCAAATATAAATGCAATGAAATGTATGCTGGATTTCAGGAGTCATTCCAGCCACCTACGTCCCATCGTCTCACTGGGCAGAAGGCGGGAGGGGTGAATGTAATTTTCACCTGTACTTCTTTACGAGATGAATTAACGAGTTTCTGCTGACATTTGCAGTGAGAAATATGGAGAGTGAGTATTATTTTCAGGATCTCAAGAGTGTGAGAAAATTTCAGAAGCATGAAATATCTCACCCCTTCAGCAAACCCTTTTGTTCAGTTATTTTATAGCCGGCAGGAGAAAACTGTTGGAACTTACTCCGAAAATTGATGACTACTGGTAAAAGATATTGTAATGATTTGGGTCACTTTGAATTATAAAAGTCATCATTGTACTCTTGGCTATTCTTTTTTTTTTTTTTTTCCAGAATACAGCATGATTAGTGTCAGAGCTGGATGACAAGTGGTGCATTTAGCTAACCTCTGACTGGAACCGTATCTGTCTGTAAGGTTATACCCCGGTGATGGGACACACAGACGCCCGCCGGGATGTCCTGGAGGGACACGGCACCAGAAAGAGGAGCAGGGTGGCACTCCTGATGTGCACCCGTGGGGATGGGGTTAAGGCTCTGCTGTCCTCCCCCACATTCCTGAGCCTACAAAATGGTTTTTAACTTTTTACCAAAACATCTAGGTGGGATACTTTGGAGAAGCAAATTATTTTTTCATACGCTTGGAAAACAAAAAAAAGGAAATTGCAAATCACAGAACCTGTGTCCTACTCTGATGTGGGGTGAAAAAAATCTCACACTCATGAAAATATCTTCCCCTTCATGAAAGAGACTTCCAGCCTCCTGAGCTGCATCCCATCAGGCTGCGAAGAGGACAAGGGATTGCTGAGGCTGTTACTGCCCTTAAGCTCTGGATAGATTCCCAGTATGGAACTAACCTAACCCGTGTGGGCAGACACAAAATGCCCGCTGTCTGGCGTCTTACAACAGTGCCCTCTCACTCCCAATTACATATCAGCTTCACCATTGCTGTGTCTTCCTCCTGAGATCTTACCAAAACCAAAAAGCGCTGCCTCTCCTACAAAACGAACCAAACATCCCCAAGTTCCGCCTCCTTAATTGGGAAAAGACGACTTTCCGAACACAAAGACAGGACTGACAGAAGGTTTTGGAGGAAATTCTGCAGGAACACTGGGATGAAGCTCCTTTTTCCCCCTCCATGCATGGCTGGACTGAGCCTTGCAGAGCCAAGGAGCTGCCAATCGTCATGGACCTTGTTGGCTCTTTTGTGCCCAAGCAGCTTTGTAACTCTTCCTTTATCAAGTAAAGCAGCATACTATAATGTTATTGTGACTATATTTATACTATATATTATTATATTGACAGGTTGAAAGAACTGGAATTGTTCAGCCTAGAGGAGGCTTCAAGGAGACCTTAGAACCCCTTCCAGTCCATCACAGGGCTCCATGAAAGCTGGGGAGGGACTCTGGATCAGGGAAGGGAATCACAGGACAAGGGGGGAGGGTTTTAAATTGAAAGAGGGGAGATTGAGATGAGATCTCAGGAAGAACTTCACTGTGAGGATGGTGAGACCTTGGCCCAGGTTGCCCAAGAGAAGCTATGGCTCCCCATCCCTGGAGGGGTTCAAGGCCAAGCTGGATGGGGCTTGGAGCAACCTGCTCTGGTGAGAGGTGTCCCTGCCCAGGGCAGGAGAGTTGTAACTGGATGGTCTGTAAGGCCCCTTTGAATTCAAACCATTCTATGATTCTATGACTTTACGATGGAGAAAAATAAGCGTAAAAGTCGTCGCAGGATCTGGTGGGAACTGGGATGTGATAGAGGAATTTTTTCCAGAAAGCAATATGTTCTGCTGACCCACATTGCAAAGTAATACTGAAACTCAAACACTACAGGAAAAAGCAGGCAGTTCAATTGCAAAGGCATCTAGAGTGACCTGGCTGGTCTGACCCAAGCTGTCCAGGTCTGCAGCTCCTTCGCTGCCCCCCGAAAGGTGACTGCTATTGCCCCCAGGCTGGCAGTGCCACTGTCCCCAGAGCCAGCAAGCTCTGATGGGCAGGGCCAGGAAATCCTGTCTGGAACTCCGTTTACGGTTGTGGAGAGCCATTAGACTCAGATATCAGGTGATGTGTTTAAACTTTCATCTTTTGCACTTCATTTTTCATCTTCTGCGTTTCATCTTTCACATTTCATCTTTTCATTCATCTTTTGGACGGGGCTTTGAGCAACCCGGTGTGGTGAGAGGCGTCCCTCTCCAGGGCAGTGGGTTGGAACTGAGTGGTCTTTAAGGTCCCTTCCAATCCATACCATTCTGTGATTCCATGATATTTGGTTTTTTAGCGGGGTGAGGACCAGCTGTCCCATTTTCCTCCCCTCAGCAGCGAGACTTGGCCCTGGCAGGCACCACGCCACGGGCAGGGGCTGTGCAAACAAAGATGGGCTTCCACATAAACCCTTGGGTTTGCTCCCTGAGGTTCCCAAGCAGACTTTAAGTAACAAGTGCTTAAATAATCCTCCTAATTAAAGCCAAGGGTTGCTCCTCTGCAGACCCCTCTCAAGGACTGAACGGCACAGGGAGAAGTATTTTTTCAGCTCTGTGCTTGTTGTCTCGCGGCTGGGAGGTGGGAGGGAGCAGGAATTTACTACACAGGAGGCTAATTGTAGTAATTAACTGTTGAAGGAGGGAATAGTGTATTAAGTATCAAAATTTGTCACTAATGCATTGTTATGAAACAAAGCATTATATGGTACAAGCAGAAACTTGCCTTGAAATGTTAATGAGGCATAAAAAAATCCCACCAGTTTGTTCCATATCATTATTATTGCTTTTTTTGAGTGCTAAAAAGAAATGTTACCATCACTTTGTCACTAAATCCCTGTTATACCTTTCCATTTAACTTTAGATGGATAAAAACCACAACTGATTGTAGCTTTTGAAGTTGTGTTGTTATTATTCAAAGCTAGATACATTGTGAAAACAGAACTGTGGGTTTAAGGGTTAGGGTTGTTTGAAATATCCTATTGTTTAAGGTTGCACTTTGTGACCCAACAGTCTGACCACATTTCTTCTCCACAGACTGCAGGTTACTTTTTTTTTTCCTCTGCAAAAATACAATCTGGTTTATGTAGGCTTTCCTTCTTTCCTTTTTCTTCTTCACTCCTCTTCATTTACAGCGGTAAGAAATGCGCTGGACTCTACCTATGGAGATTCAAAAAAAAATAAATATATATCTCTCCTGTGAATTTATACCTGCCACAGCACAATTTGCACTGACAGGAAAAGCCTGAGGCACAAACCATCGATTTATCCTCGCCTCTGAGTACTGCTAGGCACTTAAACCCCATCCTTTAAGATACGGATGAGGAGTGAGAGCTGGAGATTGCGGCGGCAGCCGCAGCTGACACTGCACCCGGGGACATTTGCATTTTATGTATTTCAGCTGGCCCTGGCAGCTCGCTCAGCAGAGGTTTCCCCATGCCTCTGCCTTTTCCCAAGTACGTGGAAACCCTCAGTTGCTGAAGAAAACTACCCAGTGCCAAGAAATGGAGTAAAATGAGCAACAGGGAGCTCAGATGTTTAAATTTGGAGTGATATCGGAACATTCCCAGGGCAGCTTGGGTGGGTAGGTCAGTGCAACACTCAGTTACAGTGAGGGATATATGTTAATAATGCTCAGGATGGGTCTAGGGCACAGCCTCGTTAGTATCTTCATTAACAACATTGCCTCACAAGGTAGAAGCACGCTGCCCAGCTGGTGTGTCCAGAGGTGAGAGGTAGCAGGGAGGTGGGTTCCTCAATGGGACACTGAAACGCTGATGTGTGAGCAGGACCTGAGGTCCTGAGTCAACTGGCTGCTGACTGTGGGCCAGGAAGAAAGGAGACCTCCAAATCTGTTTGCATTTCCCATAGACACCGTAATATTGACACCAGTCCTCCTCTGGGATGTCCTTTATGGTTCAGGTACGGAGAACTTTGACTGGACCACGAGCAGAGGTACAGCTGAGAGAGAAGAGAGGACACCAGAAGCGTTTAGGCTATTAACCTTCATGGAAAATAATTTCTGCTGTCTTGCACATGCCTTTTGATGTATTAGTTTTGACATATGGAGGTTGAATTGTCTTCACCGTGGTAGAATTCAAGAAGACCTGGGCAAGCAGCTTGCTGGAGCCCCCACTCGCGCTGGCCTTTTACTGTCAGCAGACTTTACTTCTGCCTGTGTAGAGTTTTCTTTAAGAGGAGGGATTACCTGACAATTTCTTCCCCTTTCCCATGGTCTTGCCAATGGCTGGGACTTGGTAGATGAAGAAAAAAGGAAACACTCATCGAATAACAGCCATTACCTGCAATGAAGGCGCTCAGTGCTCTGGGAAGCCAGCAGAAATTCAGGTGAGGGGTACTTGGGCAGTGTCTCATCTACCTGCTTGCTCTAAAGGTGTTTTGGCTTTTTTAAGCTTTCTTCTTTATTTTCATGGGTTCACGTTTGTGTGATGAATCCAATGCATGTACTGATGCTATAAAGTCAGTCAGGGAAACACTTAAAGCAACTCCTTGACTTTAAATATTGAAATCTGACTGCCTCAGTGGGAAGGAAATTAAGCACATGGTGTTCTTAATAGGCGTGATTTTCTGAACAGTTTCTTCCTCTAAAGAAGGACAAAAACCTCTCCTGGAAGGTGGTGTGTAACAAGTAGTAAGAAACTGTGATTATCTGGCTTCCCATCCTGAATCAATAGCTGTAAAACCCTTTCTTTTTTTTTCATGTATTGTATCTTAACAAACCATGAGATGCTTAATTATCTCATTACAGAAACCACAGTGTGAAAAAGAGATATCAGGGAAGGCCGTGAGCCCCGGCAGGATTAGAGGGGGAACCTGAAGGGCTGGGCTGTGTAATTTAGGAGAATTTAGGAGAAAAAATAAAAAAGAAGCCCAGCCCACAGTTTAAAATTGCTCATATGAATCTGAAACCTTTCATTAAGGTATTAAAACTCTTCCTTCTTAAGGCTGTTTCTATCTTCCTGGCAGGCCGAATGGGTCTGCCCCAAGGCTGAGGAGAGGAGAAGGCTTCCCAGGCTCTGGGGCAGGAGTTAATGGGTGCCTTGGGCAGCCCCGGCTGCTCTGGCGGAGAGTGGGCAGAAGTCAAACAGGGTGTGATAAATGGCTTTGGAGGAAAGCTGAATGTGAGCCAAAGCCTATTGGGTCCAGGAAAAAACTAAGCATAAGCACAGGGTCCCCTTGAAAGCAAGCCCCCCCATCAGGAACAGTCGGTGAACCTCAGCGTGGGTACGTACATTTCTGTATGAACTCACCTATTATACTGCCAGAAGATTGGATACTCGCAGGAAACAGCTCCAAACAGCTTTATCTTGTGATTTTTTGTTTGCTGGTTTGCTGGTGCTTTTCTTTCAGAAACTGTACAGAGGAAAAAGTGAGTGAAGCTGAGCTGTCAGCTCTTCTTGCTCCTGTTTCACGAGATACGAGACAGCATCGGAGCAAATCTCTTATTGCCTGTGTGCTCGGGTGCTGTAAAGAACTTTTAAATAGACATTAATTACATTCAGACTTCAGGAAAATTGTCTTAAAGTAAATGAGAAGCCCCTGGGTAGAGTTATAAGATATTTCATAAAGTTCTTGATAGAATTCATTGATCTTTCACAACACACTTTAAGGAAAAATAAAACCCAAACAGCTAGAAATGAACAGTAAAAATCCTAAGTTTATTTTAAAAACTCATGGCTAACTCAGCAAAAAGGCTGCTCCTCGTCTGCTGTGGAGGGATCAGCCAGCCACGCTACTGACTGCCTGTCTGGCAGCTGAAACCTATTTTGCATTGGCTTTTCTCAGCCTGAATTAAAATGAATGAGTTCATCTTACCAAAATGATGGAAAACTCGCAGCATGAGCAGCAACCCCTTGCAAGTTAAGCCTATAATGAAAATAAAATAAAATAATCACTGCTATCAAAAGCTGACAGTTATAAATGAACTGTTTGCAGAGATAATAGTATTAAATTGTTCAGCAAATACAGCAGTAATCACCCTAAAATAAAATATTCTTCCCCCCTCCCTGTCTATGCGGTTATACAGGTGATAAAGAAGTGTTTTCCTTTAAAAAAATGAAATAAAACCAAATGCAGCAAAGTCATGTGTTGCCTTCTTGGCAGAAAAAAAGTCAGTTTGATCTTGTGAAAAGCACAGATGAATCCTTTTGGGTAGGTGTGACCTGGGCATGGCAAATGCTACTGCTGCAGACAGGATTTGTAGTCCCTTTTACAGCCATATGATCTTAAAGCCAATACTGGCTCGTGCTCTTGTTATAATTCAATTTTCCCACTGTTTTATTGGGCCATTTCCCCTCTACCACCCCTACTTCTGCCATGCTTTACACAGCGTTTACTGGGACCAGTCCCCTCGCTCTCTGACTCAGCTCAGGGTATTTATTCCGAGCAGCTCAGCGTCTCCAAAGCACCTCCCTGCTCTGGTGCTGGGAAATTGGGGTGCCCTGCCTGAAATCCCAGACCCGAGCGTCTGGAGAAGGGCCCCACAGCCTGGATTCCCCCTGGGGAGGTTGAAATCTCCCACTATTTAAGCGGAGAGGGTGGCTGGAGACACATTACTACAGGTTACAAGATGTTCACATCAGACCTGCTGCCACTACATGTTCGCCCGTGTATTTTTCTCTGGCGCTACCAGAACTAGAAGCACCATCCCCTGCAGCACGAAGAGAATTCTGTACAACAGGGAACCTACTGAAAAGGATGCAGTTTCTGTTGTTTGTATGTAACAAGCCTTGCTTCCCCTACAGCCCTTGCCCCGTTGACTCCAAGGCAGCGAGTAGAATGTGGGAGCTCAGACGGTGTATTGATTTTACCCACATATAAAATGCGATAGTCCCCGTCCTGTTTTGCCAGTAAAAAAATCCCAGGAAGCAAAGTCAAAATGCAACAAAGCACTGGGAAATCACAGCGCTCAGCAAAGACGAGTCACGTTCAAGTATTGAATCCGATGGCAAATTCAATAAAAACCCAGAAATTAATTTATCACATTCTGTTTGCATTTATTATGGGCTCGTCCTAAGTGATAATCATTCTAAAACCACAGAATTATTGCTTTTGCAACTAGATTAAAAAATAACTAAAATTAAAATGTAAGGAATTCAGCTCAGTACAGTCATTCATAGGTGAAGATATGGGAATATTCTTAAGAAATGAAAACTCTGTCTCTCTTTTCCAGCTGCTGTCTCTCTTCCCTGCAGATCCAGTGAGACCTGCAGGCACAGAGCACAAGTGTTTTTGGGAACTCACCGTCAGACCTTTCCATTCCTCCAAGTGAATTCAGCAGACACTGTTGGCCCACAACTGAAATCCCTCACTCCCTTAGGAGCCCGAGGTCCCTATGGACTCCCCAAGCTTCGTCCAACTTGTTTTGTGAGGAAAAACCACCGGGGATGATAAATAAGCAACGCCCTTTTTGTTCTTTGTGAAGATGCCTGCTGTCTGCCAGGAGTAGAAGACAGACCTCTGAACCCACTTGGCTTCGGACTCGAAGCTGGCCTCAAAGCATGGGCCAAGAATTAAACGTTTGGCACATTATCTGCTAATCCTCCAGCCACAGCTTAACCTTGCAAGCAGTATATTGCTGCCTGCTCCCCAAAAGATGATTTATGATTATATGGCAGTTCCCCCCCCTTTTTTTTATATATATATATAGGCCAACGTCTTGCTCTAGAATAAAGAAAACATATTTCATCATGTTTTTTTTGATCATACTGAACTCTATCTGGATAAAGAAACAGTCTCTAATTTCCATAGGTTTATCCTTGAATTATGAACCAAGGCTGTTGCTATTTGTTGGTGATACCACAGCATCCACTGTAAAAACCACAGCCCAGAAAGCGGAGCTACCATAGTGATGTTATTTCCTGAACTTTTCCATAACATGCCAACATAAATACAGTTCTCCAGTGGATCCTGGCTCAAATGAACCATGAACACAATTTCTTGCTCTGCTTGGGTACTCCCTCACCAGTGAAACTTGCTCCACCCACCCACTTCCAGTTCATTGTGGGGAAAGAGTGAAAAGGTGCTGAGCTCTTTCCTCGATGCTACACCCATCCCTGACGAGTTAACACCACCACAGTAGGTACCAAGTTGCTCTAAACTTCAGCAAGGGCTGGGTTTCTAATGTTTCCAAGATCAGGAGAGATCTGCTGTGTCACAGCAGAGTGTCACAAGCTGCCGTGGCACTGCACACCCTCTGACATCTGTGTTAAGTCTCCAAGAGTAAAAGGAGATCATTGGCCTTTCTTCATTCCCAGTGGGGACGGATTCCATTGGAGCCTCTTCCGAGCTCCTGGGTCGGCTCTTCTTGTTCTCTGGCACCCTCCAGAGGAGACTCACAGCTTAGGGACGGCACTTGGGGGACACTGGTCTCAACTTAAGTGCTAACACTCCCTGAAATATCTTCTGCCACACTCAAATCTCAATCCTGCTGCAGTTACAGTGGGGCTGCAAGGAGAAATGTCTCAGTGAGGAGCGTGCAGAGGGAACCTGACACAGTCAGCTCTGTTTTGTAGAAGGGTTTGGGAAAGATAGCTGAGGAGCCATCAATCTACTGTGGTCCGGGCTTCTAGAAAGCTCTAGAAGATCAAGGAGCCCTCAGATACCCTTCAAGATGAGGAGCCATCAATCTACTGCAGTTTGGGCTCTAGAAAGGGAATGAAGGTCGAGGAGCTTTGGGATACCCTTCAAGATGCCCTGCATCCTGGTAGCAGCAAGGACAGGGGTGACCAGATGGCAGTAGCCAGGACATTTGGTTGGAGGTCTCTAATTCCCTCTGTCATGACTCACCTTAAACCTCCACAACTCTGTGTCCCCCCACGTCACGAGGGGCTGGGGGCGTCACAGCTCAGCAAAGCAGCCCTGGGCTGGCACTCTCCAGAATTCACTCTCCGAGAACTGGGTGAGAATATCTGTGGGCTTCTGCAGGAGTCTGGCCCAAGTAAGGAGATGGACCACAGCATCCCATCCCATCCCATCTCATCCCAGCATCCCATCACCCTTTCTCACTAAAGCCCGCAGCTGCCCCATTAACCCAGAGACTTGTTACCTGACGCAGTTCTTCCTTCAAGCAGTGTTTTTGCTTAGAGGGATTGCAACTTCTCTGCTCCAATTAGGTTGATTTATTTAAGAAAAAAAAATCCTCTTTTTCTTTCCAATACACAAAAATAGAATTAGAGTACAACAGAATACAAAACGGTGGCCTCCACGTACACATTGAATCATCATCTTAAATGGTCCCTGAAGAAAAGTTCTGGCAAGGCAGCGTGGTCTGAGCTATCCACAGACTTGCCCAGCACAGGACCCAGCTGAGCTGCTAACAGAGACCACGCTGGGAAAGCCTGAAGCACCCGCAGCCACGCCGGGTTCTCCTCTTTTGCCCTTTGCTGCATTTTCAGGGTGCTGCAATGGCACATTGTCCCAGGGCAAATAGTCCCAAGGTGAAAATACGGAGTTCAGCCCATATGGCTGGATCCAGAACTTTGTATCCCGAAGCAGAAGAAAATGTGGGTTGAGTGAAATCACTGGTGTCCCAGCTCCAAGGTCAGTGTCTTCGCTGCGTCTCAGGAAGGGTTCTCCAGTCCTGCCAGGGCAAGAGCTTCTCCATCCTCCCTGTTTAAAAGTGTGTCCCCACTTGGAGTGAATTTCACAGTCCAAAGGCAGCTTGTTACAGTCTGAATGCCAGCTGAAACACACAGCTCTTTTCACCGAGAAATTCATCAACAAGCCCTTTATTCATTTATTTGGTAATGCTGCAAGGCTATCTAGCTCCCTGCTTCACTCCCTACATGACCTCCTCACCACAGCCCTCAGCCACCTGGAGAAAAAACCCAACAGCTTAAAACAAAACTAACTTTCCCTGCACCTTTTACTGTGATCGCTGAAGGGGACCCTCCTGAAACAAGAGCTTGAAGCTGTGAACAGGATTTCTACTCACTTTACAAAGGAAGCAGGAGTTAGAACTTAAAAGTCTTTTTACTGCAGAGCCCTGGAAAACAATAACATAAACAAAAAGATTATCTCTGAAATATTTAAAGAAAAACATTTCTGGGTATTGAGTTTTCTTAGAATCATAGAATCGTTTAGGTTGGAAGAGACCCTTGGGATCATCAAGTCCAACCAGCTTGTATGGAGGTGGGGTTTTTCCCAAATAAGAGATTAATAAAAAGAGAAATTTGACTACATAAGCCTCCACAGGGTGTTGGCTGATGAGTTCAGTGTGTTCCTTCCTTCGCTTCAGGGCTACTAAAGTTGGATATTTGTAAACCAAATACTCTGTAATACCATTTGTTATATTTTGGGCCAGGAAAATCTTCCCTTGTACAGCTGATCCTTCCCCTCCATCAGACATCTCCAACACACTTTAAGCTCTCAGGCAGTATTTATGGCTTTTTTTGGTCAAACTTGCTTTATGGTTCCATTACAACACACACAAATTTGGGATTCTACAGGTTCCCGTTTGGGGTTGTTTTCTTGTAATCAGCAACAATACTATTTTTAGCTTTTTATTTAAGCAAGCTGTATTTTTGTCATAACTGAGGAAGAGCGGGCCGGAGGAGAGAGAGCCAGAAAGAAGAGGCCATAGATTATACAGTTCATTAATTTGTTTTCTTCAGGCCTTTCAAAGAATGACCCGAAAGAAAAAGCAGGGAACAGGCACCAGGTATTAATAAGCAAATAGGGATGGCAAAACCCCTCTAATTTCAAGTATTTAATAAAATGCCCAAACGTTACTGCCCTGGCTGAAGCCCACTGCTGCCACGCTGCATTCTTCCCAAGCTTCATAAAGAAGAAAAAGCAGAAACCACATGTACGTGAGGAGGTGTTTTTACCAAGGCACCTCAAGCAGTGGGTGCCCTGGGAAGCTAATGGGTACCAGGGGGCTGCATCAGGACACCCCATTATGGGCCACCAGCTCCCCCCCCAAGCGACCATCAAGGCAGTTAGCAAGAAAACCAGCAATTAAGGAGCGCCTCAGCAGGGATCGGCTTAATTTTGGATGCTCGATTAAACCTGAAATTCTTTATACAAATTATGGCCAGCTCTGTGGGCTGACACAAAGATGGTCTTGTGTGTTTGGGATAAAACAACGGGGTTTCATTTAGAAACACTTCACAGGATGGAGGGGCTGGGTACCCCTGTGGGAATGGGGTATGGGGGTCACATCCCTCCGTCCTTCCCTGCACCCCAGGCTCTCTCCTGGCATCTCTGGAGAGTCCAGGCTGCACACCTGGTCCTTTACTCCCCTAACTCACCAGAAAAAGCCTGGCATCCAGAGGACACACAGGTCTAGAGGAGGCCACAAAGATGCTTCAAGAGCTGGAGCCCCTCTGCTGTGAGGGCAGGCTGAGAGATTTGGGGGGGTGTTGAACCTGGAGAAGAGAGGGCTCCAAGAAGACCTTAGAACCCCTTCCAGTCCTTAAAGGGACTCCAGGAGAGATGGGGAGGGACTTAGCAGGGGCTGTTGCAACAGGACAAGGGTTTTAAACTAAAATAGGGAAAATTTAGACCAGATAGAAGATAGAAATATTTTACAATAAGAGTGGTTAGACGACACTGGCCCAGGTTGCCCAGACACCCCATCCCTGGAGACATTTCAAGGTCAGGTTGGATGGGGCTCTGAGCAACCTGTGTTCCTTGCTCATGGCAGGAGGGTTGGAAGAAGATGATCTCTAAGGTCCCTTCCAACCCAAACCAGTCCATCATCCAGTGGAGGCCCCTCGGCTGCATGGCTGGGGCTGCTGCTGGGGGCTGTGCTTTGCTCTTGGCCATGTGAAGGTCAGGGAGCCACCCCAGACACCCACATGGCAGGAGGTTAAATCCTTTCCCAGGTTTTGGTGGGAAGGGACAGTGTGAAAAAGGAGGGAAAGCAGCACCCACAGCTGGCTCCGACGGCTTCGCTCGGCTCCCAGCACACCCCCATCCCCACTCCCTGCCTCCTGCGCCTCCCCGGAGTTATAGACTGTATATAAAAACGTGCATCTTACACGTTACAAAAATATGCCTCTCTCGTGGGTTAGTGCATCTCGGTGCGTCCGGGGAGCTGCGGTCACGTCGGGGCCCCCGCCGCTCCCCTCGGCCCCCTCGGGCGTGCCGGATTCGGCCCGTCTCTTCCTCCTCCTCCTAAAATTGCCGTTATCGAACATTTTCTCGCAATTGGGGTCGAGGGTCCAGTAGTTGCCTTTGCCTGCGGAGAGAGCAAGGGTCCCGCCGCCGCCTCCGCGCCCCGCCGCGGGGGAGGAGGGGAGAAGCGGAGGGGACGCGCCCGCCGGGTCCCCATCCCCATCCCCTTACCCGGGTCGTCTTCATCCCGCGGGACCTTCTTGAAGCAGTCGTTGAGGGAGAGGTTGTGGCGGATGGAGTTCTGCCAGCCCGCTTTGCTTTTCTTGTAAAAAGGGAAGTTTTCGGCCACGTACTGGTAGATCTGGCTGAGGGTCCGCCGCCGGCCGGGCGCGCTGTGGATGGCCATGGCGATCAGCGCCGAGTAGGAATAAGGTGGCCGGGCCGGGCGAGGACACTCCTGCGGCGGGGACAGTGGCGGCCAGCCCCGCTCCGCGCCCGCGGAGCCCGATGGAGGGAAGGGGCCGG